>CM059209.1:13377956-13662956 GCA_030347435.1 Clarias fuscus | reverse complement strand
TTTTAAAAAAATATATCTCTAGCCTTTGATACATTTTAATTACTAAATAAGACTTTGTAATAAACATGTAAACGGCACAGTGGTGTAGTGGTGTAGACATGTGGCCTCGCACCTCCAGGCTTTGATGGGGGTTCGATGCCAGCCTCAGGTCTGTGCGCGTGGAGTTTGCATGTTCTCCCTGTGCTTCATGGGTTTACTTCAAGAGCTCTGATTTCCTCTCACAGTCCAAAGACATGCAGATTAGGCTAATTGACATTTCCAAATTGCCTGTTGTGTGTGAATGAGTGTGTGAGTTTTGTGAGTGAGTGAGTGTGCTCTGTGATGGATTGGCACCCTGTTCAGAGTGTACACCACCTAGTGCCCCGAGTCGCCTGGGATAGACAACTTAGGCCACCTGTAACCGTAAACAGGATAAGCATAAATGGGGAATGAGTGAAGGAGTGAGAATAAAAATGCAGATCCATCTCAAGTTTTTTTTTTCTAGTCAAATTAATTGATCTTAAGGTTTTATGAACTATGACTAAATGTCTGCCTGGTTTTGACCTAATGATGTGTAAGAACATTCACTGCACTCATTTCATCCAATTCATTTAAAGAGCAGTTGCCTCACAGGTGGGCAACTTGAAGCATTAAACCTTCAGGCATGCAAAATAAACAGCATTAATATGTTTTGCTTGCAGATTTATATACTGATGTAAATGCTTGAATACCATCTTCCTGCTATTAATGTACATGCCTGCTAGGCATTTTGGTGTAGCAGAAGAAGAATAGCACTATGCCCCTAATATATTATAAACATATTTATTCTTTCTTTACAGGTTATCCATTTCTCATTTTGTCTTTCATTTTGTCCTGATCATTTCGTTTAAAAAGAAACCAAACATGCACAATTCATTTTGGCGGGATTGTGTGTGTTTCTGGTGTGTGTGTGTGTGCTTGTTTCGCATTTCCCTCGGCTGCTCTCAGGTGACAGCAAAAATGGCTGCCAGTGGCTGGTACTTTTTGGCTGAGCTCCTGCTAAATAAGCTGGAGGACTATGGCGGCAGCCGCCTGGGTCATGGAGCCCAAGCTGTGCTTATGAAAGGCCCTGTGCTTAGCTGCAGCATAGAATTAACCACAGCCCAAAAGCAAAGCCCCTGAAAAAAAGAGAGACAGAGGGAAAAGACCAAAAAAAGAAGGAGAGACAAAAAAGTGGGTGAGACAGACCAGGCGACAGCCGTTTGATATCCCACATTAGCTGTTGGGCTGTGAGGCGGGTGTGCGGGCGTAAAGGCAGCCTGAGCTCATATCAAAGAAGGCCGGCGGCATTTGGCTGAGCTGGTGGTGGCTGCTGCAGGTGGCCCCTAGATTCAGCCCTCACCACGGGGTAGCAGCTCATCCCCTGCACTAGCTCAGAGAGAGGGAAAAAGCGAGAAGGGAAGAAAGAAGGCAAACACAGACTCAAAAAGAGAAAACAACAGAGCAAGAGGAGCTAAGAGATAGTAGTCGAACAGGGGGTTAGATAGTGAGGGGAAATTAATGGTTTGGCTTCTCAAGTTCAGAACATAAAAGCCACAAAAGTTCTTCTGTGACCAGAGGCAAAAAAAAAAGGGCAAAAAAGTGAAGAAATTTTAATACATTTTATTTGTAACTGATTGCAACCTCAACAAAAACTATTTAAATTGAATTAATAATATTCATCGAAACACATGAACTAACATCTAACATCTGGTGATACCTTGCAACAACAATGGCGCATCACCAGCTCATCAGTATACAAAACTGAAAGAGATCATTAATATCAGCTAAGTCAGATAAACTTGAATTGTAAAGGTTGAATTCTGAGTTAAAATTTAGCTTTAACAAAATTATACATATATATTGAATATAATATGTATAAGTATATGTGTAAACCTTTTCAATGCACATTTGTTCACCACATCATATGGACCACTTTATTAAATCTAATAGATTATAGGACTCCTGCTCTGGCTTTTGCATATGGCTGACTATAGATTGTGGGGGAATAGCAGGGAAGAATTAATTATTTAACAAAACAGGAAACAACAAAACCTCAGCAGGGGGCAACACAGCGCATGTGAGAGAGAGGGAGAGAGGACCTGCTCTTGTGTTAACTGAGATTATTCTGTCTTGCTAAAATATGGTATGAAAATTTGGCTGTGGCTGAGGCTTCCAGACTCTTGATGAATATTAAATGTGTTGAAATAAGATGTCTGTACTGGAGCCATGAAAATATTATCCTGTGAGGAAAAAAAGGCTAGACATTGAGGAAAATACGTCTTCGTTTGCTAAAATGTGAAAAGATTTAGAAAATCCCTTAGGCCATGCCATTATATTAAATGTAAAGTACATTAAACGATATACATTTAAACCTATATTAATAATACGTTAATTACACAAAGTTTATAATTTGCATTTGGTTCCTGATTATTATTATTTTTGTGTTATTATAGAGCAATTACTCTGTAAATAAATTCTTTTGTAGAGTGTGAGATCCATCCGAGGAGTGTGTGAACTGACCTCCTTTGGGCTGGATTCAATATTTGGCAATGCAGGCAGAAGACTTAGGCAAACCAAATCTGTTCCTTTGGCAATGCTGGTTTGCTTGAGGAAATCTTGACACTGCCCCGATGTTAATTAGGGTCATTTATGTTAATTGTCTGCTGGATCCCAGTGTCACACCAATCATATGTACTCCTTTTTCCCAGCTGTGCTCCAGTCACCATGCGCCATGCAGTAAAAGAGACACTGTAAAAATCCCATGGAAAATATTTACCTAGTCTCATATCGCAGCTCTGATTTTGGCCTGAAACCTATTTTCCTAGCATTTCGAAATATTTCCAGTGTAAAGAGCTCTGCTTCAAGACGGTTGAGTTGCTGAAGGATGTAATCATGTTTTTTAATGTTCGGTTAAGAGATAGTGAGATTTATATGTGCATAATTTAGATAATAAATTACAACATTGATCTAAGTTGTGTCTAAGTATATTGTCCTAACAATCACGTAAAACATATTAGTGGCATGGGCAGATGATGGGCTTTAATATATATTATTGTTTCGGATTTTTACGGGATATTAGCCACAACGCGAAATAAAAAGAAACCAGCTATTATTCGGGGCCCCATCTTTCTTGTTAAGATGGTAACAGAGACATATATTTCCATAAATGGCAATATTATGACTATTATATGACATACAGCATAATACACTATGATGGTTACCTGATAAAACATCTTCCTGCTTCCCTTTTTTTATTCTCTGTCGCAGGCTTCCTTATTGCAGTGGAGTTTTGCAGTGATGCTTCAATAGCGGGCTACACCCTGCTTCCTGTATTAACCTTTTGCAGTGATATTTAATTAAAGGTTTAAAGGGCACTAACACCTGCACCTCGCTCTGAGAGAGGGCCACAGCGCTAAGTGCCGGCTCGATGGTGGAGTGTGGCAATTAGCATGACCTTAAGAGTGGCGCGGCCACCCTGCTGACCACGCTGTGCCGAGCCTTGCTTGCCCTGTGCCACGCTGGGCAATTGAGATGGCCCCTGAGCTGACACCACCACAAAAAAACTCTTACTCCTAAACCCCGCACTGTGCCTGACCCTGGCCTGAGGTCATCCAGGGGTCACAATAATGTTGGCAGTGATGAAAGAAGAAGGCTGCACTCTAACCTCAACACTAACACCACTTGAATGACCAAAAGGGTTGCCATGCCATGTGTAATTGAGTGTTCATAGGAAATTACGAGTCATTTTTTAATGAAATCATGGCTTTAATGTAGTTTTGATGAATTGAGTTTTTAGTTTTCCTGTCGGTTTTGGATCATAAGTTTGTGCTATCTTATTTTTGTGTAGGCAGGCGTCCACCTGTCTCCTCTCTGACCAGGCCAAGAACACTGGGGGAACCAAGGCTTGTATGGCTAGTGCATCATGCTGTGCTAATATTTCAGTTAGCTTGAGTGACTTGCTGACATGTTGTTTATTTGGATTAGAAAGCTGTTTTCTTCAAAATCAATATGTGGAATGGGGCATGGGAGAACAGCGATTGAAGCTCTTGGCTAACGCACCAATCTGTCTTGACATGATGAGGATATGTTGACGTTGGTGTACTGGAGCAGAAGAAAGAGAGAGATGGCTTATATTGCAAAAACAGTTACTTGATAAATTCATTCTTACAATATTGCATTCAAATCCACCTTTTCTAACATGGACATGATTCATTAATTCATGATGAGGAGTGCCGGGTACAGTATCTATGTGTTTTGGAGAGAACATCTCAATCTCAATCATGTACATATATACCCAAATGATACATGTGAGGTTGTGACACTGTAACAGAAAATTCCCAGGAAAAGGACAAAGAGGTATGAATCCATTTGTGGGATAAACATGAAGGAAGCGCTGTTTTTCTCTGGATCACTTATCATTTAGCAGTGCCGAGGGAAAAGCTAATAAAATGTTATCAGAGCTAAATGGAAGTTAAGTGGAGGGGAAAGAACTGAATATTCACATTCATTTGGCTGACAGCTGGGGAGTTCAGTCACTCATCATGCATTGATATTCATTGCATTCTGCCCCCTAACCACTTGGTCCCCCCTCCACATTGAAAATCAACAGCTTTGGCACCTTTGTTTTAATTTAATTAAAGGTGTGATTGCCTGGGTGAAAACTTCATTTGCACACGTGGAGGGGAAAAGGGGGGAAAGAATCGAAGGGGTCATCAAAGGTATAGTGAGAACAATTAGCTTTGTCCATAATAATTAAATAAATGGTCAACAGCTCAGGGCCTTGGCGAGGTACCAGCAATATCAAACTGTGTGCCTTTATAAACAAGCCCTCTGCGTGCTTGTGGCCCTGCGATTTGCTCTATATAAATTTGAATTCAGTATGCCTCAGCAGAGGTTCAGCAGGTAGGGAATAATGAGTTCTTTGAGATCCAGCACTGGTTCTGCTCTGTGCCAGTGCCCTCAGGCCTGTCTCTCTCTCTCACGCTCATCTCAGCCAGTTGTGCTGTAAGACAGTTTTATCTGAAAGGGACCTATGGGTAGCCAGAGACTATTGGCCCATTCTGATTAAAAAGGGTTGTACTTCTATCCCATGCTGAGGCTGGATCAATGCTGTGATGATCTCCACCTGCTGCACTGCACTAGTTTTCATAAATTTGTATCTGAACAGTTTAGTCACATTTTGCTTTGTGCTTTTTAAGAGTATACAGCAGGGGAGGACAAAAGTACTGAGAAAATATACAAGCGGTGTTCAAATAGAACTGGGACTTTTGATTGTGCAGAATAACACAAGACAGATATGAAAGTAAAAACTACCTTTATTTCTCTATATAACCCCCTGCTACACAAATGCACTAATCCCAGTGTTTCACTAGTGCTTGGATACCATCAAGGTGGAACGTTTTCACATGATCAGACTGCCTGGTTTATGTCTAAAACGCTGGCCTCCCCTTAACTCCTTCAACAATGCAAACTTATAAATAGCTTGGATCGAGGATAAGACTGTGGGTTGAGGATTTGGCAATAACTCCCAGGTGAGTTCCTGCAATGTGCAAGTGGTGTTGGTGAATGATTGTGTGTGCAGTTCCCACAGATGCGGCTCCTCTGCAAGTTGGCAACAAGTTATCCATGATTTTCAAGCATTAGGTGTTCCACATGTTGAATGTCCATGGGAATGATTGCAGTGGGCTCTAAGCTACCTTGGCCAGGATTGTCAGTCACAGACGTATGGCCTCCTTTACAAAGTTTGAACTATTCATATGTTTTACTGCGGGTTAGCATCTCAACACCATATTGTGCTTAAGGTCTTCTTTAAAAGTCATTACGTTTTCTGCCTTCATTCACAAGAAGTCCTGGTTTGACTTTAAACATCTCTTGTATAGTACCTACAGAGGTGTGTGTTGCTGATCATGGCATGGCTCATCATGTTCATCAGTAGGCCTCAGAATGTGCAGGAAAGAGATAAAACATTTACTGATGAATTAATTTAAATGTATCCTTTTTTTCTGAAAAAAAAAAAAAAAAACTTTCCCTATCATACCACACAGGTGTTTAGTGGTTAGCACTGTTGCCTTGCACCTCCAGGATGTGGGTTAAATTTCCGGTCAGGTTTGATTCCTGCCTCTGTGTGCATGGAGTTTGCATGTTCTCCCAGCACCTCCGGGTACTCCGGTTTCCTCCCTCAGTCCAAAAACCTGCAGATTAGGCTAAATGGCATTCTCAAATTGCCCATAGTATGTGAATGTGTGTGTGAGTGTGTTTATGTGTGTTTCCACCCCGATGGATTGATACCCTATCCAGGGTGTACCCCGCCTTGTGGCCTAAGTCTTCTGGGATAGGTTCCAGGCCGCCTGCGACCTGTATACAGGATTAAGTGGTATAGACGATGAGAGATGAGTGACCATACCACACCTTACATATTTGTATGTCAATCCTAACAATCCAAAGATTTCTACAGCTCAAATAAAGCCAAAAGCATAACTAGTGTGACTTGTGTCTATAGGTAGCATCATAATGAGACAGGGTCCATGGGATATCAGAAAGATCCATCAACAATGTTCATCTAATAGCTACACACAGCCCATTGTGTGGACTTTGTGCCACTACCTTGGATGAATCTGCTGTCAGCACTGATTGATTCAGCTTTAGAACTATTGCGTATGACATGTTTGATGGAGCTATATCGGTCGTACTATGTAGAACACATCACTGCTTAAAGCAAGTAGTGGACCATGCTGCGCGTGTACTTTGTGTTATTCTCAAAATAAAGGAAAAGGTGGAACATTCTTAAGCTGATGGATGTCGGAGTCATTAATGCTGCATTCTTGTCGTTTTATTAATTAGCGTGGCTAATTTTGGTACACATTCCTGGAGAAACAGCTTAGCTTTAAGTGTTGTATGAAAAGCTGGCTGAGGTGTGTGATTTGAAAGCGGATTTACAGAAGTGTTAATGCCATGGAAAGTATGTCTGAATGGAAAATCGCAAGGTCAGTGGTTAATAAAGGGAGCAAGTACCTGAGAGACAGTTGGAGCCTGTGTGAGTGTGTGTTTTTTTTTCTTTTCTTAATAAAAGATCTGAGCTTGTGTTTGGTAATGTAAGAGGGTGTGTTACACTTTGGACTAAATTGTATGAACACTTGAGTGTCTGTGTGGGGTGAGGTGTGATTTTAGACTTAAGCGTTGGTGTTCTGGTCTATATTTAAAAATGGACAGTAGTTTAAGGGACATTGAGAGAGAGCGAGAGAGAGAGAGAGAGAGAGAGAGAGATTCTGGACAGTGAAAACTACAGATGCTGGCCTGCAGCCTGGCCTGTAAGTGAGCTTGGCCTTGACTCTCCCAGCTGGTCAGGCAGGTCTAGCCTCGAGTGAAGTCCTCACCTACTTAGCCACAAAAATCCCCCTGGCCACTGTTCAGCACATGGAACAAAGCCCATTTTCATCCATTGTCCTCAAGGAAAGGCAAGGGGAAAGACATACAGTGGCTGCAAATAACAGCTAGCATCCAGGTAATAGAGGCTGTATTGTGTGCCTGCCCATTGCTGTTACCTTGTTATCTCTGGCTTTTACAGTAATAATCAGACTCTCACCATCCAACCAGATCCTCCTTTCTCATATGTGCAATCACTCTTTTATCGAGCCTGCTGAAACATGGCAAGTCTCAAAAGGAGAGTGGGGGTATATTTACCCCTGCCACCTGAGGGGATTTTACCCTACCCTTCACAATTCTCACCTAGCTCTGTTTACTCACAGGCCTCTTCAGTATGTCACAACATTTACATGCATTTGGTTTTGCTTCAATTTGTATGTGTTAGATAAGAGAAAAAGAGCGATAGAAAAATCACTAAAAGAAAAAGTCCCCCAGCAACCCAGCAATTGCAGGGGGAAAAAAAACAACAACAAAAAAAACCACCCCAAACCTCCAAAAAGAAGAAGAAGAAGAAAAAATATATATATACTGGTGCCCAGCTGATGGGCATTCATAACAGGACAAACAAAAATCAAACCGGAACTATGCTTTTAGCTTTTAATTCTAGCCCCAAAAGTTTCCAGCTGCTCACATAATTATTACCTTTTAAAGTGTATGAAAATGGCACGTTAATTCAAACAGCCACTCTTTCCATCTCTCTCTATTTCCTCCACTCACCACCCCCTCACTACAACAGGTAAGCTCTACTGCTCAAAGGAGGTCTTCTTTCTACATGTAATTTAGCTCAGAATGCCTCTGGCCTGCCCAGCTTATTCTTAACCAAGCCTGTGTTTCCTGTCAGAGTGGAAGGAGGTGCACCTTGCACACGGGGAGCGGAACAATGTGCTCCTGTCCCAGGTCCTTCGGCCCCCTGTGCTGTCTGTCAGCCTGGGATTGTCATGCAGGCCCTCCTGCAGAAACAAAGGGTACTGATGGGCTTTGTGGCTCACCAGGTCACCAGTATTGTTATTTGGGTCCCTGGGAGTGTTTGTTCTCAGGACGCTATCACTCATATCGTTCGGGTCCAGGTAACTGACTGACTGTTAACTCTGATGTTAGTTTTGTGGCCTGATGGATGTGTGTAAGCATACATCTTTAGGAGAGTGAATATTTACGGTGGCAGTTAACAACAATTGCTCTATGGTCTAAAGGTTTGGGGAAATTAGCCTTATATTTAAAGGCAGTGTCCTCACTGTAAAACATAAAAGATTGATCCCTGGCAGTGTGCAAATTCAAGACACGTCAGTACAAAACAAAAAAACACTGCGCTGGTTAAATCAAGCTACACACAGACGCACATACACTAATTTATTCATATATATATATATTGGTATGTAAGTATGTACAGTATGTAATAAGTATATATATATATACTAGAATAAATTATATATATATATACTAGAATAAATTATATATATATATACTAGAATCAATTATATATATATATATACTGAATGATTTCCGACTATTTGAATGCACAAATAAAATGTTAAATACAATAGTAAATAAATGTTAGCTATCGAAAAAAAAAAAAAAGCAGGACTTTCTTTCTGCAAATGCTGCCTACCTGGTAATCTAATGTCTGATTGAAACAAACTATATAATTAGGTTTGTCCTTTAACCATTTGTAACTTTTCATAGAAATCAATTTCTTATGAACCTGCAATCATGAAGCCAGGTTGAATTTCCCCATCAAGCTCCCCATAAAATTTCCCCATCAATCTTGGTTCCCGTCCATGTCAAGAGTATGAGTCAGTAGACTGCTGTATGTGCGTGTAGGAGTAAAGATAATTGTATCTTGAGTGCGTGCATCCGCGTGTCATTGTGTGTTATTGTTCATCACTGAGTGATGGATAGCACTCAGGCTCGTCTGGATGGGGCTGTTGGCCTCCTGGTACATCTCTTCATATTGTCACTGTCCCATAAGACAGTTAGACACGTATGGGTTTGACACTTATCACCTGTTATTCAGTCTCAGTGGTATGAGAAAGACATCTGATATAAACCTCAGGCCTTACTTGAACAGCACATGATTTTATATCTCAGGGAAATTTGCAACAAATCCACATTTTAGACCTGACACACAAACATAACATGATTTAATTTATCATAGATACACTTCTGAATATTTGAACAATTGCTTTTAAGCATAATTGATTTTAATGAATTAATTTTTTCCCTTTCTTACAGCGAAGTTTAAATCGTCGCATTTTACCTACATCACATGCACATGCTAATTCACCTGTCTTCCGTAGGTTCAAAGTCATGGCTGCTGTCTGATCATCCATGTGTTAGTGTATCGGGGCTCTTTCCTAAAAAGGAACATCTGTTAGTGCTTTGCGCTGTGCTCTAGCCCGGCTGAGGGGAGCAGAGCTAGATGAGGTGACTGACAGCTCCTCTGACCATGTTGGGACTGGCAGATGCGGAGGTGTCACCGTGGTGATGAATTGTTTACGCTCACCTGTCTGCCGCGTCCTTCGGCATCAAGGGGATAAGCCTGGCTGATGAAGTGTGTGTGTGTGTGTGTGTGTGTGTGTGTGAGAGAGAGAGAGAGAGATATTTCTGTTGAGGGGAACAGGCCCAACCGACAGGAGCAGGGTGGTGGCACTGCCACGGGGTTGACACTATCTTCAGGCACATGTACGAACAACTGCGGCAGGCATGTTAAACACTGCTGTACTCGCGTGCGGCGAGCGTGTGTGTGGGGTCGTGTTTTAGCAAGAGCAGACTTTTCCCCATGCTGCGTATGTATGTGTGTGTGCTGCTTCCATGTGCTGCCGTTGGGCTGCAAGTGTTACGCATTCTGAAGTGTAATTAAATCCTTTTGTATGAGGGGAAGTGTTTCTGCAAAAGTAGTGTATTTTTGCTACTTTTTTCTGTATTCCTGCTGGGAAAATGAGCATCTTAATGAGCATGTTGTTTACTCAAAAAAAAAAAAAAAAAAAAACAGGGAGGGATTTTTTTCTGCACCCACTATCCCAGAACATACAATATTCAGAAATATTTGATTTGATAAAAAAGGATATCCAGGTTTGGCTGCATGATTTATAAGAAATGATGATTTTAGCTAGATAACTTTCCACTGTTGTCTCATATCATTGACACAGAGGAAGATGCATATGCGCCATATCCACCCACACATTCTTCTAGAATGAGCACAGGGAGCTGTACGTACTCGTAATTGTGCATATATTAAACACGTTTAAATACGAAATTCAGAAAAACAAAACAAAGAAAATGAATTGTGCTATTTATAACATGGAGTTAGGTAAGGATTTTATACTTGCTTATGATATTTTCGTGTCTTTCAGTTTTCCTCTCATTGTTACAGCCACCTTGAGACTTTCGTATCTTCCATTTGTTATACTCGTGTTCACTGGCACGGCCTTGTCTTTTCTACTCTTTTATTCACCTTTGCTGATTTTGTTCATTACTTAACATTGAACAGCACCTGCACTATACCTCTCTTCAAATCAATGACTCAAAGTGCCCCCTGCACCCCCACACCTGCCCACCACACACATACACACACACATCCTCAAACATAGCCTGAAAATGTAGACAGGGAGCCTTCTCCAATGCTAGAGGAGTCAGCCATCTGTGCTTTAGCTCTCAGGCCTCCTTAGTAACAAGCTCCATGATACGTTGCAACCTCATTGACTGAGAAGGAGCATCATCAAAATTGTTCTGGATTGCCATGGCAACAAAGACCTAAATAAGTTAATCTTTTCATGGCCTGACTCAGTGGTAATGAAGTATGTGTGTGTGCGTGTGTGTCTAGGGGGTGGGGGGGTGGGGGGATATACACTTGCACCAAAACAACTACTAGACTCTTTACATCACTTCTCATACACATAAGTCTGTGATGGGAACAGAGAGAGACCAACATGAAAGCGCCCACAGAGCGAGGTATTATCTGTGGATTACTGCGACACATGCTGAATGACCGGCCCAACGCCGTGGGTTTAGCCTCTATGAAATGGGTCTAAATAATTAGCTGTTAGCAACACATAGCGGATTTGGAATTTGAAGTGAGGATCAGATGGGCTTTGAGGAAAGTTGCTCTGGCTCTGTGCGAGGCTGCAGCTGAGACGAGCCATCAGGCGATTGTCCTCAACGATAGCCGACCGCTAGCTAGCGCTAACTTGTATACTTCCTGCCTATCGACATTGGGTTTTAAAACGAAAAAAAAAGAAAAGAAAGAAGAAACAATATTAATATGCTTACGGGCAGCCTATGAAAGCTGGGATTTATTGCTTTTCTAATCATCGAGAGTGTTGTTAGCAATGGTGCTGTGTTGTGGCCTCTGTCGAACACAGCTGCGCTAATGTAATTCGGCTGAGATGAAAGGAAATGGCTGCTTAGTGAAGTTCAGCGTTGCTGTGAAACACGGACGGAAAGGAGCCAATTAGATCTGCTAAAGTGACATGATGAAGCAGCAATACTGCGTGTGGTTTTCTTTAATGGCTGGAGCCGGCTCCAACGCTGGATCTCTTTAATGGCTGCCATATGCGGGCTTTTGGGTTGGCTGGCTTCCCGCAAGATGTACGCTTGTGTTCGGTGGTGTGTGGGATGGTGGGTTTCTCTTATCCTTGATTTGCTTTCTTTAATATCAGCCATGAACTCTTCTGAGTATCTCAGAGAGCTGAGGGGTCAGAAAGACTACTGTCTGTCTATTGAGTATTTTTAACCCGTGGCCGATTTTCAACCCGCAAAAACTAGTAAAAAAATAAACGTGAATTACTTTGGGGGCAAAAAACATAAATAAAAGCACAAACGGTTCATAAACAAGATGACGGACTGTTAATTTAAAATGCTTCAGCAAAACCACAGTCCTCACATAAGCTAACAAAATAGTAGTTATGTGCTACTTATGTGGTCAATTTATGGATATTTTTAGGCTGATTGTAGGAAAGAATATTAGAGCTTACATTTGAACATCCTGGTCTGGATGTCAACACAAAGATTGGAATGTCTGAAAATTTCGACCTTTGTCTGGTGACAGCAATTTAAAAACAATGTGGGTTTTGTTTGTTTGAGGAAAATTGATTTTGTAAAAAAAAAAAAAAAATCAACATCTATATAAAGAAACAGCTTGATGCATAGATATAGTACACTGTACATACTGTACATAGTAAGACATGTGTGTGTGTGTGTGTGTGTGTGTGTGTGTGTGTGTGTGTGTGTGTGTGTGTGTGTGTGTGTGTGTGTGTATTTGTTTGTGGAATCACAACCATTTCCCGTGTGAATCCCATTTAGATGCAGGTGATAAAATGACCCCTACTTTGGGGTCATCAGATCTCCAGCCCCATTGCACCTATTGGGAATGAGTTGATCATGAATGTGAGTGAAGCTTTTAATCCTCCTGCTCTCCCCTGGAAATGGAGATGTAATGACATTTGCAGCTGAAAGGAGCTCATTCACAGTTTGTACAGTTAAAGGATGCAAATGAAGCGTTCTCTCATGCTGCATGGCCCAGAGGTACAGCCAAGAAAGCAGCAGATTTGCAAGGATTAGTTCTACAGGTTCCTTTTCTTATGGTAAGCTCACATGCTGAATGGGAATAGAGAGAAAGGTGAGGGGAGGAAGATGAGTGGTAGTGGTGGTGGATGTGGTGGAGGGAGAGCATTTCAGGTGTACATCAGAGTGTTAGTGGACACATCACGGTTTCACTAACAAACACATACACACATGGGCTCACACTTGCAGTGTGACATGTGTGTTTGTTTGTGGCTATTGGCTGTGAAACACCTGTTCGGGGTGTGAGAGCAGCCCCAGTGGCCCCCTCCTCGTGCCCTCATGGTTTGTTTGTGGTAAACAGAGGCCTGTGAAGGGGAAAGTGAGTGACATTTGGGAGAGCCTGGACTTTTAATTGTGCTTAATTTGTCAAATGTCACAACATTGCGCAATGAAGGTTTTTTTTTTTTTTGTGTGTGTGTGTGTATGTGCTTGGTTTGCATTCGAGCTGTTAACCTGGAGAGTAGACAAAAACAGCATCTCTGTAGATTTATTATTACATTGCCATCTTCGTTTTATTTCTAAATTGTTATTATTTTTTAAAATAAACAAATAATATACAATTGAATAAAAATATGTTAGTATTTTGCCAGTTGGATCAGTGTATTAATTAATATGCATATATAAAATAATAAGATAAGATAAACTATTAACAATCTTTTTGGGTGAAATTAAAGTGTTACATAGTTATTATATTAAGTATAAAAAAACAAGTTATTTATTTCAAAAATATAAGTACATTAAACATTGACAATCTTAATATTAAAAGTATACAATTTCTACAGAATACAGACTGGATTGGGTTGAGATTTGGGGGACATTTGGAGGCTCAGATTTGTTGTTGTGTTCCTCAAATCCTTGTTGAATGATTTTTGCAGTGGTGAATATTTCTTTAGAAAAAACACTGCCTAAAAAAAACACCCAGACATCCACATTAAACATGCAAAACAAACAAACAAAAAAAAAAACAATGTGATGCATCAGACCAGGCCACCTTCATCCATTGTTCTATTGTCCAGTTCTGAAGCTCACACGCCCATTGCATTGTAGGTGGTTTTGCAGATGGACAGGGAATCCTGACCGGTCTGTTGCTACACAGCCTCATACCCAGCAAGCCCTCCCAGTGATGCCTTCTGTTTTCTAACACCTTACTATCATAGCCAACCTTAACCTTTTCAGCAATTTGGATGCAGTAGCTCTTCTGTAAGATCGGGCCAGACAGGCCACCTTTCACTTCCAACGTGCATCCGTTAGCCTTCTGCACTCATGAACCTTTCTTTGGTTAGCTGTTTGCCTTTCAGTGGAATACTCTTGGTAGGTACTAACCACTGCATACTGTGCACACCTTAGAAGACCTATCGTTTTGGGGGTGCTCTGACTCTTGATCAATTTGGCATCGTCAAATTCACTCAGATCCTTACACTTGGCCATTTTTCCGGCTCGCAACACAAGCTTGAAGACCATCCCAGGAAAACAAAGCCGAAACTTACCTCTGCTGCATAGGAGAAGTTTATTTGGAGTTACCAGCCTCAAAATTCATGAATTAACAGCACCTGAGATTAGATACGTTATGCAAACGGTATCTAAAACGTTTACAAAGCAAAAGTAGCAGATACATCTCAATATCTACTGATCAAAGAAGATCATTGCATATTTTGGATGCCTGCAATATTATATTACAATGTACAAAGAAATTGCATAGAGTTGCATAAATCTACTTATGGGAGACTCCTTTCTTCTTTTTTTTTTCAGGCATAACCACTAGGTTTGACATTTTATTCACATAATGTTTAACTATAGTCTACTCAGTAAATGCATGACCTCCTTTTCATGCCATTTTCTTTCCTAAGTGTAGAGGCAGAGGCTGCAGGCTGGGCCAAGCGCAGTTCCAATCACTGTAAGTAAATGGTCACTGTACTGAGCAGTGCTCCTCGTGACATACATCATATTATCGCATTTTCCCCACTCTACGTCTTGCCTTTCAGTCTGGGCCCTCCTCAAGGTGTCAGCCTGTAATTAAGTGTCCCCTCTCCTGCCGTCGGACTGAGCAGGATCGCTCCGGCTAATGAGGATGGGGGACGGCATGATTGCTGCTACCTGAATCAGCAGCACGCGTTGCCAGCAAATACGACTCCCTGGCAAATCCAGCTCCCCTCACATGCCGAGGAGCCGGTCCGGGGTATTAGGGTATGATTCACCCTCTCCCAAGAAAATAGCAGGGATATGAGTCTAAGATAATGAATCTGGTTCATTCCGCTCTCCCGGGCACACGGGCCCACATACACGTACAGACACATACACACACACACACAATCGTGTGAGCGTGCTCAGCTGCCATCTGATATGCTTGAGCTGTAAAGATAAAGCCTTCATTATCTTGGCGGGCAGCAGAAGGTGTCACCTTCATTGCTTTTGACACACGCTTCTCCAGTTGTAAAAATTAAAGGTCAAGGTCAGTGCCATGCCCCCATGTGCAAGTGGAATGTGGTTAAAGTGTAGGAAGCTTGACCACTGCACCAGGGACAGACACCAGGTACACTCACACACACACACACACACACGCACACACACACACACACGCACACACACACGCGCACACACACGCGCACACACACACACACACACACACACACACACACACACACACATACACACACGCACACAGACATGTGATGTTCTGACATACATGTCTGACATACTGTAATCAGGAGTGTTTCTGTGTTTAGGTAATCAAAATCTTCACATCTCAGATTCCATTTTTTATTTAATTTCACACAGTCTGTACAAGAATGATTGTTGAATAATCAAAGGACGTGTGTAAATATTTTTGCGGAGTATTTGCGTTCATGTATGCATGGTTTCACTAATGAAGGATGTTTCTCAGACATTTAAAGCAGGTAATGATGCCCTGGTAGAGCCGAAGCCCCTTCCGGGGGCCATGGTTTAAGATGGTTGCAGGCAATGGAAAAATTGCCTCAGCCATTTTTATGCCCTGTGTTCCTGTTGTTAAAGCCACAACTAGCTATGACGAGGTGAGCTATCCTGCGAACGTGTGCGAGTGTGTGTCTGAGTGCGTGTGTGTGTGTTGGTGCATCGGAAAGGCAAATCGATTCAGAGAGGCTTAAAACAAGCCAGGAAAGGTAACCTCTCACAGAGAAAGTTAGAGATTTTAGCCGTGCCTGGTCTTAGCACTCTGCCAATTTTCCATCAGGAATCTCTCATTAGCAGATGTTTTTGGGGGAAAGCAAACACACACACGTACACACACTCGCACACACACACCTCGATGTGAGCTGGTGAACCATAAGTTTAACGAGCACTTATGAGAGCAGACAGGTTAATAAAAGGAAATTACAGTTTCTGCCATTCTTCCCTGTTTAGACGAGTCTGTACTTTTTCATGCTTTCTTTTGTTTTAAATGTGATGAATATCTAGTCATATATTACATATTAATATGCATCACATAAAAAAAAAAATTCCATCTAAAATATTGATGAAAAATATGTATATATTATTAAATTACATATAATATTTATATATGATATTTTTCATTAACATTTTGGATGAAGAATGAATATATATATGTAAAATAATATATATTTTTTCTTTCTTTCTCTTTGTAAATTTTACAATAAGAATCCCTTTTTTTTAGCCCAAATGTACAGACAGTTATTAGCTAAATAGAGATGGCCGCTGCAGGTAATGGTGCCTGTCTGACAGGCTCGACTAGACATCACACAGACTTAGAGAGCTCTCAGGTTTCATTTTAATGTTTGTGGCTCTGCCTTCACTGCTTCTGACATACTTACCAGCTGTAGCCCACCCTCAGACACTACCTGGCACACACTTACACTGTGCGCGTTCTACACACTCTCTAGCTTTTCTTCCTTCATTAAAGAAGCTGTTACTGTCTCTGACATGCACTCAGCTGTATGTACACGCTCCCCAAATTGAGTGAGAGCTGGCAAAGGAATGTAGAAGAAGAAGTTTATTTCCGGTACTGAATCCTCTGTCACCTGCATAGCAACAAATCTCATCGTTTCCACCATACGGCACTGGAGCGAGGAGTGAGACAGGACCCTCCGGAGGCCGCAGACTTGCAGCTTTTTACTCAAGCTTGCTGAATGGCCTTGCTTAGCCGACCTGCAGCAGTCCTGCAACCACCAGCTCCAAAATCAATAGAGGAGCTGCTCCCCCTGCTGTCTGCATCCTGCTATAGCTTAAGACCTCCCTTTCCCTTGGATAACGCTCACAGCTCTCATGCTTACTTTGCGTTCGTGTTTTTGTTTTGTTTGTCGGGTGATGAATGTGTGTTGCGATAATCTAAACCTAAACTGCATTATGTACACATGTTTATGCAAACCAAGTTACTTTTGTTCATCCTTTCCTTTACTAATCTACACTCCTTCTTCAAGCTTTTTCCCCTTCCCTCTTTCTCCAAAGTAGACGTATAATGGCTGTCGAGAGAATCTGGACTATGGATGGTATTCATTTGACAGTGGCCTAAATCAGAGGGGTCAGAGAGGCTGTAAAAACAAGCAGTAAAGACAGTCCAGGAGACGGAGGCCTGATCCCAGGGTTTACCGGCTGGCATGGCTCAGTTTCATAACCGTTCTCACAGTAGGAGTGCTTGTAGTGACCTTAGTCCCAAAGGCAGGTCCAAGTTCAGCTGTACTATTCAGAGCTGCTGCTTGTACAGGATACTGAAAAGGTGGCGAGGGCAATAGGGGGAAATGAGCTAAGCTCCGGGTTTACTGCCTTGCTGTGTGAGGCTCCTGGTTCTGTTCGTTTCCTTTAAAAAATCTCTGGATGAGTTTAGTCGCGTTGCTGCGTCTTCCTTATTACTGAGATTGTGCAAGAGCCTTCAAGGAAGTTTACGCTTCAAGGAGTTTCTGCTATTTCTGCTGAGTGAAGTGTTATACTGTATATACAGTTTAACGGGACAGAGCTGACAAGTTTGTTGTTGTTGTTTTATTTTATATTTTAATTTTATATATATATATATATGTGTGTGTGTGTATGTGTGTGTGTGTGTGTGTGTGTGTATGTGTGTGTGTGTGTGTGTGAAAGCGAGAGAGAGAGAGAGAGAGAGAGAGAGAGACTAAAAATACTTACTCATGAAGAACAAAGGTGAGTGCATTGACCTCAAATCAGCTGCACATGTTTTCTACATGGCCTGTGCGACCGTGGCTGCTAGTTGTATTTGTCCTGTTTCCCTAACCTGAGTGAATCAGCCACAGTAGTATTTGTTAAGAAGGGCTTGTGTGTGTGAGTCTCTGAGTCGTTAATCTCACACTAATGCTTGTGCTAACACTGAGGCCTGTGTTCACACTGGGGTGCTGCTAGACCCTGGTACGGTTGCCCATCACCCGGCTCCCAAGCTGAGCAAGCTGGCTGTATAGGGTATGCAGGGTGGTCCAATGGGCCTGACAGAAACGCAGTCTGCGGTAAACAAGGCTCAGCATGCCTGGGGTTCATGTTTACTCTGTCAGCGAGGCCATTAGTGCAAGCAACCAACTTTGTTAAAAATCAGTCCCAGCTCCTACACTTATTTGGTCCGTTATGCACTGAAGCAAAGAGTGCGGATGACACTGTTGCCCTGCTACCCACCTTCTTACATTGTTATGCATATATATCATCTCTCTCTCTATATCTCTCTCTCTCTCTCTCTCACACACACACACACACACACACACACACACACACACACACACACACACACACACACACACACACACACACACACACACACACACACACCGTAGAATATACACAAACACTCTCACATGCATCTTTTTATCCACTCTCCTTGTCATTGTTAAAAGCATAGTGTGAAAAGTGGATGGGTGAGCAGAGAACAATTTAGTGGCATTTAGAGATAAAGTCCTGGTGCCCCTTATTTATCTATTCCAATCTAATCTATGCCTCTTATTTAAAATTTTCTCCCTTTAGATAGAAGGCTAGTGTTAATTAGTTTGCTTATCTGTGGTCATGAATGGCTGAAGTTCTCATAGGGCCTGCATTTCAAATGAGGTCTAATTGGATTCTTGAAAAGGAAAACAAAGGAAAGGAAGGAAAGAAATGCCAACAAACACCAGATTATGGATAACAGGGAGCTGAGTGAAAGAAGGATTGCACCATGAGAAAGAGGGACAAATGGACAGACCATGGTCACAGTCAACTAAAAAAATAAAAAATAAAAAAAAACACACACAAATTGTCTGTAGTGCGTGGCCCAGGGTTATTTACATAGTGATTGTTTCGTTTTGGTGGTGGTTGGGGGTGAGGGGGGGGGGGGTCATGGTGGTGTAATGGTTGGCACTGCAGCTTCGCATCTCCAGGGTCGGGGTCCAATTCCCACCTTAGAGTTTGCATGTCCTCCCTGTGCTTGTTGGGTTTCGTTTGGGTACTCCGGTTTCCACCCACTGTTCAAAGACATGCAGATTCACCGTGAATGTGTACCCTGCCTAGTGCCCATCCATGCTTTCCATGATCATGTAAAGATAAACAGTATAGACAAGGAGCGGTTTGTTTCAGATTTTGTCTAACATTTTTTGTAAAGACATATTTTAGAATAATCATTAAAATAGTTTAATCACAAGCGTGTACATTCATTTCAGGCATATTTATATATGATACAGAATAATAAAGTAATGGATACAATAAAGTCTACATAATTTATTTAAGAATCCCACATATATCACCTTGTCAAAATAATTAGGCAACCCTTCTGTGTCTTTAATATACCAATCGGGTCAAATGAAGGCACTCGATAATAAAATATTGGTCTGTTCGGTTTCATCTGGAAGGAACAAGGGCATGCGAATTATTAATAACCCTTTGTTCTCCCTCACTAAGCTGACACGTTTACAAATTAGCACTTCTCAGTGGACTGAGAGCTGCTTTAGGGTTGCGATTTTCTCAAGCAGTCTGATGTGTGAAAGTATTCCAGAGGGCAATGCATTACTTATAATGAATAATGGCATTTGTTGGTTAATGTCATTGAACCCGAACCTGAATAAGTCATGAATGAATGCATGTGTGCATTGTTTTAAAAACCTCTAAAGATTTAAGGAATTAGTAAGAAACATTTTAAATGTGTACTTGTTGTGATTTCATCCACCGAGATATTAGAGTTAGGGTTTTTCTTTTTTTTTAAAGCTTGCTGATGAAATTTCACTCTTTTTCTTTCCTTCTTTTGACTAAACAAAACTTGTCTCTGGTGCATTTGTTGCTGTGATGTATAGAATAATTAATTAAGCACATTGATTTCTGTGCCAGAAATGCTGAGTGTAGGTTTTTAATTAGCCCATCCTTGAATGTGTTAAAATTCTCCAGTCTTGTGTGAAAGAATTGTGCATCATTTTAAAATCATCAATAACTTATTTTCCCTCTGCTTTGATGTTTAGACAAAATCTTATATATATATGAGATATGAAAACACACACACACACACACACACACACACACACACACACATATATATATATATAAGCAATACATAATACAATACATCTTCTTTTAAAACACTGCATATGCCAGTAGCGTATAGAATAATACATATGTAATATATCATTAGAATTATGTTGCCATTTATGTTGTACTGTATATATGTATGCAACAAATATGTCAGTCACTGTTAAACAGATATCACAACCAATTTAAGTCAATATATGTCTTTTTCTGTTCCACACCTTGAACAATGTAATTCCTGCACAGCTTGCGATCTGGAGGCCTAGTGAAAGATCTCTCGCTTTCTTGGCAATGTTATGGAATGTTAGGGCGTGTCTCTGAAGCCCGCAGGACTTTCAGTTGCCTCTCTGCCCTGCCACCCTTGAAATTCCCCCAAAAGCCCCAGCCATCTCATGTAGCTTTATAAATATTTCACCATGCCACGATCAAGGCTTAATTCTGTGCATGATCCAGGCTGACTGGGATATCCCTGTCACCATATTCACATCTTATATTCAGTGCATGCTTAGTGAGCCAGTGTGGACACTGCTGGTTAGGGTGTTAGTGTGTTGAACTTATTCATTTATTTGGTTTGGATGGAGAGTCTTTGGCTCTACAGCTGGAGGAATGTGCAGGGAACTGAAGGTGTGTCAGTGGGTGTTCCTCATACATATGCTGTGCACTTGTTTCAATAGCCTTGCTCGATAGCTACATAGGAAAGCAATACCAGAGAGACCTGTTTGGCATCTCTAAAAGAACAGACCTGTCCTAACCACACACGCAATGATCCGCTGCTTGTGTACAATTGGTTTGTGTGGGACTGAGCAAATTGTGTGGGATTTAACAAACAAAATCTTGTCCATGGGATAAGACTTGATTAAGACCCATGATAGGTTTATATAACCTGTTTTCAGGAAAGTATACTGCAAATATATTTAATACACATTTGTACACAAGAATGACTAGGAGTTCCTGAGCATGAGTAAGACTATGAGTAGCACATACAATTTCTCACCAGTTGTAAACCTGCAGATCTATGTAGTCCGAGCTCCTAGCTGCTCTTCTCAAGTGCCTCTCACACTATCCTGCCCTGACTTTTTACTTCCCATTGATTCTTTGGGCTGTTGAGCACTGAGGCTTCCTTACGGCCTCACCAGGGCATCGCTGCCTTTCATCTTCCCTAAATCCAATGCCGTATTCTTTTAATGCTAATGCACTGTTTGTTTGTACTGCATAGCTAACACAGAGGTATTTTTTCTTCAAGAAACCTTTTCCTGCTTCTCATCATTTCTCTACTTCACATCTCCGTGCACTTTGGCATGAAATATTTTGTCAAAACAGCTGTGAAAGATAATAACCCAGGCAACATACATGTTCACCAAGTGAATATGTCTCATGAAAGAAAAATGTCCCATGAGATGGGAATACACTATTGAGGAGACCCCAGTCTATCACAAGGGACCATTTATAACTAGGGGGCAAGTTAGCATGTTTTTGAGAGTTTGGTGGTAAGCGTGCATAGGAAGATTATGTAAAACAACATACAATAATGACCCAAGCTCCGGATCAAACCATTGATCCATGAGCTATAAGGCAGCAATGCTATTCTGATACAAATTGAAGCAGTTATTTGACAAGCCTTGTCTTTAGGGTTTAGTTTTAATTGTATATGCGTCCTCTTTGCCACCCCCACCACCCCACTACTATAAAGTTACAAGGGCCATCTATTTTGAAGCCTCAACATATGAACTCAATTTATTTATTTATTTTTATTTTAAACAATTGCCACGAATTCTAAATGAGGTCCAACGTTTCTGAACTTCTAGGCAGACATGCATGACTTCACTGAAGGGCAGAATGAGCAAGATCATTTATTGTACCCCCCCCCCACCCCCCACCCCAAAAAAAAATGCCTGAAGTGTGTTTTTACCTACCATGAGGAGCATCGGCATCTGTATTTGTGGAATGACCCATCACAGTGGCCTTACCTCATCCATCACCTCTTTTGACAAACGAGCCATAATGGCAGTGTGTTATCTTTATTGGACCTGCTAGCATTGCTAATTAGAGAGGGTGTTGGACTGTGGTGTCCTCCATTCAGTATGACCAGCTGCAGTGGCTTTCACCTGGGACCATTGAAAGACTCCATGTCCACTCCACTGCCCTGCCTGTTTGTCCAAAGGACATGAAGGGAGGATGAGTGTGTGGACAAGGATGAGTGCACAGCTCTTCCCTTTCTTTCCATGCATGCTAGGCCAGACACACCTGCTTGTGTTGCTTGTGTCTTCATGGAGGGGCCACCCATTGGCAAGTTAGGCCATTGTGGCTTCCTTTTGGGGAGAGCTGAAGTGGAAAGGCCAAGGTTGGTATGGGAGGCAGGGATTGGAGCCTGTTTTTTCTTCCCGAGTCCTGCCACAGAGCTTACCCTCTCTTTCTAACTGCTGCTTGTCCCCTTGCTAATTACTGTGTTATTTACTGCACCAGGGATCCGTGTTCTGCACTGGGCTCGCTTTGCTAATGAGATGCTTTTTATAGTAAAATCAAAGCCAAGGCATTCATTGATTCATGCATTTCTGTAGTGAAGCCAGGAAGGTCTTCAATCTAGTGGGTGGAAGTTCAGTGGTTCAGTGGATTCCACAGTGTGTACTCATTGCATTTGTGTTTGTATTCCCCTGTGTGAATAGAAAGGCCATGCTCAACTTATTACTCAACTGTTCCAGCTCAGTGAAGTATCGCTGGCTGAATTCCCAATGGCTCTCACACACTACACTGTGTACACCAAATTAAGCAAACTCAATTTGGTGATATTTGAATCCCTGGCCTCAGCGCCAGTCTCTCGTCTGACAAATACAATTGCCGCCATTGCCAAACAGTCTATGCTAGTGTCCCCACTCACCTTCTGGATGACCCATGCATTGTTAGGCCTAAGAGACACTGACTTGACCATACTGTCACTGAGCAGGTCATGCTCTATGTGTGGCATCCTCAGAGTGCCCTGAATCACCCCAGGTGGCATCTCCCTCTTGCCCCTACCCTGTGACCCCTCTCTTGGGGATGGTCCCTGTGAAAACTGACCCCCTCTTGACAGCTTTGGCCAGGTGGCTGCTGACAAGCACTGACAAAAACAAGAGGCATGCTTCTGGGCCCAGGCATTTCTAACATAGACCCTTGATTTGCTGCTGACTCAGCACTGCTATCCAGGCAGTCCTGACCCAGGAACTGGCCACTGATTTGGACAAGATGGTTGCATAAATAATTGGTTGTGAGAGCAATAGGCAATTCATTGCTAAATCACCAAGTTTGCTCTGCCAAGATTTTAAGGAGATTTTACATAAATGTTCACGTTGTAAGCATAAAGAAAGTACGCAAATGACTGATAAAAGCATATGGAAAGAGAGACACGGCAAACAAAGGCAGAAGTTCTACATTTTGCTTTGGATAATATTTGCAAGTGTGTCATCATAATATGACTGTTTTAAATGTAAGCCTTAAAATATGCAAAAGAACTGAATCTGTTTGTGTGGGAAAAAGCTTGAGTGGGAATAAGAGATATTGCTTAGAGAGAGGGAGAGTACAGTTCAGCAGAGCAGAGGTCATTTTACTCCATCCCGCTATCACTTTCATTTTCCTTTCACCCGTTCTCGATTTCTCTCCCTCACTTATAGAAGAACTCATGCTGGGTCTCCTGGGTTCCCCACACAAATTTGTGTTGATGTCAGCAATGAAAACAGCATCACATCTCCAAATATTTGCCAAGCAGCAGTCTGCTTATTCTTTCTTTTTCTCTATTTGCTTCTCTTCATTCTTTTGCTTGCTTTTAATGTACTTTACCTCACATTTTTTATTCAAAGCTAACTGGATGTTGATTTATTACTTTAACAACTCCAGCCAAGATTGCAGTGGTCTTCATACATAATGCCACTACTGCAGGAGAGATCAGCTCCCCACATTTCTAAAATATCTGTATGCAATTCTGTGGAAAGGATGAATATAACAAACCTCATATGGCTTCAAATGAAGAATGCATATCAATTCTACAAATAAAGTACCAGACTAATAATTTTTTATGTATTTCTATGTATTATTTAAAATATTGTATTGTTAAACATTTGCAGTGTGGAATATTTTAAGTATTAAAAGTGCCTAATGTACATGTTAGATAACAATTGTGATTAACAATAAAGAGAAAATCATGACACAGTATTTATTATTCACTGACATAGACATGTTTTGTGATTGTGTTCATTCATTTATTTTTGCAAATACATATCACAGAATTTTTATGACACATTTTCCATCATTTCTAAAATATTAAATATGGTTAGTGTACAAGTATAAATCTGACGTGCAAAAAGACAGATGATTTTATTGATTGATTGATTAATTGATTTTTACAATATTTTTTTATTTCTTTCTCATTTTTTATGCATAAGCTAAACTTCAAGCTAAAAATTTGGGATACTATGCTTGGTGATTTCAATGTCTTTTTTATATACTTTAAAGTGATTATATTTAAATGATAATAAATACCTGATTGTAAATTTCCATGTAAGTGAGAATTATACCAAACAATTTTGCAAACATTATCAGGTTCACCCTGTAAAAACTTAACAAAAACTTCAAAAATAAAAGCCATGGTTGCTATCAAAGAAAATCAGAATGAAATGAAAGGGAGACATCGTCACTAAACATTTTTTTTATTAGTCTACACTAATGGCGTAGTACACACTGAGCATATTTTTTCAAGCAATTTTGTTTTAATGCACACAATAGTAACACATGTTCATAATAACCTCACACTCAAATATAAATAATTTTCCCAATTTAATATATATATATATATATATATATATATATATATATGAAATATTTTCAATTAAATTAATTGAAAAACTGAATATTTAATGAATGAGAAAGGATCACAATATATATTGTTGTGGGCTGTGCATCCTTAAATTATATATATATATTTCACAGCAGTAAATCTTAGTTAGAATATTGCTTATATTAAGAAATTCCTCTGCTCCAATAATAGTAATAATAATAATAATAATAATAATAATAATAATTATTATTATTATTATTATTATTATTATTATCATCAACTTTATGCATTATTCCATCATTCTCAACCCATTAGGCCGCTACGTATTTTATCCTGTCCTACTCTTTATTTATTCTACTGCTATTTGATATATGGACTCTCATTTTATGTGCACTATTTTGCAGTTGGTTTCCTCAGGTAGACACTTTTTATTTCAAGCATTAATATTATGCATTTTCTTTTTAAAAATTCCCCCAAATAACTTAAACATATATTAACCACGAATATATATTTTTATAAAGAGGAATTATGATACATATAAAATATACATATAGACAAAAACCCCTTTTACTTTTTTTTTGTGTGTGATATTTATGATTCTTTGCTATATGCACAGGAAAGTAGCCAGACCAGGGTTTATGGTTTGAATGACCTCCAGACAGCTTTCTTCTTCAGACATGAAAATGTTATCTCCTATCTCACCCATACTCTAACTGAGTGGTGATGTTTAGCTGGTTGTCTCCTTAAGCATTGAGTCTAACTCCTCTCCAAGCACCATTGCCTGAAGACCAGTGATAACAGCATACCTGTTCTAGCGCTGACCAGGGCCACTTTCTCGGCTGCACTTTAGAGAAAAGGTGGCTGTGTATTTAAGGTATTAGAACTAAATCCTTTGCAGCATGCATTTTCCTGTCCTGCTGCAGATGACCTTTCCTTGAATGAGTGGCATTTTATGAAGATCTGAATCCTTATTTCTGAGGAAAGGAGCGCTTCGGGTGTCTGACCGCAAGGGCCGGCACTGCATGCGCATGCGTATTAGTATGTGCATGTAAGTATTTATTGACATGCAGCAAGCAGGGGTCGCATTTAAGGCTTGATGTAGCCTACAGCAGCTGCAGAGAGAGAGAAAGTATGTAATTATGTTTTTGTGTTGCAGTTGTTGTGGGAAGTGCTGTAATTGTAGAACTCCCCCTTAAGAGGTAGGCTGGTGTAGGATTTGGAACAGAGCCATGCCTATAGGCTGGACATGACAAGACCCTTACACAGCATCCTTCCTTAGTGAGCCTTATTCTACTGCCCTGTTCGCTTAGCCCGGCTGCCCCCACTACTTGGTGAACTGTGTGAGGTCGAGGGAGTGTTTTATCTACCTGATACTGCTAATAACAATTTCGCCCTGGGTGCAGCTGACAATGTTTGGCAGAAGAAGAAAAAAAAAAAGACATGACGTCCTTTAATCGTATCTTCTGACAGGCAGCATATTGATTAGCGTAAAAAAAAAAAAAAAGACACACACACACACACACACACACACACACACACACACACACACACACACACACACACACACACACTTAAACATTTTTTAAAAAGATATTTCTGAGTTGTTTACAGGTTGCCTGGTGTGAAAAGCATACATGTGGATTTTATCGATTCTCTAAAATGAAACCAACTGTAACTATAGCAATCATGTCCGAGGTACATATATACATATGGATTTTCTTTTCTTTCCTTTATAGCTATTGTACCTTTCTGTGTGTGTGTGTGTGTGTGTGTGTGTGTGTGTGTGTGTGTGTGTGTGTGTGTGTGTGTGTGTGTTTACATTTAGGCATTTGATGTGTGTGTGTGTGTGTGTGTGTGTGTGTGTGTGTGTGTGTGTGTGTGTGTGTGTGTTTACATTTAGGCATTTGATGTGTGTGTGTGTGTGTGTGTGTGTGTGTGTGTGTGTGTGTGTGTGTGTGTTATATTAGAGCTCTCTTCTGCATGTTGTGTGATTGTTCTTAGGTCCAGCTGTTCAGTGAGGTTTTGCCTCCTCGGCAGCCGCTCTGTGCCAGTTGTCAGGAGCCCTGGTCTCTGCCCACAGGCCCTGGGAGGGGTGGGTGTGAATTGTTATACATACTGGCCAGATGCTAAGAGAGAGAGAGAGAGAGAGAGTTAGGGCTTCATAGGAGCATGTTTAAGAGGGGTGACGAATTAAAGGAAAAAGAGTGGCTTTTTGGCTGTAGAGGATGATTTTGCTTGCATAGTATGGCTGTAATTTCGACCTCGTACATATTTTACCCCTTCAGTGTTGAACCTGCTTTATTAATTCTTTCCACTGTTACTCAATTTTAAGCATAGTTCTTTACACTCTCTGTTTGAGATCCACCACTACGGTCAGAGCTAAAACAACAACAACAACAACAACAACAAGAAAAAAACTATGAGTGGCTCAGCAGGGAAACTGGGTGACACAAATCTGACAACATGCAGGAATCCCCAGCCTTTTTTTTTTCCACAGCCTCTTCTCTCTGTGCAAAATGACCATGAGTTATGTCCACCCACACTCTCACACGTCCACATGTATGTACTAGCATGCATTACATCAGTTTAGCTCGCTAGCTCGCTGTCTATTGCAAAAACTCTTTAACACCTGCCCTCTTCATTCTAACGTGCTCAAATATACAGTTCCTGTATATACTGCACATGGTGTGTGTGTGTGTGTGTGTGTGTGTGTGTGTGTGTGTGTGTGTGTTCGCGCGTGCATGTGTGTCTGTGTGTGTGCGCGCGTGTGTGCATATGTGTAAAGTGAAATGCCTTCAGGGTATTGAGAGGCAGAGCTTTAAGGTATGATATGTTAATAAAATGTGTCAAGATGTCTGGATCCCATTCTCTCTTTATAAACAAACTTGCGGCATGCACCAAGCTAATTAGCAGGCCCATCTGCTCACTTGAGCAAAGTTAGTGATATTTATCAGAGAAACTGTAAAAAGACAAGCTCAGTTTGGCCCAGCAGATGACAAGTGTTATATAGCACAATTCAATTTCCTCCGTCTGCTCGCCCCTTCTAGATTGTCAACCAATTCGATTTCAGATTATCTCCCTTCTCTCTGACATGGGTGTTTCGCCATTTTTTTGTTGTTGTTGTTTTTTTTTTCCATTTGTGCCTTTAATGTTTCATAAGCCTAATGAGGGAATGTGTATACACACCAAATACACACATGAAGCTTTAATTGTGTTCGTGAATTGTCGAGGTTTTGCTAATCACTCCTGTATCTTTTAAAGAGGTGGGTGTTTGGCTGAGCATGTGCATGTTTTGTTCCCTTATTTTTTGGAAAGAAGAGAAGAGTACAGGGGCATATGAAGACTGAGCCATGGTATTCCCTGAACAGCATCATGCAAAGCTGTTAGCAGCAATTTGCTGATAGTACACTGATTGCGGCGGGCCAGGCCCCAGCTATTGTGCATGCTAAGCAGTGTGCCAGCGAGCTCGGGGCTGAGGGGGGAGTCGAGCTGAAGGCTCCATCTGCTCTTTCTGCTCCCCTGCACTGATGGAAGACTACGCTAATCTGGTTACTTGTCAGGACAGGTTAGTGAAAGCAGGCAAATGGCGGAGGCTGGGGCTAAACTGGTTGGCTGCTGCCGACAGCGTGGTTCCCGCCCCCCGCGCTTTGGAGTGATACAGTTGGCACAGGCTCTCTGTAATCAGCTGCACGACAGACTGAGTCTCACGCCGAGGAGTATGAGCAGTGAACACCCACACCCAAACTCAACCTTCTTCCTTTCACACAGAAGCTGGGAAAATGGAGGTCATCACACTGACACATATTGTGTTGTGGAAATGCAGACGATGCAATTATTCCCCTCGTTCATCACTCATTCATATGAAACCTAATTTATGTAAAGTTCAAATTATGAGTCAATTACGATTCAATTCAAGTATGCAAAAAAATTTTTATTTAGATTTTTATACAAATTATTTAGGCATGAATATTCAGTTGTTCAGTCAACTTAAATAAACTAGCTTACTGTGGCATATAGTGGGATTTAGGAATTGCTTACATATCTTTAAAAATACAAGTCTATTTCTCAAGCTTCATGTTGAGTATGCAGTATGTGCTGGAAATTCCTTGGTATAACAAGCTCTCTACATATTTTTTACCAAGAGAAATTATTACGAGGGAGGCAAGAAACCGACTGATTGGAGCATAATTAGAAACGAGTAGCGCCAAAAGTTTTAATAAGCAGGCATGTGTGCAAGACTATTGGAAGAGAGTGAAGCTGTCCAACCAGCAGGGACAGATGTCTCTCTGGCCAGGCCTCAATCTGAAGAAAATCTCTCAAACACAGTGTCGCTTGATATGACCTCCTTTTTTTTTAAAAAAAAAAAAGGAAAATAAATATGTAACCAATGAAATATCATGCAGTTCCTACTGAGTTAAATAATAATAATAATAATTTAAACTAATAATTTATATCTTTTTCCTCTTAGACATGCTTTGACAAGATAAATAAATTGGGAATACAATTTGCAACAACAACAACAACAGTAAAAATAACAACAACAATATTAATATAATCATGCATTTTCTTTTATCAGATTCTACTAAACCTTTGCCACTGTCTATACACATGCTTAAAATAAGAGGTAAACACATAAATACACTCAGCACCTTCCTCATGTGCCACCGTAGGCTCTCTCGTCTGGAGTGGGTGTGGCTGACGGACGAGCGCTCAGGAAACCGCCCCATCAATCAGCCACACAGCACCTCCCTCTTCCATCGTACTGCCTGCGTCTAAGCCCCCGCAACATTTTTATTCAATTAAACAGCCCTCCTAAATCCCAGACTACATCCTGTAGGCCTTAGATGTTGTTTGTCTCTGTAAGCAATTTAGGGCCATAATGATTTTGTGACTTGTTATGCTAATTAGCATGGCATTCCCAGTCTGTGAGCTGTGGCTGTAGATTTATTGGCTGGTGGCTGGGAGGGAGAGAGAACAGAAAAGAAGGTGCAGTAATTAATCCTGTTAACCAAGGATAATTGGGCAAAAAATAGCCTCTGCCAATGGCTTTAAATGGAAGGAGTAGCAGTTAACCTTGTTTCCTGTGTTTTATTTAAGAGTTATTGTTTCCTCTTTTTCCCCACTTCCTCTTAGGGTCCCTGCAAATCCTCAAGCTTCTACATGTAACGGGAAAGCAGGACCTAGAAAGACTATGCCAGTTAGTTCCACAGCTCTGGCTTACTCCACAGGGTACAGTACAATACAAGCCACCTTATTTGGTAAACTGATCATTTGAGTGACTTGTTACAGTAAGTAGCTGACCAGTATTAGGACCACACATAAGAACCACCATAAGAACCACCATGCCTACTTCTCTCTTTTTTTCCTGTATCAATTTCACTTTCAATCTCATCCTACTGAAGCGTAACTCCCTAAGCTGAGTCACATCGAAAGCTAGCAATTTCCCAAAACTCTTAGTCATGTGCTAGACACGTTTTAGCATATATTTGTGTTATGATTAAAATGAATCCAAGAGACCTAACAATTCCCGTTTATTATCTACAGCATTATTAAGAAAGTGTCTAAGGTTTGGGGTCATAAAAACACAGCTCCAAACAGAAAAGGGGGACAGTTCTGTGGTAACATGGCCCGAAGTGGACAGTCTCTTTCAGTCCTGCGTTCTTATCTTGTCCTCTGAGTGTCCGAAAGAGGGGAGGGAGTCAATGGGGGGGGCTAGCCAGCCCATTACAGCTCAAACAGCTCTAAGTAAACATGTAATTAATAGCAGAAGTTCAGCAGGGACTCACTGTGGAGCTTAGGATCAGCTGCAATAACATCCACGGCTAACTCGTTCCACACGCTGTTCCTGTCCTTCGCAACACTTCTTCTGTCTTCCTGCTTCCCTTGCAGAAAAATAGTTACTGCTTTATTTAGAGCGCCTTTATCTAGCTTTTGAAAAGTTGTAAAAACATATTTTTGTTTAAATAATAATAATAATAATAATAATAATAATAACAATTATTATTATTATTATTATTATTAAAGATTAATTGTTTGATTAAATCATTATATATATATATATATATATATATATATATATATATATATATTTTATAATGAGCATTGCTCTTTGGAACATAAATGTATTTATTTCTTGACATTTCGTCCCGTGTTCATGCTGAGAAAGCGATGTGCTGTCACAGTTATGGTTATTGTTTTAGTTAGTGAAATTATGAATGTTCTTTTGGTTTTGTTAAGCATTTTGTCACATTAGGTCACATTAATTGCTCCAGAGGACAATGATAAGACGGTCAAGCTTTTTTCATTTAAAAAAAAAAAAAAGGAAAGAAGACTGGCTAATTTGCTAATGCCTAGTATGTGCGTCAAAGTTAATTAAAGAAAAGCAAACTCAGATCTTTCCGAGTCTAAAAACAGTATGTGTGTTTTCTCAGTGTGAACTTGTCTTGCCCCCAGTGTCCTGCTGGAGGTAAGTGTAACATCTTTAGCATGTCTATTGTCAGGAAAGGGCGCATGCAAAGGAGAAGACAAACCAAATTCAAAAGGGGGCAAGTACGTTTCCTTGACATTCCCCTCTGAAGCAAAATAACCTACAGTAATTAAAGCATTTAAATAATTATTTCCTTGATTTGTTTGCTTTTAGGCTTTCTTTCCCCTTCCCCCTTGTCTTGTTTATTTATTTCTTTATTTTCTTCTTCTTGGAGGTTTTCACCATATGGTTGTAGATCAAATAATGTCAAACATTTTGCCCTTGCAAGTTTTTGCAATTTGCAGTTTTTAAATGTGAGACCTGTTGAAGGCACAAGTGATAATGGGCATGCTCTACCCCCCACCGCCTTCATCCCACCATATCTTTCTTCAATTAATGCTACAGCGGGAGTTTTGTGTAATAACACTTGCACTTGTGGGTTGTCCATGTGAGGTGGCAGGGAGGTGGTAGTGATGGGCAGAGAGGCCTGAAGAAAGAGGAAGAGAGCAGTGAAGAAAATATGATTACAAAAAACAAACACTGAATTTAATAGCCAACCAATATTGCAGAAGATCACCGTTTTGCACTCACAGGAATGCTAAATGGTAGCTGTAGTGCATAAAGCATATAATGTCATCACAAGGAGGCAGGAGTACCCTAAGCTTTGTCTATCATTATTGCTGGGAGCTATCAGACTGGTGCCAGCAGGATGGAGGACGCCTTGACAGCTCTAATTACATATCACCATGGTGATCATTTTGGCCTGTCATGGACGCTGGACACGACCAACCCTCTCCGCTGTTTACTCTGATTGGACTGTCACTTGTCAGGTAAAACCCACATACGCACCCACACGCACACGCACGCACGTACACACACACACACACCCACACACACACACGTACACACGCACGTACACACCTACACACACACCCACACACACACACACACACACACACGGAGTAACTGCAGTGCAATTATTGTAAATGTAGTAAAAGTTAAGTGTCGTACATTAAGAAAAGCAGGACCTCACAGACAGAAGTACTTCTGAGACTAAAGCAGCCATATGTAGTGCTGTATATGTGCAGATCTATCTATATAAAAACTCTGCTTGCTTTCACTAGAAGACAGTCACATGGTATTGTGGGTAATGTAAAAATACAACAATCTGTCATTAAATTATTCAACTAATTAAAGTCAACACAGAATTAGATAAGAAAATATATATACTTTTTCACAATTGAAGATCATATAGTCATATATAATAATACTTGAAAGCCATTTATATATCATAATAAGGAATTTTATTTAAGTGCAACAAAATTAGTTTATGATGTGACATAAGGTATTATATTGTTGGTTGTCATAAAGCATGTGTAATAACATGTGTTAAGCCATATGCTAACTATGGCATACCTTTTTTTAAATTTGCACATGACATAAACTGACATAATATGAAATGTACCGTAACAATTACCGATAACAGTAACATAACTTATATTACAATTTATGAGAATATACAACATCTGGTTCATCTGGTTATATTGGTCTCTCTCTCTCTCTCTCTCTCTCTCTCTCTCTCTCTCTCTATCTATCTATCTATCTATCTACAGTATCTATCTCACACACACACTCACACACGCGGGTACATATACAATCAGCCACAACATTAACACCATTGCCAGATGACCTGAACAACGCTGATCGCAAACTACATGTATGATTCCTGGTGACAGGATCAGGCACACCCATGCCTGTGAGGACCAAAGCCCATTCCGCCTGGTCCGATCCCACAGAAAAGCCAATGCAGCACAAATAGCTGAAAAGATCAATACTGATCATGATAGAAAGGCACCAGAATACCCAGTGCATCACCGCTTGATGCACATGGGGGCCAGGAGGTAAAGAGCCTGAGGCACAGACGCGGCCTTCAAATTCCCCAATCTGATCGAGCAGCCAACAAACAAGTCCAATCCAGCCCACAACCCACAGCACCTAAAGTGTCCACTGGCAATGTCCTGGTGTCGGAAACCACAGCACACCTCCAGAGACCCTGCAGACATATGCAGAGAGGCAGGACCTGCTCCAGTGGCACAAGGGGAACCCAAAACCTATTGGTGGTTTTATTGTTAATGTTTTGTGTGTGTGTGTGTGTGTGTGTGTGTGTGTGTGTGTGTGTGTGTGTGTGTGTGTGTGTGTGTGTGTGTGTGTGTGTGTGTGTGTGTGTGTGTGTTTCTGCGGATTCTCATTCTTTTTTTATTCATTTTTTGACTCTTTTTATTCATTCTTTAGAACCAGTTTGATCCGCAACATTTCACCCATGTACTCTGAGCAATGCAACAGCACATCTCACCCTTCTTCTTCTTCTTCTTCCTCGTCTTCTTCTTCAGCCACACTTCTTCTCCCGCTCCCTTGAAGGGGTAACTGAATTAAACATCTCAGCACTATTCTCCCCGCTGTTTCCTTTCATGTTTCATTTGAACTGGTCAGGAAGTTAAATGCTAAGTGTGAAAACCTATATGAAGTATGTGGCTGATTGGCTCAGGACACACTATTAATACATATAGGAGGGGCATGGAGGCTCACATATTCTTCCCTGCCCCAACAGGAAGCAGCTTTTTGTTCTTTTTATTGGGAAGGATGAAAGCAAAAGGCATCAGTGGTGTTTATGTTACCTTTTTACTGCATGCTCGTTTATGTTTAGGGTCAGAAGGGGGAAACAAAGTAAACTACACTTTTGACAATGGGCTTCAGATTTAATTATAACATCTTATTTATGTACATCCTGTCCATTTTATAAAACAGATATTTTATATAACACAATATCATGTAGTTATATATTTGTGTGTTCTTTGAAACAACCCACATAAGGATAACTACTATATGGAATATTTGTCCTTTCTATTTGTTATCTCTGGCATCGTGATAATGTCCTAATTGCCTTGGTGTGGTTGTCTATATTTGATCATTAAGCTTAAGAAGTTCTGTGCACTCACTGGCAGATAAAAGGCAACTAGCGTTTGGTGATTGGGACTGCTAATGAGACTTTATGCCATGCCCTGCGATCTTTAAAATTGTTTTTCTTTAATACTATATCAAAGGCTTTATCTAAAGGCTAATTTCCCCTGACAGCCCATAATGACACCTCTGTGTTTGGCTGTGCTGCCATCCTCTCTCCAGCATGCCTTCCTTGGTACTGTAGAATGCTGTACTCAATGCTTGTATACACCCCATGCATTTTTCTATATTAAGTTGGCTCTTGCAGACATACCATATGCTGGGTTATTGTTAACTGTTATAATTTTCTCCATTTTGTGTAATTATGTAGTGCTTTACTAATTACAGTTTGACCATTCTAATACTGGGTTGTTTTTACTACCCAAACGCTGGGTTGTCTCTGTTGGGTAATTTTTCTGGGTTGTTTACAGTGAGTTGGGTACTTTTTGTTTAACCCAGCTTGCTGGGTTGGAGTTGGGTTAGCTAGTGACAGTTAACATCACAGATAAGACCGGCCCTCCCCCGAAGTTCACCGGAGTATTGAGTGGCTGTGTCAGCTTCGTGGCTTTTTTTGGTCTTCCTCCTCATGTATTTAAGAGGAAATGTAAACGTTAAATATAAGGTCTGTATACACACTTTCACTCACCTATGTCTGAATTTGTTCACTGTATGTAACATTTATTACTGTTACCGTATTAACATTACACTCAAACTTGCAGCCTGGTCTGTGCTATAGCATGCTAGTTTATCTGACAATGGCTGCTAGCTAGCCAAACCAAAGAACTCCACATGTGTATGAAAGAAACAGCAAAAATGTCTGAGCTTTTTAGCTTTCTTTGTAGAATGCTTGCAGGGTGTATGAAGATGGTGAAGTGATGAATGAAAGCTAAACTGTTAACTGTAGTGTCAGCATGATGCTAGCATTTAGCTAGGTTGCTAGCGTTAGCAACCACATATAAAAAGCTGAGGTGTTACAAAACACTAATCTTCTTACAAATATGCATACTAGCCAACCCTCTCAATTTTTCCATAAACTTTTATTTTCTTTAATTTCTTTCTTTCTAAGGTTGGAACCAACACTGTGGAATATCTCCAGCAAGCTGAAGTGTCGAGGCCGAAGCCCTACATCCTGATGTTGGGAGATAATGACCAGCACTGCTCTCAGGAATTAGTGCTTCTCAGTAATAGTATCGTAATGATGTTGCTGGTGAACTTGTTTTGTAGTATGTTATCTTGTGCTTTTGAAAAATAAATATAAATATTTTTTCTATGATTTGTACAATTAATTGGGTGTTGTTTATTGCATATATGTATGGTTTGCAGGACTTTGATATACTGGTCTATTACAAAAAAAGCCCTAAGTAATTTAACTGTTTAAACTGTTTTACCCATAGACATGTAAAACATAAAAATAATAATAACCTATTTGTGAGGTAGAATTAATCCAGCATTATAGTTAAATATGACCTAGCATTTGGATTTAATATTTTACCCATCTTGCTGGGTTAAATAAATAACCAATTTTGCTGGGTTAAATTAACCGAGCATGTAGTTGGTCCAATATTTATCCAGCAGCTGGGTTAACCCAGTTTGGGTTGTTTTTAACCCAGCATTTTTTAGGGTGTATAATCATTACACTGTGGATTTACATAACATTATACCTGATTGACAGTCAAAAGTGAGCAGTTCTCTTTAATGTAGCAATGTGTAAACATAAGAGGATATTTAAGCATTTGCAGTCTCTACAAATGATTCAACACACACTGCATTTCTGGTTCGATGTTGCTTCTTGTATGATGGAATTGATTTGTTGTTTTTGGTTATGGAAAGTGTTGCTCTAGCCTTATTGTTGAACTATTGTCTTCTAACCTCTCCCATTATTTAGGAGTTGTAGCCAGCAGAACTGCTACTCACTGGATGTTTTTTGTTTATTGCACCATTAGAGATTGATATGCATGAAAATCCCAGGAGATCAGCAGTTTTTAAAATAATCAAACCTGGCCCAAAAACCTTGCCACAGGCAAAGTCACTGTCACAATCAAATTATCCCCACTCTGAGGTTTGATGTGAACATCAACCATGATTTGATGGTGCTTAATTTTATATATTGTGCCGCTGTCACATAATTGGCTGATCAAATAATTGCATGAACGAGCTGGTGTACAGGTTCTCTTAAAAATGCTACTACTACTCATAATAACAATAATATAAAATTTTTGTGGTGCAGTGATTAATAATGTGGCCTTTCACCTCCTGGGTCGATGGTTTGGTCACTGCATTCAGATTAGGTTAATTGCCGTTCCCAAAATTGCCCATTGTTTGTGCGCCCAGTGAGTGTGTGTGTGAGTACCCAATGACGGATACTCATTGGGTAAATCTCCTGGAATATGCTGCAGGCTGGCATGTGACCCTGTACACAGAATAAGTGGTATAACACAATTAAAGAATGGGAGAATATTTTTATAGCTGCACAGAAGACATATAATTTTGTAATTAACAAAAATACCTATTTAAAAAGCCTAAATTACCCAAATCTCATTATCTAAGGGTTTTACAATCATTTGTCAGCCAGACAACTTTTTTTTAAAGTAAACAACTGCAGAATTAAATGATTTTTGCTCATTATTTCTATTAATAAGTCCTATATTAATGGTGACATTTCCGGTGATCATTATTTCTTTTCCTCTGCATTTACAGTGACAGTCCAGCCGTGGCACCCTGACACTTCAGAGTATATTCCAGGTCAGGAGAAATTATACATTTTTCTCTAAAGAAAGTTACCAGAGTTGATAAGATGACATGTATCTGCAGTTGATGTAGATCCTTAAGCACAGAATACCTGAACTCCTGACTGACATACCATGGTTTGGAAGCAGCAGGTGGCTTAGGGAACAGCTCACCCTTACACCTTCAGCAGGTGTGATAAAGGGATTATATTATAGATACTTCGACAAGCAGAGGTTCACCATTATGGAAATAAGTAGTACTATTCTAACTCATTTATTGTAGAAAGACATGTGTACATCATGGGTACTACACAGCTCTACTATAATTATACCATTCCATTTCTTTTCGTTTATAATAAGTGACAATGTGATGTTTACAATCAATATCACATCATTCACACACTATGGGCAATTATGGAATGCCAATTAGCCTAATCTGCAGGTGTTTGGGCTTTGGGAGGAAACCGGAGTACCTGGAGGAAATCCAGCAAGTACGGGGAGAAAATGCAAACTCCATACACACAGAGATGGAAGCTAAACACGATAACTGTATTATTTATGGTAAATTCATTTTAAATTCTTGTTTGCACTTTGTATATATTAAGCACAAATTGTCTGTAAGGCATCTGTAAGCTAAGATATATGCACACTAAAATACACTATATGGCCAATATTTTGTGTACCCCCAGCACCAATATCCAATTTTATTTTTTTATTTGTATAGCCCTTTTAACAATTGACATTGTCGCAAAGCAGCTTTACACAATCAAAAGAATTAAATATGTTCTTAACAAATATTCTATTCCCAATTTACTGTATATTTTATTCTATGGTTTGCTATGTATGTTGTATAGTTGGTGGACGGTTTCAGTCAGACCACTGATAGCTATTTAACAGTTAATGTTGGTAATTCACCTATTTTCTGAACAATCTACACTAAATCATGGCTATATATGAGTGTTGGCGTTTTGTTAATATATGGTTTAAGATGGGAAGAGTGTAGGGTGAAATATAGGGGACATTTATTTTTTCAGTTATATACAAATTTATGTGTATATTGAATATTGATTTTCTCAAAAAGGTATAAATGTGGGGAAGTTTCCTGGCTAATAACAAAGCAAAGTTACTGTTATATAAATCCATTTATTATTTAATATAATATTCTAAATTAATCTAAAAAAAGGTTTTGTGTCATTTAAATAACATTAGAAGTTTTCTTCATTTTTGGATGAACAAATGCTTGATGTACCAAAGTAGGGTTATTCTAAACTGTAAATAAAATAAAATGGGGATACGCAAAGGGCTTAACAACTCTGAGTTCCACTGAAAGAAAGAACTTCATCTGTACACGAGGCCTGCTTGTTTAAGGAAGTCACCTGATCGCACTGTATGAATTTACTTAAACAGACTGAACAGTTTTGGACTGTTTCCTTTCAGATAACATCTTGTAACCGACCCAAAAGCCACACACCACATATGGTTATTAAAAATTCAAGGTCCTCTGAAGCTTCTTTTTTCTCTCTGAAGGAAATGTCTTCATCCCATATTTCCATTGTTTTATTTTTATCTACAGTGCGTCCTTCTGCTATGTAACATTATATATTTTTGTACCTCTAATTAATGAACCGACAGCTTATAAAGTGCACTCCACCCCTTCACACAAATAGTACATTCCAACAAGTCGTACGTAACACGACTGTAGAAGGGGTTATTCATTTGGGCAGATCAGAATTTTTTTTAGCATCAGTTAAGGTTCAGTTGAGTGTTGTAAAAACTTTAGTGAACTTTAAATGACCCTGAATGTAGCATTATATGTCCAGTATCTTCTAAACGCAAGGGGTTTTCTGAAAATGATATAAAAGCAGGAACCGTTGGAAATAAGCGATTCTATGGAAATAAGCAGGCAGATGAGCAAATCAATCACATTCAATCAAATCAGCAGTATGCAGAATGACTTTTTGCTTTTCTTTTATTACACTTTGTCTGTATTAGGTTCATATTGCATTTTGATCATTTCAAACAACAAGAAGGAACATCTTTAATGGGCAAAGGAATATGAAAATTTAATCACTGAGAAGCAAAAAAATGTTTTGAACAACTGCAGGTTACATTTACAACAGAAAATTTGGTTCAAGCAACACACAGCAATTCTGTTTGGTGTACCGTACATGGCAATTGTGGCAGAGTGACTATGTATAAAAAGGAGCATATTAACCTTTCAGTTTAAAGAAGTTCTGACCAAATGCATCACTTTATGCCTACAGTTTATCCAGACATGGTTGAGCACTTTCAGCATGATAATACCCCATCTTGTGAGGTGTGCATTGTCACTGGATGGTTCCAAGAACATGAGGAGTTTTCATGGTTTCAGTGATCTGCACAGTCCCTGCAATTCCACTTCATTAGTGATGACCTAAAAATGGTTGTTTGCAACAAGGAAGACTATTTAGAAAGCAATAGAAAGGAAAAGAAAGTAAGATAGGTGTGGTTAATAACATGGTATCTCAGCATTAAACCTCTTTCATATCAGTGAATGCAAATATACTGCATTGATTTGTTCATATATTTGGCTGGAAAACGGGAATTTAATTATTTTCACTTTTGGCTTATTACAAACATTTAATATAGTATCAAATAAATGTTTTCCTTTCTCTTATTACTGATTGGGATTATTACCAGCATAATGTACCCAGTATTTTTTACTGTCCCTGTTTTGTCAATCCTATGTTAGCAGTAACCTGTAGACACAAATGTCTAAAAGATATTTAACATCTCTTCCCTCAAATACTTTTATTTCATTTTGTTTGCAGAGATTTAAAAAAAAATCTGTTTACTGTACTTTATAATCTTTATAATTGTTCATCATAATTATTTTGGCTTATTGTAAAATATATTCACATTTTGGTTATTTTATTTGCATTTGAAAGTAGATGGAACTGAACAGAGATATCTGAGCTTGTGCTAATGATACAGGGGTTAAAGTGCACAATACCTCATACACTATATATCGGCAATGAAAATGAGACTGAATGTTAGAATGAGTAAAGTCTCTGACTGTCCATGTGTAGTTTACTCTGAGCTTTCTGATTCATTTTTTATTTTTTTGGCTTAGCCACAGCAGGCCAGTGTGTCCCATATACCGAGTCACTTGATCAGTGTCGACCCCTTTGTTTGTGTGATATGGTCGATGGATGTACAATGGGAAGCTATCTTTTTAGATCTATTTTGGATATTTCACGCCTCCAGCATTCGTTTTCCACAGATGATAATGAGTCTTACGTGTGTATCTGTTGATGTGTGGAGACTGGTGATGAGGTGAGTATGTATAGAATGTGTGCATGTTCTCTTCAGGAACGTATGGTAGGTTAATGATAGGATATGAAGGGAGGATGGGTTTTCTGATGTAGCTGTGAAGGGCAGTGTGTGTGTGTGGGTGTGTGTGCACATAAAGAATGAATAATCGATGCTGCATGGGTGCAGGTCTGTTCATGTGATATGTTCACGGCGTTTACAATAATTTCACAGACCTTATCTGGATCTTGAGTGAGATGGACACAGTGTGTGTGTGTGTGTGTGTGTGTGTGTGTGTGTGTGTGTGTGTGTGTGTGTGTGTGTGTGTGTGTGTGTGTGTGTGTGTGTGTGTGCGTGCGTGTGTGTGCATCCATATGTGTGTATATGGTGGTGGTGGCATATGTGGTGACTCCATTTACATATGCATGATATCATAAAAATGGGTGTTGCACATACCTTGTCCAAAAGATCTTGGTTAGGTGTCCATTCATCAGGCTCAGCTTTGCTGCCTGTATCTACTCAGTAGTTTACCCTCTCTCTTTATGCTGTCCTCATTTATGCACCTGATACATATTCCATTGAGTGTCTTCATTTCTGGTTGTATCATTTTATATTCAAGCACAGTTCGCTCAACATCATTCTCTCAGAAGAAAGGGATGAATGGAAGGAGGAGGAAGAATAGAGAAGTATGTGCTGGCTGTGTCAGAGTGGTCTGAGGGGATAGCAGGGGCCCTCAGCAGGCTGCCACTCTCAGATCTGCTCTCTACACACACCAGGCTTAGCTAAAGGAACAGCAGGGCAAAAGCTCCCTTCCTGGCCCTTGTTCTCTAATTAAAGTACTATAAAACAAATAAAATTTAAAATGCATTATACTACTGTCAGCATAAAATTTGACACAGGGATGGGTTAATAAAATATACACAGTATTTTTTTATGTCTAGTTTTAACATTTATCGATTTTTTTCCCATAATATTTCCTCCATATTTTTCTTGTTCTATTCCTTAGTGGTCAAAGCTTGCCTAAATGTACACTATAACCTCACATTTTCCTGAAATAGGCAGTATTCAGTGGTCTGGTTTGATCCCTTTGAGCGTGTCAGGCCTTCTCGTCTGGCCAGTATTTTTAAAGCAGCAGGTAGTCACAGGCAAGCTGTTAGAGAGTCAGCATTCTTTAGTCTCGGCTGTTATTCACCCACAGATGGAGACCTTATGAACTCTGACAGAGGTCATTGCTAAATTGCATATTTTATGAATTTGTGTTTTACTTGGACCCTTTGAAAATATATGGGGCCTGAGAGACATTTTTAGGGAAGGCAAAGTAAAAGTAAAAAAGACAGTTTAATTTTTTCTGCCCAGTTTTAATTTCTCTTCTCTATTTGGAGTATTTATCATAGCTGTTTGCAAGAAGCATGCATTTATTAGCAAACACTTTGGCAAGTGTCCAACTTTTCCTAGACCAGTCTGATCTGCTTTTTATGTCCCTGACTGTCTGGGCAGAGACAACAAAAACAATGGTGTCTGACCATACTGGAGATGAGACATTCCCTGGTGTCCCCTGGCAGAGACCTTAACCATATTTCTTAACAAATGCCAATATTATAATAATTTTTTTTTATTGATGTAATTTTTTTTTATTAAAGTGCTCATCTCCTAATAGAAGAAAATTACTGTTGTTTTAAAGCTTCCCTTTTCCTCCTGTTTATGAATGAGCTGCATTCATCCAAAAGCATTGCATCTTCCCTCAAACATGTTATCAGTCAGTAACCAAACTTGTTTTGATGGCACTGAGCTACCTCTCTTTTCTGTTTGATTGGTTCTGCTTATTTGTTTTCTTGATAGAGTCACTGGCATGCATGGATTAGTTCACATTGGGATTTTAGGCCCAGCTCAGAGAATCTGTTTTCAAACCATCCACCTTGACTGACTAATGTTCACATAGAAAGACTGGGACCTCAGCAGCTCACTTTTAACATATCTGTCCCTTTTACTCTTAATTCTAGGACCAGAATGGTGAACCAGACCTTTTTTATCAGAAGGTTAGCAGAATTAGATTTGGCTAGCAGGTCCACGATCAGCAGGAGCTGATGGGTAAGTGGGCTACGTTATCACAAGTAGGATAAAACATCATACTGTGATTGTATTGCTATAGTATATTGAGTTTGTAATATGTTCTGCAATACGTTAAATACAGTTTAAACCTGCATGCTACATGGCGAAAATTGTTTTGCATTATATTGACTCAGTAGGTAGAGTGTAATGTCTCATGAAAATGTTGATCAAAGCGTGAAGCTGGTTTTACACTGTGCTTGTCACACTGAATGAAATGATCCCAGAAAGTATTCTCTAACAGTCTGTGTAGACCTAAACTACAAAGTTACTTACTATGTTTTGTCATAATGTAATATGTGCTCAGTAATGAGAACAATATTGTAGCTCTTCAACTGAAAAAAAGGTTTTATATTGAAATAAATAAACACATAGTAAATAAACACTATGAAAATTGTATTTGCAATTTTACTTAGTTAGCTTGACATCTTGCCATGTGAAATTCCGTTTCGTTTTGTCAGAATTGTGATAAGACGCAGAGAAATTTTGTCTTCTTGCACAAGTCAACAAAATACCCTTCTTTTCATCTGTCATACAGTAGGGTCAACACTACAGAATCACTTTTTACACTTTAGGTTTTTTTTGCAATAAGAAGTTTTGGACAGTATTCTATAAGAAGTATACTACGATCACAATGTAGGACACAATAAAAAAAACTTTTTTATAGTTGGTGGCACAGTGGCTTAGTGGTTAGCATAGTCTTAGAGCATCAGCACCATCAAAGCATCAGCCCTTCATTTGACATCAGCATTTTTTGACATCATAGCTTTGACAGTGCTGATGCTCTGATTGTGCTGATGCTTTAATAGCGGTGATGTCATGTCTTTTATTCCTCTAAGGATTAGACACACGATTTTGCTGCATATCTCATACACACTTGTACATATGTGTGCAAAACATGGAGCTTTTGCATTGAATATGATCTCAAGACATTGTGGATGCATTTTTGATATCTCAAACTGTTCAGCCATGGAAACGCCTTAAACCTATGTTGAAAAGTGGCTAATGACTTCCAGAATGACATCATATGTAGTGTCATCACCTTAAGTGACATCATGGTGTGATGCTTTTTTCCAGAATTTGGAGGTCTTAATATGCACACAAAGATCATTTTGTATCTTACGTTAATTGGTGCTGCCAAAAGATAAAACAAACAGTAGAACATAAAACGGGCATGAGAGCACAGAAGGTTTGAGACTACTTGGCCTCGCTTGTTTATATTGTTTGCCTAAGTTTTACTTGAGCTCAGTGGGGCTGTACACTTAAAGAATAATTTGCACTTTTAATTATTTACTCTGATTTGTTTGAACAGCAGCTGAATAACATAGAGCAGCAGAGGGAATAACATGTAACACATCTCTTGTGTTCTCTCACTGTCTAACAAAAAGCCCAGACGAGAGAAAAAGAATGAAGAGCAGAGTGGAGGAATGTCAGGCCCTGCTGTACACTGTGTCTTCACCTGAATTCACCATGACACATCTGGCTTTAAAACCTGGTCTGTGTATGTGACCAAATGAAATGTGGAATGTCCTTCATTGTTACACTTCACTGCACCATTCAATGACATGCCCTTATTCCCTATCACAAGCTCTCAGGTGCATATACCTCTGATAGATTGCTCGGCTGTTTGTCATCTGGCACGTACCTGTCTTTTCATGCAATGGTTGCTTTTACTTCCACCACCAACCTCTGTGCTTTATTCACCTGATCAAGTTGAGTATGGAGAATTGGATGTACAATTCTTACCAATGATAGATGTGATTACACAGGAAGTTCTTTCTCAGTGTAAATCGGAAGGAAGTGTTTGTTATAGTGGAAGGTTTGGTGCCTAGCTGTGTTCCTTTTGATTCCTGTGGTGCCTTCAACACACTCTATCCCTGTGTTGGGTATTGTTCACCTACGCCACTCTTCAGGAGACAGCAGCCTTTCCTGCTGAGAGGCTACACAGCAGAACGAGAACAGTACAGGATTCACATTTTCGTTATGATACTTATGAGATTTTGTTCTCTTCTTCTTTTTTTCTTTGTAGGATTGCCTATTCAAGATTATCTTACAGCTGTGTTAAATTATTAAATCTGACTGGTCAAACAGTGTTGATTCAGTTTCAGTAACAGCATGGCTTTGACATTACTACTGACTCTATCTATCTATCTATCTATCTATCTATCTATCTATCTATCTATCTATCTATCATTCCGTCCATCCAGCTATCTATCCATCTGTCTGTCTGTCTATCTATACAAAACAGCAATTCACTTTGGGCACTGCCTGTGTTTGTTTGAACACGTACTGTAGTTCTGTCACAGGCATGTCAACAGTAGGCAGTATCATTAAATTTTATGTCGTACTGTGAGTGTGTCACAGGCGTTCCTCACTGAATGTAACTGTAGGTAGTGTCATCCACTGCAAAATCGGCCAAGCTCATAGCTACTGAAACCACCGATCAGACCGCGATGCAGCTACAGCGACAGTGCATACGACAGGCCGAGGTACAGAGGTAGGGGCTGTCAAAACCATTGGAGCAGCGTGATTCGCGAGTAATGGTAGCACGCATGCGTCAGGATCAGGATTAATGCAATTGATTCAAAACCTAATGTTTCTTTACTTTCTCAATCACAGGGACTTGTATGGTGGACAATAACAAAAACCTGGCATCATTTTAAATGCCTTACAATGAGGTGTTTTTATTTAAGAATAAGAAAAATAATAAATAATTTTAAGGAAAAATATATAATTGTTGATAGTGAGCCACTGGGTAAGGTGATATCTAATTGACAATTATGAAAGTAGTGTTAGCTGTTCCAACAAGTAGTGTTAGCTTCTTGCAACAAGGCAGCATGACTAGCAGTGCTGACTGTCTTTATTGATAGAACTTTATCTATCAATAATAAATGTAACTGAACAATAAATATTTTAAAATGCTTATGGTTAAAAAATATCACACAAGATTAATATGTGATATTACTTTTTTATAACAGTTTCACAAACACCGTTTATTATCAACAGGTTGTGATTTGTTTGTTTATTTAATCAGGCAATATTTAGTGTAATTAACAGGGATGAAAATAGTTTTACGTTTTTACCGGTACTACATAACCAAAAGGCGAGAAGAATAAAACATGGAGGTGGTGGACAGTCTTTATGAACTTCTGAAAGTTCCATGATATTTGCACTTATTCCGCTTAAGAATATCAGTAAACATCCGGCTGCCAAGATTGAGTCCCAAATAGCGATAAATGGAAGGTTAGTGTGCTATGTAGAGTGTACAGTCCCTTGTTCCACACACTTAGTAGCGCCCTTAATCAGTGATTAGCGATGAATTTGGGATTCAGCCTTCTCTTCTTGTAACAGGATAGAAAGAGAGAGCTTCGTAGCATGCATTAGCACGCATTTAACCAAAAAAACACTCGTCAGAAGCCTTTTGTTCAGTCAGATTACTCGGTCAGAACCGTTATATAACAATGGGTAAAACGTTTAACTTTTTGGCCATTCATGTGATATAAGGGAAACATAAATATTGAGGATGTACTTTTTTTTTTTAATACTATTTGCAAGTGTATCACACAACCATGATTATTTTCCTTTAACTTTAAGCGCATTGTGTTGTGAACCTTACTTAATTCACTTTTCTACCGGACCAAATTGAAAGCAGTGTTCATGGAGCCCTCAGACCTCTGGAATGACAGCACTTATCAGCAACCCTGCAGGAAGTGGAATGCTTTTTAGTCATAGCTGTGTATTTTTCACCCACCTTTTTAATTTACTCCTCTTTTCTTGCTACTGTGGGTCAGCAGCTGTCAGATGCTAAGTCTACTGGCGTGGCCTGCCCGCTGCCGCGCCACTCTCTGCTGTCCACCTCCCAGTCCCTTCCAGCGGGACAGGGAGCTGTGTTAAGTGAACCGAAGCTGATGGTGTGCCACACAGATGTTGCTCCCGTTTCCTTTATAAGCAAGTCTTCCAAATATCCTTGAGGGGGCTTGGCACTGGGGCTAGCCTCCCCAATGATAAACGTCACCAACTGAAAAGGCAGCGAACAAATGCCTGTTTCCAGTGCAGGTGGTCTGACCATCAAATTTGGCATGCTGGTGGGCAGGTAGACAGGGCTGGGCAGAATGTCCTAAAATATTATTTCAATAGTTTTGTTCATATTCCAGTAGTTCAGTGTTTAAGGTGTAGGGCTACTGATCGGAAGGTCTTAGGTTCAGACCCCACAATAACCAAGTTAAGCCTTAACTCTCACCTGCTCAGGTGTGTAATAAGATAAAATTTGTAATAAGTCGCTCTGGAAAAGAGTGTCTGCCAAATGATATAAATTTAATGTGAATAATTATTGATATATACATTTATGAGGTAGGAAAATGTTTCTACAGGTTTGTTACACATTAAGCATATACACAATGTGTATGTGAGTAACAAAGAATTTAAACATATTTTGTATACAGTACAATTTTAGCAATTACATATACATTTGAAGTAAAGGGTATATTAAGTTTAGGCCTGAATCCAAAATATTTTTTTTATGGTTATAGCATTAACAAGGCACTAACAACACATCTAAGAAAATACTGACATGTACTGCTACATATATTACACACTGATACTGCAGGTATTGTTACTGAGTACCACTTCATCATGTTTCTGCAGATGTAGCCTATGACAGATGACGTGTTGCATACTTCAAGTGGAAGTGGCTAAGGTGATAAAGTAAGTTTGTTTTATTTCTGCTCTTAGTCAGGAAAGTCTCCCTGCACCATTCACACACACAATGGTGTTCTCATATCGGTCAGACTTAAAAACAAGCAACAATTTCCTCACTGCCTGCACACATTTTTTTCATTCCATGTTTTCTCTTTTGTTGTGCCACATGTCGATGGTGCAACCCAACCTGCTAAATAATTGGCTGCTTGCTTGTCACTTGTAGCATGCTCCATTATCAAAAGATTTAATTGCCTGTTCATGAGCATTGGGGGGTGGCTCGTGCTTTGTATTTGTTCATGCAACTGAACTTAGCATATTTGTTATGTGCTTTCCCAGCAGTTTATATTCAAGGCGTTTAAGTGCAACTATCAGACATTCTATCAAATTATTTTCCTTTATTAATGAAGTATCTATTGATGGTGCATATTGCTTGACTATTCATGAGGCCAGATCACTGAGGGTGTTTAAGTCCGTCCCATCTTAAAACTCACATGTTTTCTCTTGCGTTTAAACCGACATGAGATGTTGATTTTATATATTGTGTTTGATTAGATATGTGTGTGATGTGATTTTATTTATTTATTTATTTTTTTTTATATATAATATAATATTATATTATTATATAATTTTATTATTTATGTGAAGCACTTTGGGGCATTCTTGTTGTTAAAGTGCTATACAAATAAAAATGAATTGAGTTGAGTTGAGTTGAGTTGAGATTGCTATTGTTTAATCCCCAAAGCCTACAGGTAGGCTGCAGCAATCTGCACTGCTTTCTCATCCTCCACTTCTTTTTTCCTAATCCCATAAACTGTATCTATTACAGTCAGGCTACTCAGGCCTCATATCTTGTACCTGCGGGACTATTTGGCCTTGCTTAGGCGAAATTGAATTAGCTACCTTGAAATAAAGTCACATCTGGCCAAGGAAGTATGATGTGAGTCAGTGGCCTTATTAAGAAAAGAAAACATATTAGTGCAAGACAGAACATGGGCTAAGTTTCTGAAGCTCTGAAGTCCCAGCAGAGGTATGGAATTAAAGGTTGTGTTTTGACACATGGACTAATGATGGCTGGCTCTGATTGATGAGGCAGAAGATGTTGACAGGAATGATTCTTTGTTGCCAGCTATGGGGTGGCAAGAGGTCAGTTGGTGGTCCTTTGTAAGGAGTCGTAGGTCAGCGAATGAAAACTTTCTCAACTTGTGATCATCCTGACAAAGCCAGATGTGTTGGATTAAATCTCTCTGAAGATGAGACACTCATTACACAATGTTCCAGACTACAATTATTTTCTCTGCTACTATGCTGGTTCGGAGTTCCATGCTTAAATGCTAACCACATTGGCCTCAGACAAATAGGGTGTAGTTGAATTTTAATCTGCTAAGTGAGAGGTCCTCAAGGCATCTTAACAGGTTCACTCAAGTGAGTCTTTGATAACTCATTAAATCCACAATGCCTACTTGGAAAAAAATGCAAAATGCAATCTTTATTAAGATTTCTGAAAATTCAGAAGTGAAAATTTGTTCTTAAAGAGAAGGGCCTGAAGTTGCTGTGCATTAAGATGTTAAAACTGCAAGCCATCTGGTCTTGAAGATCTGTATGTATTTTTGTATAGATGAGCCTGTTTTGCTCTTAGTCTCTATATTATATTAGCTGCTTTGTTTGTGTCTGATCTGTTACTGTTTCCTGGTGTGAGGGGTGGTGGCATGCACTAAGACCTCATCCTGATGATATGGATTCCCATAGGCTTGGTTATGCCACCCCTGGCCTCTTCCACTTTGTGAAGCCTGTGGCCAAACATCAGGGGTCTTCCTCACCCATGTGCAGGGATGCCACTGTCACAGTGAGGGCCCCCCGGGGTCAAATTGCTGACTGCATCATGATATCACTCTGTGTAGGTTAGTGACTAAGCTTGTTTCCTGCAGGAAATGTGTCAGAGTGATTGATGAGGGCTGCATTGTTCTACCTGCGCCCAGATTTTGTTTTACTTTCCCTTGCTTTACGTCAGGGATGTGTACCAGAGCTGACACCAGCCCCTTCACACCCAAGATAGGTCCAGCTGCAGATGGCAACATGATTAGAATCCGACGTATGATCTGGGATCATTCTGGCACAAGGCACGTTGCCTGGCACAGGTTTTGTTTTCCTGCAGGTGGATTATGGGAGCTTCAGAGAGCCCTTGTCAGGTGGAACTGTGCCACGCGAGCTCTCACAGGAGCACTAAGGCCATGTTGATGCAGCAGCAGGCCATTGCCTCTAGCTCTTCCCATTCCTCTGCTTGTATTGGCAGCCTGGCTGATTTTCCACACGTTTTCCCCTGTGCAGACTAACTTTCATCTGCTCTGAAAGGGGGTCAGAGGTCATAGCCTCTCCGCACCCTCAGCTCAGATCAGAGTGTTTATCAGTGCAGTGATTTACATTTGATAGTGAGGAGCCTCCCCAAACAGAGCTATTAAGCTGAATGGGTGTGCACCCTGATCAAATAACCTCACACTTTTATGTGTTTTCCTTTATTTGAAGCCTGGTGTTTTTAATACAGACATTTATCCATGTTTTTCTATTTACACACATATTTCACTTTCCTAAATCTGGCATTAATGCCCACATAATTTTTGTTAGCTTTTTCTGTGAGACATACAGTAGACTGTCACAGATGTTACCTTAACTGTTGCGGTTAACAGTGCTGAATACAATATTGTTTGCAAATCATTATCGTTGTGTGTTTGAGTAGACATCTCACTTGCTCACCCTTAGCCATGTAAGAAGATCATCTCTGCTATCATTGCATCTTGTTAGATCTTTGTCCCTGAACCCCCAAGCCCCCCCCCCTTCCCCCCATCTTTGTCCCCTTCTTCATTCCTCCTTTCCTCTTGTGTGAAAGGGGTTCTAATTATTAAGGGACCGGTTCAGTGGTGCCCATCAGAGCGTGGGGTTTCTGCTCTTCTCTGACTAGGCCTGGGTCAGATTCAACCAGGGGCCAGGGCTGCCCTTTGGTGAGTTTGGAGATTTATTCTAATAAGTACTGCACTTTTGACAGGTTAAGAGCTGACCTCTGCCACCCGCCAGATAGCCCAGTGTCAGCGTCCTTGTGTTGCCTGTCCGCTTCCGTTGGCGGGGCAAGGAAATGTAAATTAAACGCAGCATAAAAATAGATTATGGGTCATGTACTTCTTGCTGTTTCTCTCTTTTTTTCCTTCCTTCTCTCTCTCTCTCTCTCTCTCTCTCTCTCTCTCTCTCTCTCTCTCTTTCTCCCTCTGTCTCTCTCTCTCTCTCTGTCTTCCTCATTCTCTCTCCGATGAAGATGTTGTTGGCGTTTGATCCAGTAAAGCTCTTCCAGGGCCAGGAGAGGACTCTGAATTAATAGCATTGTTGAGTTAGTGTTACTTGGTTTCCCTGCAATGCCTCTAAAAGCCTTTGTACACTTCATCAGTATTATTGTAATGCTTTTGCTGTAGGTTATTTGGCAGCTGCTGCACCCCACTGGCAAACTCTATTCATGCTGCTCCCCCCTTCACTGCTGCCATCTCACAATTGATTTTCTCCTTCTCTCCACTAACCCAGCCCATTCATTTCATATTGCTCGATATGAAACATTTTAATTTCTCCTCCTCGTACCTTCACTTTGATAACAATCAGCTTTCCTATTCTTCTCATCACCATCACTCATTTTCCCCAATCTCTTCCCCTTTTCTTTTTAACCAGTCTTCAGGATGAGGTACAAATAAACAACAGATCATTTGTAGATTTCTTTTGACATTAAAATTTCACATTTTCGCAAAGTCTATGTATAACTTTTTTTAAATTACTTGTATTATTGTGTGTTTGTTTTATTTTCTTTAGATGTCTCTTTTGATCCAATGCTCAGATGTACTGATGTAAAGAGCGTACAGAGGGTTGGAGGACTTTTTTTGTGTTGTGTGATGCTGTTTGTTCTGCATGTTAATAGATTTAAGTGGCACATCTTTCAAGTCATAACATCCCACAGATGCCACTGTATACACGAATGTTATTGGTTTAGTGGAGCAATCAGCCGTATCTTTACCGCATGGAGGAGAACGCTCATTATGGGAAATATGGCTAATCTGATAGAACCTGACTATGAAGCACATCCATAATGTGTTTCAGTTCTAGCCAACAGCCTCTTTAGACATGTTCAGGTGCATACAGAATGAAGATATCTTGTTATAACTGTACCAATTTTCCATGAACTGTGTAATTACTGTAATGTGTGACATCTTTTTTTATAACCTATGCTCCTGTGTTTGTTTGCATGTTTGTCCAGTTATGTGTTGTTACACATACAAATCAGTCTTACTCCCCATATTAGATGTTTAGGGGAGTCCCATTGATTTTTGAATCAGAGTGTGCCTGTAATGTTCTTTGCTAAGTGGCAAGATCAATGACTGCTGGCTTAGACTATGCATTACAAGATCCATGGGCCTCCTGTGTTTAAGACTGCAAAACAGGGTGAATAGAAATATAGACTGCAACATAGAACCTGTTAGGCTGTTTTGTATTATGATTTATTAAAAGAAATACTACTCAGATAGTATCTTAGTGCAGGTAAATTAATGTGGTCATAGAAAATTCCAAGTAATAATAATCATAATAATAATAATAATCATCATCATCATAATAATCATAATAATAATGGTGGTGGTGGTTATGGTGAACTGGTCCTTCGTGTATGTTAAAGGTTTTCAGGTTACTACTGTGTATCTCTGAGGCTCTGTCTGTTCCCGGCCAGCCAGGTTGATTAGCTCAGTGTGCAGATGTGAGCACTGTGTTTCTTTAGGAGGCCTCTCAATTAAGCCTCTCACTCACTGGGGGTGGGACTGAGCTTGGCAGCCATTGGCCAGGCCGTGATAAGACAGCTCTCCACCCCACTGATGCCATTACCATGGCTTCCATTAAAGCTCATTTTTGAGTCTGAGCTAGTGCTTGCCACAAACTCTGCCAATTCAAGCATCTTTGTTTTGCTATTGATTACATTTCAGCCAGCTTTCCTGTGGCCCCGCACTCCCTGCAGCTCTGGACTGGAAAATTCATTTTGGTATAGTGCAGGAGTGCATCAATCTTTAGCTCTGCGAACTAACAAACATTATTTTACTTCACTCCTGCAGGCTGACCTTTGACCCCAAAATTCCTTGGCAAAGTTCAGTGAGTTCCTACTGCCCACCTGGAGAGCTGATGGGCCCTGCCAGGCCTCCGTGCGCTCATCACACTGCGGAAAAGGTTAAGGGCCACAGATACAGCTATGTCTGAGTCCTGAGTTTGTTCACTAAGATTCACTATTGGACTTTGGGGTAACATAAGAAAACCTTGTTTTAGTAACATCTGAGAAGTAGGTCTGGGATGCTCTTTTTTTTTTATTTTTTACTTCTACTGCAAATATAGTGGGTTTGAGAGGTAATGGATTAAACCTAAATGCAAGATCTGCGGGAGTGTTAAACCCACCAGATAGATGAAAAAGAGAGATGGAGGAAAAAAGAAGTAGAAGAGAGCTGCCCAGCTCCCCTGATGGTCTCCAATGAATAGGATTCGGCACAGTCCTGCGTCAACGCGTTGGGCAATTCTCTGTCATTGAGTCTGTCTTTGTCTCTCCACAGCCTCCACAATAGGATGTCCCCTATTGGCCACTGGATAAATATTGCCTGGAGTGGGGCCAGAGGTGTGTAGCAGCTGTATCAAGCTTAAATGGAAATCAATGCTGAACTATAGAGAAGAGGACTGCGGATGTTGCACGGCTGTTCCCTGCCTGGAACGCAGGTGTTGACGTTAATGGCAAGGCCAGCACAATCGCACAATCTCCCGAAGGTCATGACAGGGCATGTTTACCTCAAAGAAAGCGATTGTGCTAGTGACTGAAGTTTTATGGTTAACTCCTCTTCTCCCTTTCCAGCTTTGCCGTGCTGTAGATGTTGCTGTTTTTGCCTCAACTTATGAAGAAACAAAAAAAAAAAAGACAGGAATAGCACATCTGGACCACACTAGGCAGTAACCGATTTGTAGGTTGCAAAAAATATAGGAAAAGAAGGGTTTTGCGTGTTTCCATTTAATTTATAGACATATTTGTGAATACATTTGATATAGCTGTGGAAGCTAAAATAATAATAATAATAATTATTATTATTATTATTATTATTATAAGTATATTTCCAATGTCATTCAGAGCTATTTTGTGCTCTCTTGGTATAAATTAAATATGGACTTTAAATATCCTATAAGAATACAAATTTAGACTTAACTTCAGTAACCACGATGACAAGCAAGCTTATGTTAGGCTTGACACTTTGTTTCTTGCTATTAAGTAATGCTAACATGTGATCTCACTGCTGATCTCTCACCTCAGGAACTGCTTTAGTGTGCTGAAGCTGCTGATGAATCTTATTACAGCTGGTAGCCAATCCACCAAATGTTATTTTTTTTATTTTTCTGTGAGGAACACAGGATCTGATTGATCTGATTTGGAAAAAAAAAAAAAAAAATCCACAGAGACGATTTGCTTCTCCCTTCACCAGCCAAGCAGAACGGGAGCTGGTTAAATAGGAGCGTAGTAGCAGACTGAAGCGGGGCCTGTGGATGTTAAAGAGGTTAATAGTGAATTCTGGTGAAACGGCGCATCAAGCTGTTTCAGCTAGCGCTCTTCTAAAGATCTGATTCAGTCGTCAGTGAACTGCTACTTATAGTTAGTATTCTTCTTTATTCAGTTCCAGATTATCTCTGATGGGACTACATTAATGCCTATTACTGAAGGATTTTGGTGGATGTAAGATGATGATGGTGATGATGATTGATGATGATGTTGATGATGATGAGAATGCAATTAAATTAATGCAGTCATAAAAAAACAAGGTAATAATAATAATCAGAATAATAATAATTTACTCATGCACTTTGAATATTTTTTATACAGAGCCTGTCATTAATAATAAATGTTTCCTAAATTTATAATATCATCTTGTCCACAGCAAGTCTACATTTGATATTACATTAAAGGCCCTGAGGAAGAAAAACATTTGCAGAATCTCATCACTGACATTGCTTTAAAAAAAAATAAAAAATTACAAGGCAACGTTTTACTCCAAGATTTGCTTGCATCCCTTTTTCACTGCCCATAAAAGCAAATCTGCCTTAAAATGTATTTTCTTTGAGACTTTGTTGAGATTTTATTTTTATTTATTTTATTTCGGAATTTTCAAAGTCTGCTATTTGATGCTCTGTCTTTCCCTCTTTCTTTTATGATGCTAATTTAATTCAGTCTGAGGGATGGTGAGCAGCAGTGTCTTTTAATACTTCTTCAAGTTTCTTCGATAGAGACTTGTAAGACATCACATTTGCTCTCACCTTTCTTAGGGGATAGAGAGCATGAAGAAAGATCAATGATTTGGTGAATCTGAAGTTTTATTAAAAGCACTTTTTTTTTCTCTCGGTCTCTCTCTCTCTCCTGGCCGTTTTAAGTGGCCCATCTGTCTAAACATCGCTCTGCTTTTTTTCTGATCATTTCCTCAACTTATTCATGAACCGCGGGAGTTCGGCTTTGTAGTCTCCATGTAGCTGCTTCAGTCTACCCCCACTGAATACTGCTATGTGCCTGCATAAAATATCTTTTTCACTCACCCTGCAAATTCTCTGAATTATGTTCACATGAATGGCCGATTTTCTGTTTTGCTCCCCTCTTCCTCTCTATCTCCCTTTCTCCCTCCCCCCATCTCTTTCCCTCTCATCCTCTCTGCACTCCCCTTCATTGAGGATTTGTATGCACAAAGTCACTGCGGTGACTACAAAGCATGCCGCATTATTCTTGATCATTTTTCAGCCCCCCCACTGTGCAAGTTATGAAGAAGAATTCCTTAATGACGCATTGCCTATTAACAATGTCAACATGTCCCTCTATTTTTCCTTTCAATTGCTCCAATAAATTGCCCCAAACACTTAAGTGTCTTTAATATGACTGGGTGTTTTAACAAGACATATTTAATACAACATGTATCCAACAACATTAGATCTTAGATGTTGGGTAATGTCCCCGATGCCTTGTTTCTTAATGTTTATATAGTATATAGTGTAAAAGCACCAAATGGAGGATGGTGTTATGGAAATGGACCATTTAGTGACTCAGATCTAAATGTTCTATATTTTGCCATTGAGTTCCTTTTTTTGTTTTGTGTTTCTCCTTTTTGAAAGCCTAAACATGCTGTGATGCTTTCTTTTAAATTAATTAACAGAAAAGCAACCCCACACACATACACACACTCATTCATTCAGTTTTCTTGGCACCTCTGTTGAAGTATGACTCATTTGTGACTCTTCACTGTATCACGGGCCACTGAGTGGGCAGCAGCGCGTCTCCTGTAAAGCCGTACAAGGACAACCTGAGCTCTTTTTTTCTCCCCTAGGTTTAGCTCATATTCAAGTAACGTATCATTTTCAGACTTGCGTGTTACACATCAATAAGCTCTAATGTCTGTTACTATGTGGACAGTTTGTTCAAAAATCTGTGCCATGAAGCACACCAATATCACAGATGCTCAACTTTACAGTAAATGTACCACTACTCCATTCACCCCCCACAGAAGTGTTTGTCAGTCTGTGCAGCAAGGCTCGAGAACGAAGATGCCACATGGACATGTTCCAGCCAATCAAATTACAGAAGTCGAGAGTATGATAGTGAATTGCTCTTCACTAAACTTCTCGGTTCTCAGCATCCCGGCTGCCTCTCCTCCCCACCTTTTCGTGGCATGTATGCACCGTTTTAACGTCCCGCCTACACTGGGCACGACCCGCTGCCGTTACAGGGGTCTGAACCCACTGGCTTTGTGCCAAAGACAGTATTTTTACAGAGGCACCACATGGACTGCCTGAGGGAGATAGTGTGACGGTGTGGGTTTCACGGGGCTACCCTTGCGCCTGCCCATCTTAAACACCTCATCTGGCTGATTGCACACTAAGCTGACTGCGGATGAAGCCCGGAGCAGCCGGCATCACATGCTGCCTTCACAATAGCCTGGGTAGCTGCCAGAAAAGCCAATCTGTAAATGCTCTTAGGAATGTTTATTATAATAAACATGTCCCAGTACTGCAGTCAAATGAGTATACAGTAGATATAAACTTTTATGAGTAAAATTTTGGACACTCGATGTAAGCCAGAGGTGTGTAACACAATGCCACTATCTGTATCAATATCTGTATCTAATATTGATCTCTAAATTTTAGGTGGTTGTATTTCCCAAACTATAAATAGAACTAGTAATCTAATTTAAATCGCTGCTACCCTGACCAGGCAGTCACAAATTATGAATAAATGAATGAATGGACATTCATGTTAGTGGACTTGACCTTCTTTTGCCCCACAAGCGTAGTATCTGACCCCCACTAAAAGTAAAAACTTTCTTCTTGTGTGATGTTTTGTTGCTTCCTACAGGAGCACAGTCCCAATATACACCTTTTGTGTCTGGCAAGTTATCTATATACAGTATATTTATGTATATATAATGCATTTATACTAATGGTTTTATATTTGACATTCATATGTGAAATTTGAAAATAAATGATAGATTATTGTAGATTGTTGGAAATTGCATCCCTAAAATTTGAAATGAAAAAGTGTTCACAAATTCCTTTAGTGCTCATTTACAGTGAATAAAACAGATGTGCTGGTACAAAGTGTAAGCACAAATCAAAGGAATACCAATACCACTCTTTGTGTTCCTGTATAGTCCCATTAAGTCATACGGTAGCGTACGAATGATGGATTTGTCCTGAACACGAGGCCATTGTCCGAGTGCCAGCATTGTGTCTGATAGAAGCAGGGTAGAGTTGAGGAAGAGGAGGCTGCCTTGCTGTTTCCTCTGGAGCCATTCCAGCCAGCATGCACTGTTATGGTCTAGCCACTACTCAGAAAGCAGGAGGAAAAAAAAAATCACTGCTGTGGATTTGTGTAGGGGTGTGAAGAAATAATCTGACCGTGGGTTTATTTTTAGCAGAATGTGTTTCAGCAGTAGAATTAAACCTGTCCACTTCCCAGTGTCGCTGAATGTATTATCTATGCCTCCAGTGCCAGAGAGGTATCCCAGAACTAGTAAGAGATTTGATGTGTGGACTGGAGCGTTACATGGTTAGAGACACTCTCCCTATATCTTAACTGACTCTTCATTTGCATCTTATTTTGAGCAGTCAGACAGTACAGTTAATGTGGAAGCTTTGCCTGACACAGTGGTCTGTGTTACACTTGACTGGTTTGCCCTTTAAAATCTTTGGTAGCCTTGGAAGCATTGTTGTAGTTTATTGTGTCATGAGTAATTCTAGCTGACTTCAAACGACTCACCCGGACAAACTATACTGCTGGGAAGAACTCTGAAACTTAAATGACACAAATTATCATGGTTGAGGTCATGAAATGTGAATCAAAAGTCTTTTTTTCCCCCTCTCTCACTCTCTTTTTTTTTCTTCCTTTTTCTAAGATGATCGTCTTTGTCTTTGCTTAACTCTAAATTTGCCTATGACCTAGTTTAGGTCACATGCAGTTATTACAGATTTGAAGGAACTTGATCCTAAGCAGAGCCTCCCAGAAGCTGGTGAAATATCTGCAGACAAATGGCTGCTGGTTCCTAATGTGCTTCCTCCAAGCATGTGGGAACAGCTGAGGTGCGGAGGGAGCAGTAATGGATCGTGTTTGTGTTTCTTAATCAACCAAAGCAATATCTCAGAATTAAGGACAAACGAAGGGTACATCTTCACTGGAAGCTAAGCAAATTTTGGAGATATTATAACGAGAGGAAGGGTCCAGGGTGGGTGCACTGAGGAAAAAAAAAATCTGTTCCTACTCCTCTTTGTGTGTGTCTGGAGTGAGAGTGTTAATTGGCTGGTGCTATGATGCCATGAGCACGCTATACATGGCCTGTTAGTGACTCAGTGGTGAGGAGGCCAGGGAGAGATGGCGGATAATGCAGGCATTGTTTCACCAAGTCGCCACTGCTCGGCAGGTGGTGGGAATAGTCAGTCGGCCCGAAGGATGGGGGGCACTGACCGTGGCTGTCTCCCACTTCGCATCAACCTCCAGTCCATTGCCTGGCTTCATCAACCCCTTGTGCTCCCTGCACATCCATCCATCCTTGATCCCTTGTTTCCTGACACATTCCTCCCATTCATATTCAATCCCTCACTCCCTTGAGTCGCCACCATACTCCCTCACACAGTCACACTTGTATCATCAAGTCTGCAAACCTGGCTAGGTATGCACATTTATACATGTGAGAGAGACTACGGTGCACGAAAAACAAGTTGTTTGGTTTTCTCAGCTGTTAACAGGCCCATGAAATGGTGTTTTATCAATTACTGCCAGCCATGTCACATTAACGACTGTAAGTGTAGCTTGGCAGGGGTGATGCAATCCCACCAGCAGAGAAGACTGGCATGTAAAAACAGCCAGACACTCAAAGGCATCCACTTACATCCTCACATACTTCTAAAAAAAAAAAAAAAAAAAAAAAACAACGAAGCAAGTTCTTCAAGGCAGTTTGTGGGAAATCATGATACATCAAAAGCAATTTATAGCTGAAGTGCATCAAGGAGAGCAACGCCCTTCTCCAGGTGCAGTGTGTTCACACCTGTGTGTGTGTGTGTGTGCTGTTGCTGCCACTGATGCTGCATGACCCTGGGACCACCTTTTGTCCTGCAGTGTGCACTGTAAGTAACATCACTGTGTGATACCTAGCAATTTATTGTCCATCCTACTATACAAGAAACTGGCTCAACATCACAGACTCAGTCTCTTTATGGTGTTTAGTATTTAAACATCCTATTTTAGAGCATGCCTTTGTCATTTCTTTTGGCCTCTTTATACATCCATAAACTTACATAGCAGCAGGCTAATTCTGATGTGCTTATGTGTCTACATAATGGTAAATAAAATGTTCCAGATTAAGAAAACATTGTCATGGAGAGACATCAGATAGAAATCCTATGAGAGTAATATATTTTATTGCTCTTTCTTGGTGTTGTATTCACATTCACTTGTGAAATTGTATTTCTAATCTTGTTTAACAACAGACAATACCCACTGATAGCTTTGAGCATCAAACTCTTCAGGGAAACATTATGGCCTCTAATTAAACAGATTAAAATTAATTAAACTGAAGCCTTTGTCATCAGATAAAGCACAAAAAATGAACATGGCGCATTACCTACCTAAAAGCGCATTACAAAAATCTCGGAATTAAAGCAGGACATCTGATTAATTGTGCTTAGTGTGAGAACTATTTGAACTAATTTGTTAAAAACTGAATGGCCAAAAAAGGTGGCTGCTTCAGAAATATTGGCATAGAAGGAGTGGTTCAATGCATTATTCAAACCTAGAGTGATACTGCTGAACCTTCACACAAGACATATTGTCAGAAACAATAATGAATTTGGTGAAAAAATCATTTTTTAAAAATCAACAGTATGGGCCAAAGCCATGTTCTCATTGTATGTTGCAAAAGCATGTCTTCTTGCATGTCAATTTACAGGACTAGGATGAAACAGTTGAGTGGCCATAAGAAAACCAGATTTCAAATTACTAGGGAGCATAAAGATTGGACTTTGGAGCAATAGAAAAAAGTCATGTGGTCGATGAATACAAACTGACCCTATTTTAGAGTGATGGGTGCATCAGGTTAAGAAGGGAAGGGCATGAAGCGATGTATCCATCATGCACAGTGTCTACTGTACAAGCCTCTCGAGGCAGTCTTATGATCTGGGGTTGCTTCAGTTGGTTAGGTCTAAGCTCAGCAGCAGCATCATGTACTGAATAACCAGATTATCACATCAAGGTTCTGGGAAAAATGAGGAATTCAAACATGAATTAGCCATCCCACTGCACATTGTAATTAAAGCTAAAGATGGTAGAACTATATCTTTGAGTGTATAACTTCTTTGGTGAGCTAAGCAGAGTATTAAAATTGTATATATATATTTCTAGTACTCAAAGAATACATGTTTTACAATTATATGTATATAGGATGTTATTATGTGGGCATGTGTGATTTGTAAAAATAATAACAAGTAAGGGTCTGTAGCTGAGATTTGGAGCTCTCGTTTACCAGCTATGGTCATTATCTTTTTATTGCAATTTTTTCCTCATGCTCAATAATGAGTGTTAGTGCTGTGCCATTTTCCACATGACTGGGGTTGTCAAACATTCAGTTCACATTAACACAGAGAGGAATGCCTCATCAGAGCATGGCTCTTTCTGACCTGTCTCTGTTTCATTGGCTTGTCAGTATTCTGGACCACAGCTATGTAAGTTGCTGCCAGAGCTCGGAGTACCTGGCTAATAGCACGTCTGTCAGATGCCATCTGAACGAAAGTTCATTACAAAGTCACTGTGGATAGTTTATTTAGTTGTATTCTGCTATTTTTTTTTTTGTCGTTGTTGCTGTTGTCATAACAAGCCAAGGTTGATCCCGGCAAGGAGGTGTGTAAAGTTGCAAGCAAAACAGCAGGAAAAAGCAAACAGAGTGGGGTCTAATCCCCCCCCCCCCCCCCCCCAAGAAGCTCTCCACACCCACCCCTTTGATGTGCGTCCAATAAAGTCTGTTCCATAACCCTGCCCTCCCTGGCACTGTCTTTAATAACACCAAACATGATCATTTCTACTATTTTTTTGCATACTCAGAAACAATAGCCTCTGTCTAATGACGTCCATTGATGAACACCTCACAGCTACACCTAAGCGTTGCTCACCTCACCTACATGTTTGGCACACATTTCTTACCTAAAAAGATGCTTGTTTTGTGGATTTAAGGCTGTACTCCAAAAGCTAATTGCAATCTAATTATACTCCTGAAATAATTTGAATGGTACACTTTATTCTTATTTACAGATGAAATGTGCATATTAGATAGATAAATAGATAGAGTACTCCCAAAAAGAAATTGTACATAAATAAATAAATAAAAAGATGAAAAATAAGGGCCCCCGACAAGGAAAGGTTGAAAGTGTAGGAATGTAAGAACCCCTACAATTTAAAGAATTGTATAATTTATAGTCTGAACCATTTGACCGTTTTGATATAATAAGGTGCTGGTCTGGATAATAAAATTCAAATAATGTTTCTTCCCTTCTCTCTCCCTTTCTCTCTCTCTCTCTCTCTCTCTCTCTCTCTCTCTCTCTCTCTCTCTCAGTGTTGGTTGTTGTAAATTTTTTGCATATTAATAGCTATATTTTAACTGTATAAGTAACCTTCATTTAGGTTCAATTATATTTTGTTTACAATATATACATCAAAATTATAATGGCAAAAAAAAAAATTATTACAATAATCAGTTTTTCATTAGCTGTAATATGTAATCTTATAACCTTTTTTTCCCCTCTCGAACATCACAGTTATGATATTGGGATGACTAGCGTGATCTGAAACATTAAACAACCTTTTATGATGACACTAATCACACTGGTTTGCTATTTGTGTGTGTCAGTGCTGCGACTCAAAGCTTCTCTGTGTAGACTTTGTATTTGCTGGCTTGTGTGAACAGTGTCCAATAGCCATGATGTTTGGACACATGCACCCTGTGTCTTTGAGCCGCTTCAGCTGCATAAGCTGCCCCACAGGAAGCTCTGTCCACATGCTGCCCCACACATGGTCTCAATCATGGGATCATATGGCCCTGATGATGGTTTGTTGCAACAGAATTCATTCTCTGCTCACCCATAACCAGAGATGCCAAGACTTCAAACGTTATGGTCTCTAAAGGTTTCGTAAAGTTCACAAGTTTTACTGTTGTTTTGAAGTCGAAGCTCCTCTTTGTCTGAGCACAGCCTTGTATTTACACAACTGGCTTGGTGTGGAACACAGCTCCCCCCAGCCACCAGGCTCATCTGTAAATAATGCTAACAGTTTTCTTTGACAGAGAAAGTTCTCAAGCCCCCCCCCCCCCCCCCCCCCCCCCAAAAAAAAAGTGGACCAAAGATTCCTTTCATAGACATTTTGCCACTTTCATTGCCTCATTTTGGGATGCAATGAAAGTAGTTCTGACACAGTAACATAAAAGTGCTTCTGGCACAGTTATAGCTATTTAGCTAGTGGCAGCTCTATATTTCCCACTGTGGCCCCCCTTATTGGCTGATTGCAGACTTGCGTGAATGAGTGTACAGGTGTCCCTGTTAAAGCAGACGATTAATGTATATTCATATCAATTATAAACTGATTCTTTTTACTGCTTGTATTTTGACCATTTTTTTGTTTCCAAATGCACCATGCTATCCTTTTTCTATCAGCTGCATTCCTTTAACCTAGAATTTTTTGTTTGTATGTTTAGCCGTACACTCATTTGTATTGTGCTGGGACTGAATTGGTTGAAAAAGCATTTTTTAAAGCTGTCCTGATGATGTATGACTGTGTGAAAACATCTTTTCTTTAATTTGTGATGAAACACTAAAACTACACTCTTATTTAATGAAAAGCCCCTTTTCACACGCTTTCTTTTCATCTTGTCCTCTGAAGTACCATATCTTGGAGGGCCTTTCAGGTTTTTTGACATGACTGTTAGCGGTTTGCCTCACTTGAAATCCATTGTGTCGTATTTCTTTGCCTTGTTCTCACTCCAGCCCTCTTAGGGCCTGTGACTAATTCATTGGCCACTTGAGACTCTTGAGGTGCTGAGGCCATTTTGAGTTGCTTAGAGTGTTGCCACTTACGCAGCACTTACACTCAGTGTATCACTGCACTCTGGCTTTAAGTGTTGCCTATTAAACATACACACACTCCTGACTGAAGGAGCAAGATTGTGATTTGAATCCATGAATTGCTGACTAGTGGATGTAAGTGGAAGCGGTGAAGAGGGACACCTGGGTTTGTGTGTAGCTACTTTGCTACTTTATTTGACATGTTAGAAAGACGCAGGTAGAGAAAGCTGAACGGCTGTGCAGGGGTCAGACCACCATCTTGACTACCCAAGGAGAAAGAAGAATGCCCAGTGGCACCTGCTATATTCACAAAACTGCTCCTTTCATACACACGTGGACAAAATTGTTGGTACCCTTCGGTCAATGAAAGAAAAACTCACAATGGTCACAGAAATAACTTTAATCTGACAAAAGTAATAATTAAAAAAAATTCTATGAATGTTAACCAATGAAAGTCAGACATTGCTTTTCAACCATGCTTCAACAGAATTATTTAAAAAAATAAACTCATGGAACAGGCCTGGACAAAAATGATGGTACCCCTAACTTAATAGTTTGTTGCACAACCTTTTGAGGCAATCACTGCAATCAAACGATTCCTGTAACTGTCAATGAGACTTCTGCACCTCTCTGCAGGTATTTTGGCCCACTGCTCATGAGCAAGCTGCTCCAGTTGTTTCCGGTTTGAAGAGTGCCTTTTCCAGACAGCATGTTTCAGCTCCTTCCAAAGATGCTCAATAGGATTGAGGTCAGGGCTCATAGAAGGCCACTTTAGAATAGTGCAATGTTTTCCTCTTAGCCATTCTTGGATGTTTTTAGCTGTGTGTTTTGGGTCATTGTCCTGTTGCAAGACCCATGACCTGCGACTGAGACCCAGCTTTCTGACACTGGCCAGCACATTTCTCTCTAGAATCCCTTGATAGTCTTGAGATTTCATTGTACCCTGCACAGATTCAAGACACCCTGTGCCAGATGCAGCAAAGCAGCCCCAGAACATAACAGAGCCTCCTCCATGTTTCACAGTAGGGACAGTGTTCTTTTCTTGATATGCTTCATTTTTCCGTCTGTGAACATAGAGCTGATGTGCCTTGGCAAAAAGTTCCATTTTTGTCTCATCTGTCCATAGGACATTCTCCCAGAAGCTTTGTGGCTTGTCAACATGTAGTTTGGCATATTCCAGTCTGGCTTTTTTATGATTTGTTTTCAACAATGGTGTCCTCCTTGGTCCATGTAGTCCACTTTGGCTCAAACAACGACGGATGGTGCGATCTGACACTAATGTCCCTTGAGCATGAAGTTCACCTTGGATCTCTTTAGAAGTCTTTCTGGGCTCTTTTGTTACCATTCGGATTATCCGTCTCTTTGATTTGTCATCAATTTTCCTCCTACGGTCACGTCCAGGGAGGTTGGCTACAGTCCCATGGATCTTAAATTTCTGAATAATATGTGCAACTGTAGTCACATGAACATCTAGCTGCTTGGAAATGGTCTTATAGCCTTTACCTTTAACATGCTTGTCTATAATTTTCTTTCAAATCTCCTGAGACAACTCTTTCCTTCGCTTCCTCTGGTCCATGTTGAGTGTGGTACATACCATGTCACCAAACCACACAGTGACTACCTGGAGCCCTATATATAGGCCTACTGACTGATTACAAGATTGTAGACACCTATGATGCTAATTAGTGGACACACCTTGAATTAACATTATTTTCAGTATTTTCTAGGGGTACCATCATTTTTGTCCAGGCCTGTTCCATGAGTTTATTTTTTTAAATAATTCTGTTGAAGCATGGTTGAAAAGCAATGTCTGACTTTCATTGGTTAACATTCATAGAATTTTTTTAATTATTACTTTTGTCAGATTAAAGTTATTTATGTGAACATTGTGAGTTTTTCTTTCATTGACCGAAGGGTACCAACAATTTTGTCCACGTGTGTATGACGTAACCCCTGCCGACCTCTGGCAGAATATACATTACCAGTGGGCCATGCCTATAGGCCATGCAAACACATTTGTACAAGTTTTTTGTTGATTAACTAATTCAGAAGTGAGCTTCATTATCCCACCCTCCTTAATTAAGATCACAATGCAAATTCCTTCATTAATAGTGACACGGACAATTTCTCTCCAGCTCCACGGGGACGCGATTATATGCAGGCCCCGTTGAGCAGGTTGTGAGATGTCATCGCATATTCAAATGCCGTACTTGTTTAATTGCAGTAAATGTAGCATGTCCGGATAGGTAGAGGAGTTTTGAGGACCGGGGCTGGCACCCCTCCGCTCCCCCAGGCAGCTGTGTGCGGGGTCCTGGCTGCTCCCTGGGGGCCTCTGAAGGACTGTGTTGTTGGACTCTTGTCTTTTATGGCAGCAGCCGTAAACATGACAGGTTGTTTGGGCACCATCTGTTTAAAATGGATGCCGCATGGTAACAGGGAGATGAACTTGAGAGCTGCTTTGTGTCTGTCTGCACGCTAACAGTCTTGTCTCTGCATCTCCGCAGGTGGATATTTGACGGGAGAGGCACGAATGTGTCCAGCCAATGGAACCTGGCGTCTGCTTGCATGCCCGTCAACACTGTGGACTCCTACACACAAATGAATTTTCAAACATGTAACATAGAAAACTAAGCAGTTCTTTTCATGACAGATCCATCTGATATGCCGAGACATGTGGTTGTCAGTTTCCTTCCGACTAAATCACTATCCCCACAGATTCACAGATTTGAATTTAACATTGGGATGGTGAGGAACATGCATTTCAGATCACCCTGAGCAAGTATATCTGCTTTTCCATAATCGTACGTTCATGCAGTTCTTTTTTATATTTTATCTATCCGTGGTTAAATCCTAAAATGTATTTACTTTTTTTTCCAGCTTATGAACTGAATATTAATCTTATCTTTTTCTTCCCCCTACTTTTCTTCCCTTATCGAGCTGTGATGCAGTGAGCGGACACTTCACTGGCCATAAACTGACCTCCCGGTGTTTGAGATTTTAGCTCTTGACTACTCAGTAATATACCATATATTTAAGCATAAGCCTAAGATCTGAGCTATATTCAGAGTTGGAATATGCATATCGGTATGCAGACCTCATGTAACCGCAGATGTACATGCTGTCCAGACAGTTGAGAGTTAATGGCTTGTGTGTGGCAAAGCTTGCCAAAATATTGTGAGTTGTCACAAGTATGTATGATTCTGACCTTGAAATTCAGATGATATTTCTTCTGTAATATCATCTTGAAAAATGAGCATTATTAAGTCTAATGTTACTGTTTATTCTAAGAATGTGAAATATATGTTTTGGGCTATTACATTAAAAGCTATGGGATTCCATTAAAGGTCAATAATAAATACACAAAAATGGCATGATTATTTAAGTGTACACAATTTCTTCTTCAGTTTTTCTTCCCACCTCTTTTACTAAGTAACTCAGCATACAGATGAATGCCGAGCCAGCTTATCATTCATACTGTGTACACTCTTTATAGAGCAGACAGAATTAACAAAAGGGTGTCAGTTAATTTGACAACTAAAACATAGGAATTTACAAGAATATTCTGAATATCCTGTATCATTATAATCATCATGATTTTATTACCTCAGTAAATGATACTTAAGTAAGTACTAGGTTCTTTTATTTAAAGCCAGTGGTCTAGCCATTATTAGAAAATCATTCCTTGGATTATTTTGCTTTCAAAAAATATGGCAACATTTGAGTTTTTCATTTGAATTGGCTTTAAAGAAAATTATCTAAAATGTCAGAAATTAAGTCCTGTCTCAGTCTCTATGCACCTATACACAAGACTGATTTGGCAATGGAGATCAACACATTGATCTTCAATCACAACTTTATCCTGGTCAGGGTTATCAGGGAGCTGGAAATGTTGTATAGAACACTAAAAGAAGGTGAATTGAATAACACTGATTAGCAATTATTTACCCAGTAAACTGGTGACAGAATCTTGGGCACCCAAGGCTCATCTAGGCCTGTGGGGAGCAAGAGCCATTCCCTCTTGTCCAATCCCATAGAAAAGCCAATGTAGCACAAATTGCTGAAAGATTTTTGAAAAAAGAAATGCTGGCCACAGGAGAAAGGTACCAGAATACTCCGAGCAGCACAACTGGCAAAGAGTTCAAGGTTGTTGATCCAGCCACCAAATTCTTCAGGACAGATGTTTTGTGGACTCATGCCATATCTGCATATTGGACTTTTATTGTGGCTGTTATTATATATAAGACACCACAAAACATCAGCACATTAACATTGATTAGCAATTTATATATACCAGAAAACTGGTAACAGGATCATGGTCACCCATGCCCATGGGGCCCAAATGCCAGCCTGTCCAGTCTGGTCCTACAGATAACGCCAATCGATACAGCACAAATTACTGAGAAACTCAATGCTGGCCATGGTAGAAAGAGACCAGAACAGGCACTGCACCACAGCCCGCTTCACACGGGGCCCAGCAGGCATAGAGCCCAATGCTACCGACCTGGCCTTCAAATTTTGCAGATCCCAGACTGATTGACCACTCATGGGATGCACCAGACAAACTAGTCTGATCCAGAAGCCCCACTCCACAACTCACAACACCTAATCTTTTTTTCTGCTACTGTCCTGGTGCCAGATACTATAGCACACCCCAGAGGTCTTGTGCAGTCATGCCCCAAGAGACCAGAGCTGCCCATGCAGCACAATGTATGGGGAATGTATAATTTTCACGTTTGGGGGCATACATACTTCACCATATATTAAAATACTTTTTTAAACTTACATGACTACATATGTGTAACATATATAAAAACATTTCTCTGATACATACAGTACATGTCCATATATTACATTCCTGTATGGACTGTTCTTGGAACATAGGTGGAAGCCATCTGGATGGAACTGGCAGTCAATTTGCAGGGCAAGTAACAGACATCCTTAATAGTAATTCTGTGGAGTTATATGCCTACACATAAGCAGCCACCCAGAAACTGTGCTAGAACCCTAGTTACAACACACTGAAATTAACACTGACAAGGTCATTGCTACCCAATTATCTGGAACTAATTTGGGGTAGAAACATGGTCTCGGATACTCTGGATGATTTTATAGCTGTTGAGCATGGTAGCATATCTGTTTAATCTCATTCAAGCATAACATTGCATTGCTTTTTAAAGGTTTCTATTAGCTTTTTAAAACTAATGCAAATTTTGTGCTGTGATTTTCTGTATCGCCCCTTATGGTCAGAAACATCGCAAACAGGACTTAGCATAATATACTTTTCAATGAATATTCATGGGTTGACCTGCTCCAAAGTTGAAACTCTTTATTCATGGGTCATGAATACTTAAGCCTTTTTTTTCCTTCAGATTAATTTCCTCTTCTGTCTGTGCTGAATGGGACCATTACAGTTGTGCAGCTTTAATTAAGCAGTGGCTCTCAATACAGAAGGCTCTACCATCTGGTTGTTGTCGTGTACACTGCAAACATAAGGGCACTGACAAAAATGAGACGAGCATTACAACACCAAGCCAAAAAAACTCAAACTTCAAATTAGAGATGCCAGCACAAATGTTCCTCAGAATGTCATATATTACATGCAATAGCACATGCAACTGTCTTTCATGCAATAGCACTGCAACTTATTTGTTGGTAGGTGTACTGCAAATACAGCCCCCCCCCCCCCCCCCCCCAAAAAAAAACCATGTGATAGCATAAAGATTTACTGCCATTTTAGGTCTACCATTCGGTCCAATAGATCATACAGGATCCTTTGTTTTTAGAATGAAATATAGTCATTATAATGACATATCTTGTCAAGGCTAGTATCTGCGTACGTGTGCTGAACGTTAGGTAAAAACTTGGGGTATAATCCTGTTGTTCCAGACCTGACAAACACATGAAACTGAAGCACAGCAGCTGTAAGAAATATTTTTATTACTGTAGAAACCCGATTGTCCATGAACACCCAGGGCGACATGTCAATCACTGTGAAATATAATTGTTTATCTGGCTAATAACAATTAGAGGTCAATGCAGTGCAAACTGCATTCTGTAATTTGATAAAGCTGCTATTGCTGAATGGTGATTTCAATTAAACTATTAAGATATGAAAAATATGATACCACATCTTCACATTTAACAATACCCAATAAAATTCTTGGTTTGTTCCTGCGGGGTTAAAAAAAAAGTGTCTGCTCTTGTACTGCTGTACTTCAGAAATTGGTCACCACAAACCACATTATATTGGGAGGTTTTGAAAGACCAATTGCAAAGAATGGCTAAATGATAACATTGTATGGCAAGGATTGGGGGTAAATAATGCTAAGCAACATTACTAATGCTAAGATTAATAACAAGCAGGTATTATTTAGTGAGGAATTTGCTACTAGAGCTGAATGAGTAGGGTTATGAAACTGCCAGCAGTTCAGGTTCATGGTTTGATGCAATGGTCAAGTCAAACAGGATTAAGTTAATGAAGTCTTTGGGTCACCCTGGATTGTAAATCAGGAACTGTGCTGCCACATCCAGTGCTGCTCTCTTTCTCTCTCTTTGCTTGGATCTCACGTGCCAGAAAAGCCATGAAAGCAAAAGAGGCAGCTGATCAAAACCAGCCAGCCTCTGCTCCTCATGCTACCCTTCAAAGCCTCTGCGTTCAGATAGCATCTTAGATAACACCACACTTGGATGAGGAGAGATTTATTTCCAAGAAAGAAACAGATAACAGGTCTTGACTTAGAAGGCTTGCTGTAGTGTGTGGCTATAAATAAGACCTCAGTTGAGCGTGAATGCATCATTTGTTCCCCCTATCCTAGCATGAATTTGGTTAAAAGGTGCGCCAATACGCATGTGGCTGAGCCATGCCGCAAGCTATTACTCGACTAGGCTACAGCCCAGAGGCGTTGTTTTGGAAAGTCTTAACCTATAATAGATCAGAAGACTGTGGCAACTTCTCCTGAGAAAATGCCCCACTTCCTCTCAGAGAGACAGCCAGCCTGTGATGGCTTTATTGCTGTGCAGAGTAAATAGCGTCTCTGAGCGTCTGTGTGTATGGATGCAGTAATAAGATGCGAATACTTTAACGCACACTGTGTTCAGCTGCAGTTTTCCCATTCTAATTTCAGCCATGCGTATCGTAGACTCCTGCATCCATCCTCTTTCAGTAAAGGGGGGCTTTTCTGCGGGGCTAAGATCTCCCCTATGGTCCTCTGTTACACAGGTATGGGACTCTTCCCGGTTTCATTTATTTTTGCAATCAGGAGCATAGAGGCCCAGTTACAAAAAGAAATGCCAATATAAAAGCGCCATTTCCTCCCCCACTTTGCCCCTGTCCACACTCCTCAGTAGCAAGCTCCTTGAAAAAGCCACACAGCCATATTGACTGAGCTCAAAAAGTAACTGTCAGAACTCACATTAATTGATTTCTCAGGTGTTCTCAAAGCTTGATTAATCAGCTGTGCTACAATGTGTCAGGACTTGGCAAATCCTACAGTTCTATGTTCTGGTAAGAGCTAGGATTGTTGTGACAACACTGGGCCTGTTTTTCCAAAAGCTGGATTAGCGGAACTAGAGGCTCGGCTGAAGAATAACTGAAGAAGAAGAAGAAAAAAAGGCAAAAAAAAAAAAAAAACTAACTTTTGTTTCTTTGGTGAAATCTCTTATAAATGCAAAAGCATCAGAATGCAAGGTATCACAGTACTGTCTGCTACCAATTAAAAGATATTAAAAAAGAAGCCATACCTGTCATCATTGTAAACCCACCACTGAAGGATAAATCATTCCTTTGTGTGCTAAATGTTTATTGCTTTTTGATATTTGATCTATTTTACTGTGAAATAAACCTAATTTGTGCATCTTAGCATTTGTTAATTAAGCTATCAAGACTGAAGCTTTTGTGGTGTTTTCTGACAATATTGCACCTTCCAGATTGCAGCCCCACTGTGAACAGCTTGTAGAAAAGTCACTCAGTGGTGTGATGGGCTGGTGTGGGTGTGTACTGTATGTGTGCAGCGGGACCTTCAGCCAAGCTGGGGGCAGCAGGAAGACTTTCCTCAGGCAGTTTGCCACAACCTGTGTCTTTTCAGGCTTTAAGAAAAATGAATAATGAGAAATGAACTTATAGAAGTCTATGCTAGGGTTTATTGAAAGCAATTGTCAACTATTTTAAAATAGCTATTATTTTTATGTTTTTACACTGAAACTGATGAGGAAAGTGCCCTCACAAACATTGCTCTACGAAACCAAAATGTTGTGCGTAGCCTGTATAAATGGTCATTCCCGGCACTCCTCTACCACTGCAGATGAGTCAAAGGAAACTCTGAAGTGGAGTGCCTGGTTCGTCCCCGACTGTCCTGGGCTGAGCTGAGAGCTGTCTCTCCTGACCTTGCTGTCAACTTTGGAGCCAGCCGATCTGACGAGCCCGACCAACTCAGCCTGTCTGTCAGGAGGGCATCAGTGCAGTGGAAATGGTTCATTTGATCCTCTGACACTGGATGGCGCGTGCTGGCGGGCGAAGAAACAGGGGTGAACCCCACCATCTGACGAGTGGGCACCAGGCTACACAGGGAGCAGAGGGAGAAAGAGAGAGAGCAAGAGAGCTTATGTGAAGGACATGGAGCTAGTCCTAAAGCCAGAGCTACACAGCTGTGCTTCAACTCTCCAAGATGCAGAGGAGTAGCTTAATTAGACTATTTGAGGAGCAAAGTGCAAGTTTGTGTGGACAAGCTTTGACAAAAGAACATTTTGTTTCGGGAATGTCACATCAAAAGTTCCTGCATTTTGGCAACGATTGTGATCGATATGAGCAGGCGGTAATAAAATAAAATAAAATAAAAATTAATTTATAAATTAATTAATTAAAATATAAAATAAAATAAAAAAAACGCCCCCATGATATATAATGAGCAGTATGCTCACGATAAATTTAGAACAGCTGTTCCTCTTCTCTGATACGGCCACTAACTGCACAATATCAAATGAATAGACTATCAGTATTTATCCAATCAGGTTAATCAATGTAGAAAAAAAACTATCAAAGCCAAATTTCCAACTGTCATAACCGTCTCATGCTACACAATGTGGTTTGCTCTATAATTGCCCGTGTGTGTTTAAATATGGATAAGCCACCAGACTGCAATGTGGAACTTGATGAGTGCCCTCCCTCAGTGTTTCAATATGGAGGAGTAGAAAGCATGGGCTACATTAAATTAGTTTTGTTAATTTGCATCCATTATGTGGCTAAATATAACAAAGTTAGTAACGTTTTCAGTGCGAATCCCAGGTTACACTAGCAGTGCTTCAAATTCTAGCTAAGGGTAAATACTGCCCTGAGCACAAAAACAAAGTAATTCTTATTAGAAAACAAAACAAAAAAATTAAGTATATTTTTACGTATTTATTTACTATGACTGTCATGTCTGGAGTCATCTGTAATACTCTAAGCATATAAAGTTCAAAAATATGTCATCAGGTCCATACCTGTTTGGTTTTACAGCCCTTCAAAGTACATTTGTGACCCGCTAGAAACTACAGTAGTAATAATGGGTTTGAAATTTTTTTCAGCCTTACTGCTGTGTTCAGGTTACAGCACTGGGCTCTAGTGGCTCGTTATCCAAACCAACATAGCTTCCAAGGATCTACACAGCTTTGATAGAACCGTGCTCATATTGACATTGGCTACAGGAGCATAACCAGGCCGGCCCTGGCGCCATTGCCACTTTTTCTCAAAGACATTACTGCTTAGATAAACAGTTTAGGCTTTCCCGAGGATATTCACAGACATGGCTTGGCATGTTGCTCTAAGGCAGTATGCCTATTGATGGAAGTTGTACTTGATGTACTTGACTCCTAAGTTTAAATGTCATTTTGAGTTTCGGTATTGTATTGCATTCAAATTTTACTTTGTTTCTCCTACATATAATATGAGAATGCATAATTTTGCAAAAATTATCAATCACAAAGCCGTTTTTTTTTGTAAATTACTGTACTCTAATATTATTTTAATTTTGTGAAGTTCTTTTTGATTCACTAATAATTTGGTCTTTGTTTTGATGAAAAGTGCACCTCTTCATATATGGCATCTGCCCGACCCCAATTATCGTCTTGAAAGTCTTTGCACATTAACCTAATGGCAATAAGAACCTTGTATGTTAATATGGAATCTCTTTGCCACAAATTAAACAGGGTTCATCATTAGTATGCTGTTAATTTGACCCTGGATACAGGAGCCCAATCAAATTTGCAGCCAAAGCACTTAGGCTATGGTAAGGATTAATGACGGCCATCTAAAACAATTTGAAACTTAATCTCTTTAACTGAGGTGGGTAAATTTAATATGATAATTGATCTGCTTGAACAGGAGTTGCATGGTGTGAAGAGTATGCAAATGGGCAACCCTTATCCAGCATCTGGACCACTGCTGAGCTGATGGCTGGATCTATTTTCATTAGGGACCTTCGGGGTACTTCAGAGTTTATGGAGCAAGTTCTCTGTGTAGGTTGTGAAGTGAACCCTTCTGATCACATGCTGGGAACATGGCAGTTATCTGCATTTCAATAACTTATAGCTTCTACTGATATGACAGCAAGTTGCAAATAAGTGTTCTAATGTTATTGGATGGCACAAGAGAGTGTTTTAATGCAGTGGTGGAACTCCCAGAAGGGCTGTTACAGCAACTAAAGAACATCATTTGCATTGTTCCAACAAGAGCATCTTAATTGATTTAATTAGCAAGCCATTGAGTCTCATGCCGTATCATGAAGAAGCAAGAGGAAGTGTTTGTGTTATCTGCCATTTAACAGCGCTGTCGTGTCATGTTTTTAAATTTATTGTAAATGAAAACAATAATAGACTTTTATGGAACATGATAAGAGGAAACGAAAAAAGCATTCTTAAGTTTTGCCAAAATTCTGGCTTCCTGTTATATTAGTAAAGCCTTTATTTCATATTAAGAAATGCAAAATCCCTGCCTGGCTTTGAAGATGATGTTTCGTCTTTCCAAACTCCAGACTTGCCATGACCGAACAGAGATGGGAAAGTGCTGCCCCCTGATTACAACTTCCTCTATCTGACCAGTGCAGATGTCCTTCAGATCTTGCTGGAGCAGGACAATACCCACGAAGGCCTCCCACAATGCTGCTTTCTTCACAATCATGGTGCTTTTCTAATGCCTTTGACTATGCCGATGCAAAGCAGGTGGCTAACAGAGCTTGCAGCTCTTTTAAGTCTGGTCGGCTGAAGCCATCCCCTCCCTACGCGAGCGAGAGCCATCTCAGGCGTGCACTGTGGTCACTAATGGTGTTAGAACTCCTCTGTGCCATTCAGCTCCGGATTAGAGAGTACATTTTCATTTGGGATTTTCTCCCGTTGTTAGCAGTGGTGCCGGTCTGACGCTTTGTTACTTTGTTAGCCTTTGCTGGGGATCAGTGCTGAAGAGTTTCTCTCACACTTTCTCTTTGAGCGTGAGTGACTCAGTGACCTGTTCATCAGCGGTCCGGTCTCTGCACTTGATGTGTCCTTTCCTCAATAGAGTGTATAGAATAAATGCTCCCTGAATTCAATAAAGGCATCTATCACATTCACCTCCTCTTTGTTATTCAGCTGCAAATTAAATCTCTTTCCAGTTTCAACACAAATTAATTTCATCACAAATGCATGAACTTACTGTAGGCTATCCCTGAACTGATTTGATGTAAAATTGCATTATAAGCTATCCTTTCTCTTGAGCATGTTCGTGTGATATGTGTGTGTTCTCATTCTACTTTTGCGAATTTTGCCGAGTTAATTAAGTAAGGTCTAGGTCTTATAGTGTGTTTACCAGGCAGCCCTGATACTCTCCTAGGAGCTGAATAATTTGTGTAGAATTATGGGTGAATTCCCTCAGCCCAGCTGTGCGCTGCTGTGACCATATGAAAAAAGTGTCACCTGCCACTGGCTCCTCCATGCATGCCACATAAGCATTAATGATTAATGAATAAATTCACAGATAATGAAGGCGACTGGAGCCACATAGCTCCTGAGGCAATGTTTTTGTTGGGGTTTTCACACCTGTACAACAAGTCACATACATTTTTGACCATGGCAATGACATATACTTTCTGAGCAGTGTGTGCCAAACATGCGCTCTTAGGTTAGCATAGTGGTCCTATTGATAGAGATCACATTACCTCATATGAAAGGTTGAAAATATTGCCACATGTTTTTACTACAGATGCAATAAATGTTGACTCATTTTCCATTTCGTTTCTGCCCAACCGCCCCAGAGTGCAAGTGCTAAAATTCCACCAGTCTATTGACTCGAGCGCAGCAGTGTTTTTCTGATAAGAGCATGGAGCAGGGAGGACCGTCTGTTCATTTTGTCCTGGACTCTATTCTCTTTTTTCCCTACCGAGTCATGCTGTGCATTGAGGTCAATACAGGAAAACAGCTTCCACTAACACTGCACAGATAGTTTGTCCATTAATGGACCATACAAGAAGACATTAATTGGACAAAAAACCACAGCTTCATAAATCCAATGATCGAGATGTTCGGTCTGGTAATCCTGGATGATATACAAAGAGCTCGATCTTATACAGAATCCATGTTTATCACCTGTCATCCAAGTGCCATCTGTAAGTAAGAACAAAACATGACTGGGTGTGCTCATATAGGAAAATAATCAGTGATGACTGACTAAGTCTAAAGTTAAAGTAAAGTTTTTATATTTTTTGAGTATGTTTTATTCTACTTTTACAAAAAATTGGCAACAATTACAACCTTTCCTTTACTATCAGACATTTACTGTCAAAAGAGCTGTTCGAAAAAATGAGAGAAAAGTCATCAGCGCCTTCTGACTAAACAGATTCAGGAATCCAAGACCACTGTGGTATAAATCATTTAAAATTTGTTCAATGGTCTCTAAGATCAGGAGCTTTCACTGAGTGGATCTTAATATTATAGTCAGCATTGAATTATCATTTTCTTTCGTTTCATTAAATACTGAACACACACTGAAGGGAAAACGATTGGAGTGAAACCCAGTGCTGACTCAGCCATTCGCCTGGTCCACCCCTACACGGAATTATGAAGCTCATCAAAGCACAATTGTTCCATATGGTTTGTTTCTGTGTGTTTTGGCTTGCTTATCCTGTCTCACTTACATAATTCATATGCGCCCTCTCATCTGATCATGATAATTATGGCTTGAAAGAGCACTATCTACAGAGGGAGAGAAAGAAAACCTCTGCCCCTGTGCCTTCATCTGCTGTGTTTTTAGTAGTATTGTGTTCAGTGGCTGGGGAACAGAATGGAATTTCCTGTCGGGATAGGCCAACGTGCAGCTCGGCACTCGCTCCCTGCTTCGCAAAGAAGAGTGTTCGGAGTGGGCTTGGATCGAGATCAGTGAGCTAAGAATATCCCAGGTCAGAGTTTAATGCGTTTCATTGGTGAACACTGCAGCATTTATTTAGAGAGGGGCATGAGGTTTGTCTGGTCGCATTACTATGACCCCGGTTCACTTACAGGATATGGGCGTCCCCACACTCATTAAAAACACAATCAGAGGTTTTAGAAGCAGACAGCATCGACCATGCCAAATTGGCAGGAGTGAAACAGAAATCAGAACATATGAAGAATTTGGTTGTTTATATATATATATATATATATATATATATATATATATATATATATATATATATATATTTATTTATTTTTCCCCCCCATAAATTAATCTACTTGATTGACATATAATGGAACATAATGAACAATTAAATGGAATTATCATCCTCAGTGTTATAAATAGGAATTCATCCAGGATAGACTTTCAATCCTGAAAGAGTCTCCGATACCAAAAAAAAAAGGGAAAAAAAGGGACACAACAGTCAAAACGAGGATTAATAATCAGTCACAGGATACATCATATGAGCATATGAGACTCGAAGATGAAACCAGACACTGTAGAGGGAAGAAAAGACATCTTTACTGCAACGGCTTTAATGGAAGAAGAAGGCTAATCCAGCTATAACATATTCTCCCAGGGGTGCCTCCATATTAGCAATCACGCAGCAGGCTCCGCACTATGAGTCCCACTGGTGACTAGGAACATCTATCAGTGACAAGCGCCGCAGTACAGTGAAGCTTGAATCCGCTCTCGTTAGGTTTTTCTATCTCATAAATCATAGACAGACATTAAGTACCGGTTTGGCAATGCGTGCGGGTTAATGTTTTCAAGGTGATTGACAATTCATCATAGCAAACGCCTGTCATGGAAGCAGTTACTTTTGAAAATGGCGTGCTGTGCCTGAGTTACAAAGAAGTGGGGCCATCATGCTGTATCAACATTGGAGATTTCAGGCTCGATGAATGTTGACATTTGCGACAATTTAGCTAAGTGTCTCTCATGCTGAAAACTTTTATGTTCTTTCCTCAGAGATTACACAGTTAATTCTGTGGTATAAATTCCCTCAGCAACAGAGAAACATTTTATTTATGTGTTAATCTGCTCATTCCTAGCACGCACCTTTTTTTCCTGTGGATGTACACTCAATCCGCTGTAGCATTCAAAAATCTGACTTACAAAGGAAACTTTTTTTGTTTCTTCAGAGAATTGATATTGCTCTCTCTGGGGGTTGTGTTCTGCATTCAAGTAACAGAGCCTACCGTCTATTCCTCAAAGAGAATACACATTATGCACACACCATTTTACTTTTAATGGAAAATGCAGCGATCCTGTCACACTTTCCGAGAGCCCTGGAAGTCTGTAATCGGATTTGGTGTACAGAGATAAAAAAAAAAAAAGCAAGTCTGGTGTCCCCTGTTGTCTTGAAATATGTATACTGTAGAGAAATACTGGGTCAAAGGTGTCAAAAGGCAAGCGTTATAGCATTGTGTAATGATTTGTGGTGTTGTCCAGCAGTCATACACTATGAGGTAAGCCAGTCCCACAAAGTGACCTCATCGTGATTAATGGTTTTGCTTGGCCACACTCGGGCAGTTGATGCATTGAGGTCATGACCTGATAGGTGGAGGAAGTGACCAGTTGGTGGGTGGTCATCCTTCAGGAGATTCCTTAGGAAAGCCCAAACATTGCCACCTGTGCTTAGTCGCCACCTGCCTGGGCAAGAGGCACCTGACCCACGTCTCAAGACCCACCAGCATCCCGGAGAACAAACGCAGAGTGTCAGTTTCTCCCCAAAAAAATAAAGATTAATTGCACGAGGAAACAATTCATTCACAACAGGATGTGCAGTGGCGGAGGATAACTTGCCTTCAAAGTTGCTGGCTTGGCCCAATCTGAAAAGTTTAGAAGTGGCTCACTTCAAAGCCAGCCAGAACCGAGCAGCTTTCCTGCCATTCTTATGTTCAGCCTCAAGTTGCTATAAGCAGCCATGGCATCCTGTCCCCTGCTGTCTCAGGTGGATTGACTTTGTTTGTGCGGCTAAAAGCAAGATGCATGGGGGGGGGGCTGGGGTCAAATACTCTTCACTGAGTCTACACCCTGGTGGCAAGTCTTGATGGCCTTGTTAGCAAGTCATGGCATTATAATATGTCATATATGACAGATATTACTTGTATATGAGAGATCTTTTGTGATTTGTTCACACATGCACAGGTGTTCATTGTGCTGGGAGTCCTGGTGCTGAAATCAAGCCCACTTTGCCGCACAATCATGTGGGTTTGTAAGAATTCTTTTTTTTGTTGTTGTTGTTGTTGTTCTGTTGTAATTTTTTTTTCTGTCTCAACGCTTGGCATGGTCGATGGTTTTCTGAGTTAATTACGTAGGATGAGGCAAACGGAGAGGGAGGTGGGGGCAGGATAAGAAGAAAAACGAAACCGGATAGTCAACTTCATTTAGAAGCTCCTAATTGCACCCTACAGGCCCGTGGCAGACGGCAGGGGTCTCTCTACGAGTGGGACGCAGCGGTGCCTTTCTGGCATGCACGCACACACACACACACACATACACGCAAACTCACTCCCAGCGAAAGAGAGTAGGGAGAACATGAAACGGGTCAGAGATTAAACACTTTCTTTACACTGGTAATTAAGCCATCATCAGGCTGAGGAGCATTTATTATCAGGCTGGTGCTCGTTTACATGGATGTGAATTCTGAGCGAGCTCTCTAGATGCGCGCGCGCGCACACACACACACAGCATCAGCATAATGATCTCTTACTCCACAGGAAGGAGACTGTGTCAGGGTGATCATTTATTAGGGCCTTTTATTTCTCAATATCACTTTATTGGTGCAATGATTGTATAGGCAGGGTGGTTTGTTATTTAATACAAGCTAATAACATTTGTAGTCACTGTATGGTAATGTTGAATACCCCTGTCCGCTACAATTGGCCTGAATTTTCCATGTGCTTGAACTAAATTGAAATTATTGTAGGTTTCCAGACACAAGCCTTTGTTGTATCTAAACAGTTCATTCTTCACATACACTGTATGTGGCCAATATGTTGCATATATTCTAGAGATGTTCCCTTTCTAGACACTTTCTCCTTGTAATCCTGCACTTTGCTTGTGCGTGGACCATTTTCAGAAACTAGAAATAAGAAAGTACAATAAACTTTATAACTGTTTCTCGGTTTCGGGTTGTTGTTTTTTTATTTTCACTTACAGCAACGCTCTTTTTTTTCTCACTGCATTTTAAAGCTTTTTAAAACAGATTGCTAATTGCTATTTTTAGAAGTCAGCATGACTTCTTTTTTCCCATCAGACAGCTTCAAGCAGTTGATTGTATACTATATGAGCATGCAAACATAGTACCTTATACCAAAAGAGAGAGAAGAAAAAGAGCATACAAACATTTACAGTAGATGCAAGTAATCTAATTTTCGGTTGCTTGTTATATAAATTTTGTCAAGTATATAGTTAGTGCTAGCTATCATTTGGACTTTTTTTTTTAATGGAAATTCTTGATACTTTGACGAGCAGACATTTCAGTCTAAATATCATTGTGAAAATCAGTGTATGTGATTTAAAGCAAAGAATTCTCATTTGTGATCTTTCTCTCTTTCTCGCTATCTATCTCATCGCTAAGCGATGGTTGGCCGCAATGACCAACCATACTGTATGACTAAGCCAGAGGTTTTTGCTGAAGACCAGATCATGTTATTCATGAAGACCCCAACCTCTGACAATGTACAGACAGTCCTACAGGCACATGCATCACACACTACAGGCAATTTGGAAACACTTTGAAATGTGAGGAAGAATCAGAATACCTGGAGTAAGCCCATCAAGGACAGGGAGAACCTGCAGACATCTCGCGCACACAGCCTGAAGGGGACATGCAATGTGACTAATCACTCAGCCACCATGCCACAAACTTTCTATACCTAAGTAAATTTAAAGTAAAGTGTTTGTGAAGTACGAAATAACATGAGTTATTTGTACTATGCACTAGTCTTGATCCCTCCCTTAATTTGTTTAGATTTTACTTCCAAACAGCCAGACCTTTATGTATTTTAATGTAGTCTTGAAGAACAGTTCTCCAGGCTTCCTGAAGGACTTTTTTGGCTCCCATGTTTAGCAAGTTTTTTGCCCTTATTTTCAGTTCCGTCCCAGTACCTGACCAGTTTCAGGGAATGGTTTTGTTTGTTAAGCTACACAGAGAACTATGATTCATTAAAAGAGTAAAAAATCAAATCTAACTTCAGGAATGAACGAGTGAGAAACAGGTGAAGATGATGACAGATGGTCAGGCCTGTGATTAGTATACTGGTGATGCTGAATGCCGAGCTGCTGGAACAGACGAGAGGGGAAATGAGGTTGCTGCTGAGGTTTTTTAAATCATAAGATTTAAACCATTTTTTAAATCTTAAATTTTTTAGGCACTTTGCAGCATGTCACAGTGAAACATTTGTGTTTATTTATTTTAATCTACATAATTCAGTTGAAATAAATTTAATATAATAAACAAGACTTTTGTACAGGACTCTATTTCACCATATCTCATGTTTCTGATTATTCACAATCATCTTCATGTGATAGACAGGACGCACTCTATACTGTATATCAAATAATCTAAAGAATATAAAGATATAGAGACGTTATGTTGCTATGTTTATGTTAGTTATACCTACAGATGTATTTATTTATTTATTTACTAAAAGAAAGAAAGAAAGAAAGAAAGAAAGAAAGAGGATTAGGTGTGCGCACTTGTGCATGCTACACATGACCAGCATATGGAGAATTACAGTGCCTAATTATAGACTACCACCTTAAATTGGAACTCATTACAGACTTCTTAACGTTACATGATCCTGCTGCTCTATGGACCTGCAGCGTTGATTCTGCTAAAGCCTTGGGGAGGTACACAGAGCACCACCTCTCCATTTAGACATGTCCAATGTCATCTGTGCGTACAGCCTGTGTTATCCCAGCCTGCGTTCTAAAAGGGACACATGGGCCTTTGTTGGGCCTTGTGTGTAATTGCATACAGTCGCACCAACAGGCAGTGAAAGTAGCACTTAGTTCAGTAAATTACCTTAGTGGGGTAATTACCTGCTTGTTAGGTGGCTTTGTGGTCACCTGTACAGAGCTTTACACTACACCTGGACTATTGTCAGAAGCCCACCACTGCATCCCAAAGCACCTCTCCACATCCCTCCCTTTTTCTTTCAACTTTGCCTTCTTGTACCTGCCCACCTGAACTTGTGGTCGTCTTTCCCAATAATTGCCCCAGCTTTCTAATTACAGGGGAAATGGAAAGTGGCTGTCGTATTTAAAAAAAATATATATATATATATGTGTGGCAGCACAATACCCATCATGCCTCGAATCTGTTTCAAAACTGCTTTGTGTCAGTGTTATCAATGACCTGGCACTGTGCTAGGGAAACTAGAAGGCTAAAAAACGAACGAAAAAATCTGTCACAATTATTCACGCCCAGCTAAAATGAAGCTGGCTGTGGACAGTGGGTGGAGAGGAAGGGAAAAGTGAGAACTTTGCATTATGAAATATGCTATATGAGTATAATCTTCTGGGTTTTGTGTGTGCTGTGGCGTGTGCCAAGCTCCTAGGTGGGCAATCTCAGAGACAGTAGGGAGGCCCGGTGTTATTTCTGGGCATATTTAGCATGGCCTACATGGGTGTTAGGCTCTAAAACTGGAACACAAGTCATAAAAGATACGAATAAGCTGGTAACTTTTTTCAACTGCATATGTCTTATGCTAAATACATAAAAGCGACATTTTATTGCACTCAGAAGCTTTTATTTAAAGATAAGTATTTTCGTCGGCTATTATTTATTAGTTTTCAATAAATCATTTTAATGATCTTTCACAGAAATTTAATATTTGAGGGGTAAAATCTCGGTTGAATTGAAATGCGATTTGATGCGGATTAGGTTTGTTGGCCGTATAAAAATTCAATAGCCATGTCAAATCATTATATTATTTTATCCTTTTTATTTAAAAAAAAAAAAAAAAATCACACTGGTGTGTTAAATTGCCGTCTGTGTTGCTCATTACTGTCACCACTAAGTCTCAGGCTCCTTCAAAAGCCTGAGATGATTCGTTCCCTTGAGGCCTGCTCTCTCTCTCTCTCCTTTTTCTCACTTGATCACTGTTGTTATCAGATTTCTGTGGCCCATCTGAGCGCTCTCTGCCCCTTCCTACAGGACCTTTGGCTGTGTTGTGACACGTCTACCTCTGTCTGCCTTTATCACCATGTGTGTCCCCTTACTGTGGTCCTGTGGCCATGTGCCGGGGATGGGAGTGGCAGGGCTCAGTATGGGCTGCAGATGTGAGAAGGGAAGTTGAGGATGTTAAACGGGCAACTGGTCATGGAGATACTGCTCATATGGGGATAAGGTGAGTAATAGTCTATCTGCCCTCAAGCCTGAGTCTATCTGATTCAGCCTTGCTGTGTCTTTACTGCTCTGGAGCTCTCTGGAGGTTCTCACAGTGTCCTGAGCCCTCTAGTTTGACCTGGAGACCATTACATTTTCTAGGCTTTCAGTAAAAGGAGTGGCTGAAGGCATGATGGTGCTACACAGACACTGCTGATGACACGTTTGAAATTGAAGCTTGTGGAGCTGATTAGAGTTTGGAATTCCACCTGATGCACATGGTGCATAAGCACAAATACTTTGGAATTCAAATTTTATTTTTATAGTGCAATGATCATTGTCACAAAGCAGATTTACAGAATCAAAAGAATTTCATGGAAATTAGTATGAAATGCGTGAAAAAAATTTTATGAATTAAAGAATTGTGGAATATTTTGAATATCAGTGAAAACTTCCGTTTGAAATTCTATAATATTTGAAATATAGCAATTCATGTAAATATTGTGATGTATGTACTTAAAATGTAAGATTGTACATGTTTTTGCTTGTTTATTTAAGTCACAAGGGTGTTAAAAAGCCCAAATGCCAAAATATTATGTCTATATTGTTTTGGTCATATCAGTATGAATTTTGTATTATTTAGCAAAAATCCACCTCCTACAGTTTTGTCACAAATTAGATTAATCAGCCAGCAGTTTGATTATTTTTGGCAAAGTAAATCTGCAATTTTGCTTCTACTGTATAATATGTTGGCTGAGCCAAACTGGCAGCAAAATGGAAGAATTAGACAACTTGTGATCATAAAACCTTTTTAATTACAAAGATTGTAAAGACCATAAGACACATTTATAAAAAGTTGAATTTGCAATAATTCATCAGCATCCTCCTCTTCCAGTGTCAGTTTCACATCGCTAGATGATGACAGCATGTTATACTACATAACTGATGGGGAATCTGTGATGCCAGGAACAAAACATAACCATTATTTTTCTTGGAATTATTGATAAATGCATTTAGTTTATTCACGGCAGGAACTATTTGCACAGCTGGTAGTTTTGCTTCATTGATCATGTGACAGAAAGAAGCAATGCGATTGGCCCTTTGTGTAAAGTGTAATGTGTTGTCCACTAAGATATTTCGCCACAAATTACATTCAAGGCTTCTTAAAGATGAAAATGTGACAGTTTTTTTTTATTATAGACAAACATTTGTGTTTGAGAAAAAGTTGTTTGCCAGAATGAGTGAAATAGTCCTAAAATGGCATTTGACACTTTTTGCAGTCAAAACCTTCATATAGTAATTCTTAGGAGTTGTAGTCCTTTCCTCCTCCTAGTGTTTCCATGGCTCTAAATTCCACCACTCCCATAATCAGGAAAAAGCACATACTGAAAATGAGTAAGTGAATAAATTGCCTTAAACTCACATTAAGTGTCAAGACCTAATCATTAAGTTGCAGAACGGGTATTGTTATGTCATATACTCTGTTTGTGCAGCTGTTTCAGTATTCTGATCGCAGTTATAAATCGTAGTACAGTCTCCTAAGAGAAACTTGGCCAAGTAAAGGTTTCTTATGCACTTTATGGTTTCTATGGTTTCAGATACATTTCCAAGGTCGTGACCACAAATGACCCTCATTGAAGAGGATGGAGTTGGACTTCCTAAGAAGAATAAAAGGGAAACGTGCACTTCCCAAACCTCCCAGTGCCCCCTGAAAACCAGTGATTTATGGTCCCCAGTGTGGTATTTCTCTGATTGGGTTTATGGTGGAATTTCCACCTTCTCTTCTCCTCATTGTCATGCAGGGTCCAAGACGCTAAATATAACCCAAGGTAAAGTGAAAGCCGATGCAATAGCGGTGAATGATGAGTTCAGAAAATGTTCAGCATGCAATAGGTCATGAGGTCCATCTAATTAAGACATGAGCTAGGAATCATCTCCTTCCTTGTGTTGGGATTGTATGAGTTATGGGCAGAGATCATGAGTCAATGACTTTCTCACAGACCCACACACACACAAATACACACATGCTCAAATGGAGCTATCCATGGGTCACTTACCTCCGCTTGCCACCCACTGGCTGGCCCCCTTCTGAGCTGCATTGTCTGACTGAGCATGTGTGTGTGTGTTTGCGTGTGTGTATTTGTCACACCTTCAGTAGGCCATGCAGGTTCCCAGCTGCAGCAGCAGAGTGTGATTAGCATCTCCACTGGCCTCCTGTTCTCAGGTAGCAGCCGCCCCTGTCCTGCTGCTGAGAGAAGCCACCAGTGTGCTGGCACAGGTTCAGATACACTGTGAGCACCACCAGGCAGCTCTCTTCAGAGAACCTCAGCAAGATATACCACAATGCAGCTCCACTACTATCCTTCAGCCCACACTGAATTACAAATGCCTAACCACTATGATCCATTTTTTTTTTTTTTTTTTTACAATATGGGATTGATCCTAATTCAAATCCAGATGTGCTACATCAACTGTAATAATACACTAACTTAATTTTTCTAACTTATGGAATCATATTGAATATCAGGACACCCGGCAGCATCTCTTGCAGTCATTCTCAGTCTAAGAATATGTAAATGTTCTATTCTACAGCCGAGTTGCTGTGAAGACAAACGCTAGTGATTGTAAATGTCGTTTTCAACTTGGCGGGGGAGATGAGCACGACCAGTGCTTAACAAAGCCTTAAATGATTATTAAGCTACACCCAAGTCTTCCAAGCTGCTAATAATAATAATAATAGTTGGATAAAAGTAGGCCAGGAGCAAGCATGAAATATGTTCAGCTACCATGACGGGTCCTGCTCCATCTCCCTCACTGTGAACCATGCTGGGGACACATGGCAGTCTGGGAGGGCTGCTGCTTGTCTCTGTGTTGCTGGGAGAATGACAGAGCATCATGTGTGATATGAAGAAGGAACAAAAGAGTGTGTCATTTCCCCTCTGTCTGATTGAAAGCAAGCAGCAGTGCTTTAGTAATTAGGCTCCTGTAGATTATGAAGGGGAAAAAAATTCTGGGGCACTATCTGAATAGTGTGTATGCTGCCCATGCTTTGTGCTATAATTTTTTCATTTTATAATTTTTTTTTTCCATGTTACGTTGGCATATTTTTGCCACTATTGTTTTGTTATATATATTTCATTTAATTCTCTTGCTGATTACCGTTGTCATGGTGCCTTACATTTACAGCATCACTATTAAATATTAACTTTAAATGTGTATTGTTTGATGTCGGCCCCTGGGGATTTGCGAAATTAAGAAAAGAAATGTGTTCGCGATGAGTTTCAGGGACAATAAACAAGACTTTCTTTTCATCCCAGTAAGTTTTACTCAGGATCTTGTATTACATGCCATGTCTGTTTGTTAAGACATGTGAAATGACTTCAGTGGATGAGTGTTTTGTTTTTTTGTTGTTCTTTTATTTTAATACCATTTTAGCCATTCATTGTAGAGGATAGAAGTTTTTGGCTGTACCGAAGAAGTAGCGTCTAGAAGACAGTGAGGATCAGACTAGCAGTGAGTACATTATTATTATTATTATTATTATTATTATTATTATTATTATTATTATTATTATTATTATCAGCAGAATAATTGGTGAAAAACAAAATAGTGAGTGAATAATGAACGAATTCTCTATTATTCTCTATAATCTCTCATCGGGTATATAGACAGAAATTAATATCTGACAAATATTCTATGACTCTTATGGGACACTTTCATTCTCCTTAAATATTACCATATACTGTAACTTGAGACAACATGTAGGCTTTGTGATTAGCACTGTTGTCTTGTGCCTCCAGGGTTGGGGGTTCCAATCTCATCTCTGGTCTTTGTGCATGGAGGTTGCATGTTTTTCCATGTGCTTGCTGAATGTCCTTCATGTTTCTGCCCAAAATTCAAATACATGATGCATAGGTTGATTTGGGGTTTGCCAATTGTCTATGTGTGTGTGCTTGCTCCCTGCAATAGGTTGGCACCCCATCCATGGTGTACCTTACTGTGCCCTAATATATCTGAGATAGGCTTCAGGCCCCCTGTTACCCTACACAGGATAACCGGTATAAATCATGAAAGAATGGATGGATAGTTTAAAGTGTAGATAAAGAAATTCCCTCACAAGGTCTTTTTTTCTTCTATTTCTCTTTCATATTGAAAAAATCAGAATCCCTGTAAAAATTACATTATTATTATTATTATTATTATTATTATTATGTTTAGAGGGCTTTATTCATGAATAAACTTTTGTCAGAAATGAAGCACAAAAATACACACACTCAAGCTTGTACTGCGTTAGTGTGTATAAGTTAATGTTACATTGAGACAGCAAATGTGAAGTAGAGCTATAGTTAATATTTTTGTTGCACATTCGTCATATCGAATGTGCATGCATGTTTGTATTTGTGTGTGTGTGTGTGTGTGTGTGGTGGTGTGTGTGTGTGTGTGTGTGTGTGTGTGTGTGTGTGTGTGTGTGTGTGTGTGTGTGTGTGTGTGTGTGCCCGTGTGCGTGTGCATGTGTGTGCGTGTGTGTGAGTGAGTGAAGAAGTGCTGACCCACTGTGTAATGCTGGCTAATGTTTCTGCATAAATCCTCTTATGTAAATATCCTTACTTGTGTTTCACACACTGCGGAAAACAAAACTAATCTGAACATACAATATGAGACTTTTATATGCAGATGTCCGTTATTGTGGTTAGATCATGTTAACAGGATGGCAGAACGCCATCATTAGTTTTAGTTTTCAGATTTTAATAAGATCAAATACCACATTAATATTATATGCAGCATTGCAACATGGTAACAATCGCCTTGCCTATAGTTTCGCTCATGTCGAACCCAAGCCTGGCCTTCTGTGTTGGAGGTGTCTGATGATTTCCTTGGAAATGACATTGCTTCAGAGCTACAGTACATTAATGAGCCTGTTAATGCTGAGTCCTCCAGCTCTGTCTCTTGAGCAGTCATGCTGTCATATATATCTGACTTAACATTTCTGACTTTTTAATAATTGAGTAATGTTATAAATAAAATAGTTTAAATTGAGTCCATGGGTGCATGTAAGCAAATCTTCTATCCAAATTCATCTTATCCCCTGAGATTATTAGCTGCTATATCAACAGGGATATGACAATAGTTAATGATCATTTTACGTTGGATTGTCCGAATTATGTTTTTTACTGTGCATGTTATAAGCCAAAATAAATCACTAGTGATTCTTTATACTTTTTAAAATCTAAATTTATATCCGAGCCTAGAGATAAAATTTTTTGCTGTGCATGGACACTAAATCAAAAGGTGCTCGATGGTCTCATCTTCATAGCAATTTTCTCCTGGACCTTCTTTTGTCTTTACAAACCTACAAACCACCTCCATCTGACCACAGTTCTCACTGCCATCCATCAACGCTTATTAACCACATCACGTCTCTTAGATTTTCTTAACGATTTCTTCCCTTTCCCTCTCTCTCTCTCTCTTGCTTTTTCTTGTCATTCATGTTTGCATGTTCTCTGTCATGTTCTTTGGTGTCACCGTTACTGACATCTTCCACCTGTAGTAGACTAGACATGTATAGCATGGGGGATTGTGTGTGCCACTAAACAGCGACATTGTGAAAAACCTGTCAGCATATCTGTCTATAAAGAGTCTTGAGTACCTGCATGCTGCAGCTGGCTGCTACCTCCACTCTCCCGCCTGAAAGCGGATCTTTAACAAAATGCGGAAAAGGAGAGAAATCCGCGCTGGTGCGGCAGAAATTATTATCGGCAGAAGCGGTGCTGGTGGGCACGTAGGGGAGCTTTTCAAAATGACGCCATCTCCATATGGTTTACCAGATAATGATTTATCCGCCATCTTTCCCTGCTCTCTCTTCTGCTCTTTAGCCTGTGGCTACATTTCTATCTCTGCATCAATTAGCACATGATTAATACAACAAGCAAGCAGTTTAGAGGTAATGGCAGACAATTAACATCTCATTCCACCATAAAGGGCTCTGCTAAACACCTAAGCCATTGCAGTTCTCTGCCTGGAATTGAAATAAGTGTTTGTCCTAATTCGTATGCCATCTAATGTGAAGTGGGCCCACTTTGTATGCCACAGCACCATTAATCTAATTAGAGTGAGCTGCAAATGAAGCAGTGTTCCTCCAAAGAGGATGAATGAAGCACTGCTTTTGTTACTTAGCACCATGCCATCGCTGTGCCACACTTGCACTTCAAATGCCAATCTTGAAAATTAACTGCCTTGAGCGCAGGGAGCCAAACTTGTTGCTGTTTTTCCCCCACACCTCTCTCTCTATGTCTCTTTTTCTCCCTAATTACGAGCATGTTGCAAACACAACTGTGCACACTGCTAAAATAGAGCCGTAGCAGCGCTGTCATGGGCTCTGCTGATGAAAAAAAGTAGCACTGCCTGGATTAAATGATGTGTTTTGATTGACAACTACCCTGAGACTAGGCTGATGGAGTTGTCAAGCCAGAATGCTAACAGGCTGCCACTACTCCAACTGCAGATGCACTGTGCACTGGTGCATCACACGGCTTGGCGCGCACACACGCGTGCTACGCGTACGCACCTTCCCTCACAAAAATACATACGAGACTACAAGCACATGTTGTGGATATCTGTTTTGATGTCACTGTGTCTAAGTGTTGAAAGAGACCGTGAGTTGGTTTAGTTTAATGTAACAACACTCTGACCTGGGAAACAGGAATCTCTGTGGGAAAAGCTGAGCGCTGTTCCTGATACGCCGTGAGTATGTGTCACTTGGGGATGATGATATTACCGCTGCACATATTTCAAACGAATGCCTCTATGGAAATTTGGAATTAATGATATTGAACGTGAGGTATTGTACATTTAATACAAGTAGAACGATCATGGCAATGTGAAAGTGCATTTATTAAAACAAAGATGTAAATGAAATTCATTGGGAGGTGGATAGCTTTGAATAGAGGTCAATTTAAAACCCATAACACCACCTCCAAAGAGACTGCATTATCTCATCTAATATAACCTTCATGAAGGATTTTTGATACAGTCTGAATCCCTGTTCTTTTCACAGGAATATGCAAAGTAGGCTGGCTGGCAATGCCGGAGACACCTGAGGGCTAATGACTCAGTGAAAATCTCTCACCTTCATGCCTCCAGTCTCTAACTCAGTCACATACAAATGAGAGAAAGACGTAACAAGGGGAGCAAATAAAGCTAAACAGAACAGAAGAGAAGGTGAGTGACTCTATGTAAGCATGTATAAATATTCCCATGTGGTCTAGATCTAGCCCTAGTCCTTGTGCAGCCATGAAGAGCGTCTCAGTGGTCTTCTTCCCTTGATCGTGAGCACCCTGGTCAAAGGTCACAGCGGGCCAAGAGTGACCACCCTCGTGCCACATTTTGTTGCCGGATTTCTCCCCCCTCCCCTCTCCTTCTCTTTCATTCCCTCTTCCCTCCTCTCAACGAGCGCTGGTTTTCATCTTCTGAAACAAAAGCTAACTGTTTTGCTCGGATCCAGATCAAGGGCCTCCCTTTTCCTCCAGGAGAGGTGGGAAAACAAACATGGTGCACGGCAATACCTTCTGTCGCTTCCAGGCTCACATCTGCAGCACCGCCACTCAGCTGCTGGAGAAGCTGTGCTGTCTCCCCACTAAACTCCCCCCCCCCTTCCCAATACTGCTTTCCAAAGCAATGTTCCCCTGGGACAGGCCTGTTTATCAGCTAGCCTGCCAACCACATGATGGAACCCCCAAGGAGCATCAAACAGTACATGCCCGTATGGTGGCGGTGCAGGTCAGGCCCTGCTCTGAGGTACATACTCTCAGCTGTGGACACACACACACACACACACACACATGCACATGGTTTGAAGATCATAGCTTTGTATGTTCTGTTATCCAAAGGCATTTTTAATTTAGGCTAATATATTGGTTGCTATAGATGATGAAAGTGTTCATCAGAGTGAAAGTGTTCATAAACAATGTGTTTAAAACAGAGCAACCCTTGTCAATCAGAGCAACACTATCTACTTACTAGCCAATATCAGCTCATATACACAGAAAAGGGTAGTTAACACTCTACTTCAAGTTCGGCTAGGTGCCCTATGATATTGCACAAGTGGTAGACTGCAATCCAAAATCATTTTCGGCAGCTGGATTCATGTCTCTCAGAGGACGCACGTGCAATGAGGGAGACCAGGCTCGCAGGTGGGAATTGGCTATGGAGAAAATTGGATCAAAAAAAAAAAAAGAGAGAGAAAAAGTTTCCCCTAGCTTCACTTAAAGCTTAGGATTGAGCAGTATGCTACAGCTCTCTGGATTACTCCTCTAGATAAACCCAAGCTGTGCTCCTCTTGTCGCTTACCGAGGAGTCTGTACCGTCCCCAGCCTCTACCTCAATCACATCCACCTCTTGTGTGTTTTAATGAGAGATGCCGTCCTGCTAGCATGCTTTCCCTTATGGCCTGCATGGCAGACTTTCATTTAATCCAGCGAGGCATGATAGCGGCCGAAACCAACAGGGCTGCATGGAGTAATGCTGCATTTGAATTTGGCATCGTGTCCCGCGGCGTCACATTTCACTTGGCCTGCGATAACAAGTGACTGTTCTAATTGCTGCTGTCCCAACTGTGCGATTTAGCTGAGTGCCCTGCTCTGGTTAGGCACCAGTCCAGCGCCACTTGCCTCAGAGAGATAGCAGCGGTGCATGCTGAGTTTTCCTGCTCTCCCTAAGCACACGTTATCATCACCAGAGCATGAAGGAAGGGCACACAAATGCACACAAATCCACTGAGTGGTGTTTGAACACAGTTTCGAGAGGTGTATGGTAATTCGTATCTTATCTTAATCTTATTGGTAAAAATCATTTTGTGTGAGAAAATGTCTTTCGATGAATTAAAAGTATAGAATTAAAATGTGCTTATACATCCAGTAATGCACTATGAAAGATGTACTGTACTGTATATGCAATACATCCTCTACATGGAACTTTGATTATTTTCGGGACCTGAAAACATGTTCAAACAGGAGTTATGTCACATGGGGAAATGATCAGAAAGATATACTAGCCTTCTATGGTCTTTAATGTACACTCAAGGCTATAAAACAAACTGAAGTGATTGCTAGTCTGCTGTACGCTAGCCCACTTCCATGAGATAAAACCTTACAGGAGCAATATGTCAGAATTCTGATCTCAACATTTAGATTTTCTAATTCAAGTTTCAAAAATGTCAAATTCTGAATAATTATCTCAAAAGTTTAACTAAATATATAAACTTATTACCTCATGAGTTTGCCTTTTCTCCCAAATCAGGCTTAATAAAACAGAATTCTGAATTAATACCGTAAAAGCTTGATGTAAAATATTTTTTTTAAATGTTGATTTTACGATCTCATGATTTTGCCTTATCTCAAAAGATTTGACTTAATATCTCAAAGTTGTGAATTAATATCTCAAAATTCACATTTATTATATCAACATACTGATTCATGATCTCAAGGTTCTGCCCTTATTTCTATTCATTTCTAAATTCCCAAAGTTCTGAATTAATATATCAACAGTTAGATTTATTATCATTATTTTATACTACTTTATCCTGCATACGGGGTCGAGCCTATCCCAGGAGACTTAGGGCTCGTGGCAGGGGACACACTGGAGAGGGTGCCAATCTATCGCAGGATACACTCAAAAACACAAGGGCAATTTGTGAATGCTAATTATACAATCCTAATCTGCATGTCTTTGGACTGTGGGAGTGAACCAGAGTACCAGGAGGAAATCCACCAAGCATCGGGAGAACATGCAAACTCCATGCACACGGACCCAAGGCAGGAATCAAACCCTCGACCCTGGAGGTCTAAGGCGACAGTGCTAACCACTACGCCACCGTTCCTCCTCTTATTATATTTATTATCTCTAGATTTTAGAGTTGACATGCAATTACATGTCAACTATTATGTGTAAATAACCAACGTCTTTTTCACAAAATGTTTTACAGTTAGAAAAATCCAGAAATCCATCATTTTAAATAATACTTTTGCTACCCTCAGTAAAATATCAGTGCAATTCAACATAAACTTGCAATAATAACCGCAAGAAAATAAATCTAAATAAAAGCTGCTTGGTGCACATAATCTTTACACAAGATAGATTTAGGATTTAATTATAAAATATGTGTCTACACCAAATGCCTGCATTCTTTAAAGCAAAGAACACAAATCTGTCTTTATTTTATTGTTTGCCATGGCAAAAGTGAGATCTCCGTGCAGTCTTTTGACGTGATCCTCATTCTACTAGAGGGGTGCACACACACACACACACACACACACACACACACACACACACAAAATAGACTTGCCAATCTCTAGAGAGGGACTACTTCAGCATTCACTTTATACTTATTTCTCACAGTGCCGTAGGATCTTACAGCTTTAAACATGGCATAGTGCTGTTCTATTACTGTACAAAGCATGTAATTAGCCCTTATGTAATCTAAGTGTGTATGAAGGGTGAATGGTTAGCATTCTGTTGGCATTTTAATGTATCTTTGTCCACCCTATTCAGACTCTGAGACCAAAGGCATTTTTCTTTTGCCACGCTTTCATCCCTCTGACTCCCCCGCTAGCCACTGCTGCCCCTATCTGCATTATTCACCAGATTTACCTGAGCCTCCCCTTACCATCCGCCCACTTACTATGGTGCACCACACATCTAGCAAACAGAAACAGATTGACAGCTTTTATAAATAAATAAACAAATGATGGTATGCATAAATCAGAGATAGGTTGCCATCTTCTGGACTACTGGTAAAACATCACCAGCCTTTCAAATGATGCACCAACATGTATCCTCACCTGAACCAGTCCATCCTACAGCTCATAATGGCTGTTTTGACAAGCTAAAGGGCTATTTGTGTCAAAATGATGACATTAATAGCAGGACCTCAACAAGGATGAGCTCCAGGGTTGAGGTAATATTTTGTCGTTGAATTCTGCTGGCTTTTCTCCCTTCATTACTCCATGACTGCATGGTATTTGCTGGAGGAGGGCTTTAATTAGTGCAGCCCATGCTGGAGAGGCCTGGGAGTGGAGCCATCAGCCAGTTGACAAGTGTGTGTGAGTGTGACGGGTGAGGAGGGTGTATAGGTGTATAGCTGAGTAAGCCACACAAGCTCTAGAAAGTGCCAGAAGACAGTCCCTTATTCCCCAGCATGCAAAGGGATTGAGGAGGGTTCAACATGTCTGGCCTTGCTAGACTCACTGTCTGAGCTACAGCTGTGACAAGTAAGCAGCCCCAATGACAAACATTTATTTCTTTACTAATTAGACTATTTGTTTGAGTTGTATACCTCTTTCTTAGCTAGGTATATTTGGTTCCTATTTAGTTCTTTGACAAATCTTAAAAGATACTTTAAAACATGACAAAATACTCAGACATTGCGTTTTAATATGTGTGGACATTTCTTATGTTATTTGTGTGATGACTGTTTTTGGAAGGTGATGCGAGTGGCACAACCAATTTCACTAAAAACGTAAAACTCAGGGATTTGTGCACAGTATTCGAGCATGCCAAGCTCTGGGTTTGATTCTCAATGCCACTGAGGGATGCAAACACCTGCAGGACAAACTAGCTCCTTTATTTCACCCTACAATAATACCCTTCAGTGTCTCTAATCGTCCTCCAGTTGGAAAGAGATCTATTATAATTTCATGGCTGAGTAGTTGAGTGAGAACAATGGGCCTTTTAAAGGCTTTGACAAGTTTGTTCACATTTACCTGCATTCATCCCTTTAGCCTATACAACATATGCTCAAATGAACTTTTAAAGACTGTCTCAGCCTTTCACACTTCACGACAGCATTCAGTCTATTCAAAGTGAGTGTGTTTCTCTGCCTTGTTACACTTAAGCAGAAAGAAAAGACAGTTGCACACACATTCAGGCACATGATAAACCAATTTCGCCTATTTTATTTTAAGTAATGGGAATAAGGTCTACAAACTTATTAGGCATGCTTAATCAGAAACTCCTTTTAGAGAAATGATTGCGTGCGCTATATTTATTCTGTACAATTATAACACATAAATATTGCAAGTATGTGAACATATAAATGTTTGCTTTAGTGATTTTGTTAATAAATAAACAGCTCTAATATTTGTATCTGTGGCTGTGAATTGTTAAATAGCATATTGCAGTGTTGGTATATTTTGTTTGTCTTTTATTTACTTTTACATTGTAAAGACACTAGTCAGGCAGGTATCAATTTATATCAGTTTATATACTTTATACACTTATTTTGAACTGTACAGTTATTTATTTATTTTTTTTACAAATGTTTTAACCATGTTTTTTTTAGATTCTTTTATTAATTCCTTACTTAATGTTAAACTTTGAAATGTGATTTTATCCAAATAATAAATGAGATATGTTTAATTTAATGTTAATGTAAACAAATATATTTATATACATGCAATTTGTAAAAGAATGATCAGTAGATAAAATGAAAGAAGACTTAGGATAGATGATGTTTTAATGATCAACATGCAACTGGGTAGATATATCTTTTAGATACTATGTTACTTATCATTATATTTTACTATATTTTTAAAAAAGTAAAGGCTTTTATTTATATTTCCAAGACTTTTTTTTTTTTTTTTTTAACTAAACATGGCCTAATCATGTAAAATGTAAAATCATGTTTAATCATGTAAAAAAGCATAAAGACTCTTCAGTGTCTCAGACTCTGTGTAATGAACATCACAGCAATATGCTGTGTCTCGAGCAAGAAATTTGAATCATTCTTTATTCAAACCTTTATTCAAGGTTTTTAAAAAGTGAATTCAGCTGTCGAGCTCAAGTGTGCCCAGCCACTCTCAGCCTCTCCACTTCACTTTTTATTAGATTTGATTGCCATGTCTAGCCCTAAAAGACTCTAGTCTCTAAAGACTTTTGTGTTTTCCTTTTCTTGTTAATAATTTAATGGAGTGTGAAACTAATGCAAACAAGAAAGAGTGACACTGAACTCTTTTTTTCCTTTATTCATGGGGAACAAAGAATGATCTGAAGAGTCATCATGCATTAGTAGTAACTTGGGCAACTTATTTTATTCAGTATTAACAAAATAAAATAAATAAATTACAATGAGAGTTTACATAATATATGCTGTTTTTTTATGACATAGACTTACAATGAGCTATAATGTTAAAACAATAACAGGTATATGAAAATACACTGATGTTTACTACATTTATATTCAATTATATATCAGGACAACTAAATAATTTATACTGGACATCTATAAAACATGAGTTCTTAAAATGCTCCAGATCAGTCATCGTTATTTCATATTTTTGAATGTCTAATAGCTTTAACAAGCCATGAAGTTTTTTAAAAATATAAATCACATTTTGTTTGCCCAGACAATGCAATTTGATGGCATTGGAAAATATTGTATTACAATAATAAGAATATAAGAATGAAAATATTAATGAGCCATACAAATATAAAAAATATATTCTACTAATTACAGATGGCAAACACAAAACAGTATTATTATTATTATTATTATTATTATTATTATCGTATTAATTCTTGTTGATAATCTTTTTGTTTCAGAAGGGTGCCAATTATTTACGCCCTACATATATACTGTTACCTAATTTTTAAAAAGGAAAATTAATAAATATGGAATATATACTTAAGTAGGCTAGTTCTTTTAATCAAATCAATTCATATCACTGCCCACTAATTAAAATTTGCTTTTTGGTCAACCAAATAAAATATATGACAGATTATTGCATTTCTAAAGACTATTATAATTTTGATATTATTATCTTAAGTCTTTTAAGATAAAGTCTCTTTTTTAACCACCAACTTCATCAACCTGATCATGACCCTGAGCAGTACTGCAACTATTTATCATCTTCTAATTAATCAGGAAATGACACATACATCTTTTTGTGTTTGGGTTTGCACGCGGTGTCTAAATGAAGTGTAGTGTTGTGCAGTCTGCTCAGCTGTAATGCAGTTTGCATATACTGTTGTGCAACTCCAGATCATGTTTTGATACATAATGTCAAAGCAAGTGAGAAAAGCTTTAGGTTACTGAATGAGGGTGGACCTGCTTTGGTCACACTGTAGGAAAAACTGCAGTGAGTGAGTGAAGCGCGTTTTAAATCACACTCGCTCTGTGATGATTGACAGGCTGTTGACAGGAGTATTGTGGCAGTATTTAGCAAGGTCCCAGGACCCCTGCAGCTAAAGTGAATTTTATGGAGTCGTCGGTCAGTCACACGCATAAAGCAAAGTCAAGCAGCCTCTACACTCATGCAAATGAACGGGCTTCACGATTTCTGACGTGCGCGATATGCTGCTTGATCACTTTGTTGTGAGCCATAAATACAAACGAGCGCATACTCACATACCAAAACGTGTGCGTGCGTGTGTGTGTGTGTGTGTGTGTGCGCGCGCGCCCCGTGCCTGGGCCCTCGGCAGAGAGGGTACATTAACAGAACTCATTACAATGTATATGGACTCCTCGGGGTGGAACAGGGCCAGATATGTGCCGCTTAAGCGCATGGCTGACAAAGCTTAGCATTGAGTCAGGGGAGAATCTGTTGTGCTTCTCTAATGCCTCCGTAATTATGACTTATTAATGGAGAGATTACGCAGTGAACTGAGCAAGGAAATAAACACGGCATCATTATCCAGGGTTACGGAGAACAAATGAATTTACATACTGAAGGGAATCAGAAAAGACCAAATTACTGCTGCAAATAAAATCGGTGCTGTTTTATTATGAATTTAGGGAAATAAATCCGCTTTTAGGAAGATATTCTAATCAGTTATAAATCATACAACTGGAAGATTGACATTGTTCTTTAATTCTAATAGAATTGCGTTTGTTTCCAATCCTGTGATTAATTTTGCATTGCTCGTGCCCTTGGTTCTTTAGCTGCACATCAAACGGAGAGGCGTGTCAGATCTCCCATGCTGAATATTCCTCTGAAACATCACAATTCTCTAGCAGATGGAAAGAAATGTTCATTTAGTGAATGGCTTTCTGATTGTTGATGTAAAAGCTCTCACTCTGATAATACCCATCTGTATAATTAGTCGTTTAAGGGAGACAAGAGCACAGCGAATGAGACTTTAATTGGACCCAGAAAACATGTGATCCAAGTGCTCCAGTTTGTTTGTTTATTTGTTTGTTTGTTTAGTTGTTAGCCTTAAGAGTTTTAATTAGGCTAAAATACACATACGCGCGCGTGTTTCTTTTTCATTTCCCTGATACTCCCATAAAGGTAAGGCAATAATAATAATAATAATAATAATAATAATAATAATAATTGTTACTAAATCTTTTGTACCTTTTATTTATTTATTCATTCATTCATTTGAAAACAGGAAACGTAATTATACTGTACATACATGTACTTATGTAAGGTACAGAAATGAACCGTGATTACCTTTTTGCATTACAGTATATAGTAGTAATATACATCAGTGTTTGCTATTGCAACATGCAGCATTGTAGGTAAAAAGGCATCACCTAAGTGACGTACATCTTGGTAGCTTTTTCTGGTTTCTACTTTTTTTGCTGTGTTTAAAAAAAAAATCGTCCCTTGATTTATCATTTTTCTTGCTTGCCTGAACGCATCACGTTTTTGTAGGCAGCACTGCCCCTACAGGCATTTTTACGAACTGCAGCCGAACAGGAGCTGTGTTGTAATAAATTATATATAACATTTATATTGCTCAGCTTTATTCCCATTCAGTAGCGCAATTCATCTTTGTAGTGTTCACAGCAAACACCAGCAGTCATGTTCCAATGCTGTTTTTAAAATTGAATAATGCAGCCTAATATACGTCCGTTTTGCGTGCATGAATTATTTATTCCACTGGAGAATTTCAATAAGATGAATTATAGTCTTGGCTGTTTAGTCCTTTCTTAAAGGTGTATCTACGTAGAAAGGCAAAGCAAACGATACTGCTTCTATAATAAAGCTAATATATAAATATTTATTCGTGGAAGAAACACGAATATGAGCATATGATTTGACGGTTATCTTTTTTAAGAGGATGCGTGCACGCAGGGGGAAAAAAATCTCGATCTTGAGGCCTAATTGCTTTTTTATGACCTAGCAATCCTGGAGGAAAAATGTGGCATAAAATCCCAGGGCCTAATTAAAGGATTTTCACTCGGAGGAGCAGGCAGCAGGGTTCACACTGTTTGTCTGTCGTGGCTGGTTGCTCGGCGGCAGAAGGTGATAGTGGGGTGAAGCCCCGTTAGCCTTGGAGCCTTCTGTTAAATTTGGCAGAAAAAAACATGCCGAGCCCGAGGAAGAACAAAGACACAGAAAGCGCACTCGGGATCGGCAAGAATAGCCCAATTTATCACAAACTACTGACTGATTCTGGGGCTCCTTCTCGACACGTGGCATTTGAAATAAACAGGACGGGCCTGCTTGATATAAACTTTACGCATCCATGTGTCCAGTGCGCGCCTGAGCAATCCTAAACGAACTTAGTATTTCATTGAATCTGACTGACACTGTGGGTGATTGCAGATACTTCGCCGTTCTCGGTGTTTCTGCGGGTGTTGAGGGAAAGAGATGAGGCGATGGAGCAGATAAACCCGCTCATCCACTGATGCACCTGTGCGCACTGTGGATGTTTAGCACAGAGGAGAGCCATATGTCACTGGCACTGTTTCCTCCCTAGGCCTGGTAGCTACAGTCAAAAATGTGAGTGAAAATGTTTTTTTTTTTTGTTTTGTTTTTTAAATCAGCCGCAAATGAAAAGGATAAATCTCAGTACAGTCTCCTGTACAGCAGACATATTGAGCACCAATGGTGTCTCGTACCTGTCTTCTTCCAGTGCTTCCTCACTAAATAAGCTTCCCTTCATGACGTCCATCCTTCGCCTAGTCATAAAAAAAAGCAGGAGCTATTGTATATATTTTTATATTAGATAGCGAGATAGCAGCTCTGGTGGTCTCTTCCATCTGGTGCTGTAGCGGAGCAGCCTGCAGGCCGCAGGATGAAGGGGAGGAAGAGGAGGAGGAGATTCCCTCCTTCTGAGCGGAGCACAGCTGTTACTGTACACACCCGTTCATGGCACTAATGTAACATCACCAGGCTGAAAGATGTTCCCGCTATAGCCGGTATACCGCGATATGTAGCCGTACTGAGAGGATAAAATCAACCATAACGCAGCTCAAAAGCAAAACAGCAGCGCCGCGTTTTAACAAAATCTACAAAAATCCAGACGTGTTGTTTCAGTATTTGTTTGCATCTACATAGTTTAATAAACATGCTATTTATAATAATAATAATAATAATAATAATAATAATAATAATAATAATAATACTTTTTAATATATTTTTTGCTGTAACCTATAAATAATAATAATAATAATAATACTTTTATTATTATTATTATTATTATTATTATTATTATAATTTATAGGTTACAGCAAAAAAATAATAAATAATATAGTAAGATAAACTAATTTACAACTAAAACAAATAAAGTAGTCTTTTTTATGATTTAGGTTTCATTTGACAGTCTGACATCACTGGTCTGTTATGTATAATTGTTCAATAATTGTTTGGAGTCCCCCCCCCCCCCCCCTGTTCTGTTCAGTTTTCTCGCACTAAGGCTGGGATTGCATGTATCCCTATGTTTCTCTGGAGTAAATGGACAAGATATGATCCGTGCAGTCAGACTTCATACCTGCACTTTTCAGACTGCTTTAAATCAGATTTTATTTCCATGCGTACCCGAAAATGAATAATGCGCATATTTCCGTCTCAGCGCTCCGTCGCCTGCTTTCAGCTAAATTCTCCAGGCTTTCTTTAAGCAGCTTTAAGCATTATTATTATACTATTATTATTATTATTATTATTGTTGTTGTTGTTGTTGTTACCATCAAATAATAATAATAATAATAATAATAATAATAATAAAGGCAACATATTACTGGAGAATTATTCTGTTACATTATTTTATTATTAGTAGTAGTCATAATTGTTGCATAAGTACCTCGAGTAATTTTACTGCATATACTTTCTATTTGTACAGCATGTTTCGTGTGACATTTATATGTATGCTTTGCGCGCACGATTTTGTCCGAACCTGATTAAATGATAAATTTATTTTTCACACGTTAATTTTGCGCATAGGGCACGTGATTAAATTTACTATCTTCATACATAATCACATATTGTTCACATGCAGTCTCGTGTTTGGGTTCCTTGTGTGATTTGAGCGCTTACAATGGTGATGATATAGCCCATATGTAAAATAAGAAATTACAGAGAACTGTACAGTAAAGTTGTTTCCGTAAGGAATAAAAAAAAAAACCGTCCAAGTGTCTACAGGCTGTTTGACTGTCCAACACGAGTCGAGATATTCTGAGCATAAACGGAGAGCAAATGGGAAGACAAGCAGACGATGAGGTGTGTAATCATGCTTTAAATGTATTGAGGGATTCAGGCAGCAGGACTGGACTGTGATATTAGACTAACAGTACTGAGCTGGGTGAACAGCTGGCCTCATTGCCTCCCGATGATTAGCGCTAACAATTAGTCACACACCGGTGGACTGAGGGCGGAAATAAGGTGTGTGTGTGTGTGTGTGATTGCAAGGCCAATTTAAAAGACCACAGAAGCCACATTGCCATCTAAAATGTAAGCTCAAATTAAGTTGTCAGAAAATAGACGGCGCTTACATTTAAAGTGTTTAGACACGAGCCTAACTTCTGTTTAAATCAGACATATAATAATAATAATAATAATAATAATAATAATAATAATCGTCGTCGTCATCATCATCAAATAGAGCCTATATTTCTGTATATTCATAGGTGAAGGCACACTACACCTTCAGCAATCTGCAGCAACAAGCTGATGAATATATAAGCTGATGAACCTTATATATTCATCAGCTTGTTGCTGCATATACATGAATTAAATAATTAATATAATATATAATCCCAGTGGGCACACAGTCTAGCCCTCAGGTCGCCTGAAGAAGGTCTTTAAAATTCCACACTCCATCCTCTTAAAATGTATTTATTTATTTATTTTTAATTACTCACTGACTTTAGTATGAGGACTTTAGTCAATTAGTCCTCAAGAGTTCTCTGAACAATTTTAGGGCGTTAATGAGTCACGAAGACATCTCCAAAAGGTTTCCAGTTTCCATTGTCCTAACCATGTCCTGCAGTCCTATCTGTGCCCACTGGAATCATTTCCCTGTCGTCTTTAAGTCGTACTGACTTTGTTGCTGTTGGATTATCTGTATTATTTACATCAACACTGCTATATGATTAAATAACACAAATAGAACATACGGTTCAAATCTTTGAAATAATATAAATAAAAAGTCTTAAATATATATTCTCACTCTCTCTCGCTCTCTCTCTCTCTCTCACACACACACACACACACACACACACACACACACACAAGTCCTCTAACTGCACACTGATTAGGCATCTTTTTTTCTAGACGACTGCTTGCCAATTTCATTCAATTAATATTCCAGTGCAGCCAACTGTTGGAAAACATTTACAAAATGTACAATCAGTTAGCTAGAGAGCAGCGAGTTCTTTGAGAATTGTGTGGGGAACTGGAATGTGAGCGTTTTAGAGCAGTAACATCCTGTCAGATTGATTAGCAGCTCTGTCAGATGAGCTCTCAGCTGTAAAATGGAATTCAGAACTGAACCCTCGACGTACAGTGGAGTCACAGAGCTTGTAAATATCAGCATAGGCAGCATGAGGCCACTGATACCTAGAACATGATTTAAGGGCTACAGTCTCAGACCAGTGAGTATGAAAAGACACTGCATGTTTAATGTAAGAAAGAAAAAAATCTCACACCTCAAAGATTCAGTATAATGTAAGCCTAAACAATTTCCAAATTTGGTAAAGAGGAAATGAACCCTGGCGGGGTATTAATTACTGACAAAGTGATTGTTAAAAAAAAAAAAAGTTGGTAGACTGTAACAAAGTGAAGAAACATGCCACACAGAAGTGTTTGGGAGAAAAACAATATTTAGTCTCATGCTCTGTTTCAATACATAATTGTCAATTTGTAATAAATATCACAGGTAGTATGTTATTACACACAAAGGGCAAATAATTAGTCCAAGAATAATGACCAAGAATCATAGCATCTCAGCTATTTCAGCATTTCTATGAACATTAAGATGCATTCAGGATTAAATATGAACCAGGATTTCTGATTGAATGATTTAAATGAGGGGAAAGTAGTGCTGAAAGGCTAAGATGCATCGTTTAGCTTTTAATTTAAACTGACTATTTAGGCCTCACTTCATATCACTCACTTACACAATGTCTATATTATTTATCCTTTATAGGCTCGTGGGAAGCCTGGCACATATCCCAAAGGGACCCGAGGTACGAGAACATGCAAAATCCATGCACACAGACCTGTTTAATCCTGGAGGTGCAAGGCCACAGCACTATGTCACCCGTGCTGCCTCTAATTTTAATTGTAGTAAATCGTGAAACGTAATTGAAATGTAATTACTCTTAGAAGGACAGTCATTTCTGTTAACAGAAAATTAATAAAATAAAATAAAACAAAATATTAAATTATTGATGTCAATTCCTACATAGGGTGAATGAATGCTTTAGGGTAAGGAGTCCTTGCTGGTGAGATATATATACATACTGTAGTATATAGCAAAAATCAACTGGTTGCTTTTAAAATCAGATTCCTAATCCAAAAGTAATCAATTTTAAAAGCAGCTAGTTGATCTTTGAAAGCACGTTGTAATTAAACGCAACACTTAGAATTGAAATTAGCCACTAGTATTGGCTAGATTTACTATATTTAACAATACTAGAATTGTTGAACACTAGTGACATTAATGACTTAGAAGACAGAAACTATTATCTTTGCTCTAACATGAAAAGTGTTTAAATTATTTTTATTTATAAAATTGTGTCAAAATCAAAGGATTTTTTATAGGGGAAAACTACAATAGCTTTACACACACAAATGTAGGTTGTCGTTAACCCTTACATATAAGGAACCTATTTGGTTAAAAACAGCATTAAGCACAACTAGGGACACACCATCAGCATAAAAACGACACTGCATAGAACATGCATTGTACAGTTGTACACTATAATGCTGGCTAATTGATTTTGTGTAAATGTTTTATGGCTGGTGGTTAACAGTCTTTTGTGGCATGAGTTCTACAAAAATTCTACCAGGATTTATAAACTCCAAAGCATAGTTTACTCTGCCAGGAGATTGAACCTCAGGTATAAAGAAAGTTTCTGAAAAGATAAACTAGTCCTGCACATCCCTGTGACTTGCTGTAGTTAATCACAGCCATGAAACAGCACAATTGTGAGTACAATATTGGTTGTATAAACAGGAAATTATGATATTTTGTGACATTTCACACACACACACACACACACACACACACACACACACACACACACACACACACACACACACACACACACACACACTTAGGCTTCTATGTTGTTAAAGGTAGCATGAAAAAGCTACATGCCACCTAGCTCACACTGATTTACATCGTCCCATTAAAGTTGTTTCTGCTAAAATTGGTTTCCCATATTCTTTATTTCTTTTTCTTTATCTGACAAGTTTTCACATTTTAAATCAGAGTTTATAAAAAGAAAACAAACTAAAACATAAAAACATAAACATAAAAAAAAATTAAAACATTGCCATGTTCACTGATGATGCCACTAACAATTACAGTTTCAAACTAGGTAGTGGAACTTGAATGGCAAACAGACAAGTGGAGTGATACAAACAGTGAGATATCCAACTGCAGTGAGATCCAATCAACCAATCAAATACTGTATGTGCCCCAAAATATTTGTATTATTGTAAATACCTATATATCAGAGATTCATTTCTTTACTTTCTTCTATATTATAATCGAAATCATTTCTGGGTTGTACCTTAAACACCTGTAGTTCATGCTGTTAAAGCAAACCAAACTCTCATCTGACAGCGTATTTGCAGGACCAGCAATGCTCTTCAAATGTTCCCTGGCGGTAGGAGGAAGCAGGTGAAAAAATAGAAGTGTGCTGAACTTTCAACCTGAGGAGCAGTCCTGTTGACTGAAGTTTTGTCCTGAGGTCAGCCTTCACTCAGCACTAACTTTTAAGAAGAGCCAGCATGTGTGAAATGCCCCTTGGGGATGGCGTCCACCCTCCTTTGAAGCTTCTGCTCCATGCTGTGCTGTTTTCTTTTCTGCCATTGCCGCTGGCTTCCTGCTTGGAGTGACCCTGTTGGCTGCACATCAACGATGCACACTTGCAAAACACCTTTCTTACATTAACTACAGGATTGGAGGGAATTAAGGGTTATGATCCGTACTCACCAAAACATTACTATGACACTCTGGAATGTGCACACTAACAAAAACCAATGATAATCTCCCAGCTATGTGACTCACTCTTGGTTACTGAGGTTTTAAAATGCAATTTGTCAGGTCGACTAGCACATTCTTGATCAATGGCCAATGGGAACATGCTCAACAATTACAAAGTCAAATAGACTAATAAATAGAGAGCCAGCTGACATAACACAGTGTCCAAGATGAAAGATGCAAATAAAAGATGGTGGATATGTTCCACATTCCTTAACACCAAGGGCCACATGTAAGACAAGAACTTTATTCTGCTACAAAGCCATAATTCTGACCTCCGAACACGCATCACTGAGTCGACACCTCTCATCCTTATTTATAATCATTTTGTTTCCATACAAAAGAACACACTATAAATGAGGACAGTCTCTTTAATCGGATTCTTGGCATGGACGTCACACAAATGTGGCATTCGTGACATTTAATATCAAAGCCCAATTTAACCAGCTGGCCTTTGCTGCTGCTCTAACTTGCGTTTCAGCATGTTGTAGTTTTCCTTGGTCCCTGGAGCACTGGGATCCAGTTTTAAAGCAAGCTCATAATGCCTCTTAGCCAAGTCCAGCTTCCCCCAGCGGTGGTACAGAACAGCTGCAACAGCAAAAAAAAAAAAAATAGAATAAATATATATATATATATATATATTTTTTTTTTATATACACACGCACACAGAGCTTTAATACCAGAAACATTGCAATAATCCATTATTAGCCTCCTTTAAGTATTCAGCTTTGTTCATCGATTTATGCCTTAGCAAACACAACAAACAGAGGGGGAAAAAAAAGACTTCTAAAGACAATATCTTGCAGAGATGAACCCTGATACATTTCTACAGGAATGAAAAACCTACCAAGATTGCCATGGCAACTGGCAGCATTGGGATTGATCTTCAGTGCATTTAGAAAGAAACCTTCCGACTCCTAAAGAGAAAATGAACTTGCAGTAATGGTATGTTTGCCACAGCTAGTTATAAGTGAAAGTCTTTGAACTAGTAAGATGACATTTATTTCCCTTTATTACAAAACGGTTTGAAAGCTGTCCTTGCTCACTGCACAAATCACATTAAGAGAAAATAAAGCAGTTAGGAAATCATACCTTGTATTTCTGCTGCTTCCCCAGGACATTGGCTAATGAAAACATGATTGTGTGGTCTTTAGGTAGTATCTTCAAAGCCTCTTTTCCTATCATCTCTGCTTGGGCCAAATTACCTACAATCAATTGGAGAAAATAACTAGACAGAATTAATTAAGAAACAGCAAACAAAGGTAACATCATAATTATTTTCAAGTCTTGTTTCAGCAACTTTCTGCAAAACAAATCTCGACAAACAATTGTGATTTAAACACTTCTGGTACTATTTAAATATATTTTTATTGTACTAATGCTATTCAACAGCAAAAGTTTTTCAGGAATGTCCAGATAAGTTTTTCCCCTCCAACTGGTTCAGTTTTCTAATTAGGGTTCAACACAAGAACCCTAATTAACCCTAATGAGGATTTATTGATCCTCATGTCAAAACTTGCTTTGACCAGTGAGTCAAAAGAGTCACAGTTCCCAACATTATGACTATCCCTTAACAAATTCATGAGCAACAGAGGTTCTCCTCCAGCACAGGAGCTTGAACATGTCTCACGCTTTGCACTTGGGTGTGTCTTCCCACCCTAAATGCCTAGCTCTGGCAGAAGTGAACAAGGACCAGATGCAATTTGCTTCCAGATCATTGGTGGTTTACTTTGTGGGACCTTGAGATACGATGAGGCTGAAAAATGCAGCAGAAGTGGTTCTAAGTGCCAGGATTTTTTTGGCAGGGAAATGTGAGCAAGTGAGCCAAAGCACTCTGGTGGGTATCAACCTGGCTGGGAGAAGTGTGTGCTTAAAAGGGTACAGTTTGAAAACTCGGCCATTGTCCACACACCAGGGTTTGACTCGCTTTAAAACCTTCGGCAGACATTTTATACATACATTCAAGCATCAGACCAGAGTTCTGGTGCACCAGTAAAACTGCATAGGGTGCTTATTAAATCTGGGTTTCAATTTACTTGATTATGATTCCAATACCAAAATTCTTCCCACCATTATCTATTGATTTATTTATTCTGTCCTGTGCATATACACTGCACACATGCAGTGTAAACTTACAAAACCTACAAAAGAGTATGTTTATAATATTCTTGGGCTGCATAACATCACCAGAGAATAGCTACTTGAGTTAACCACCTGGCCCGTTATCAGAAAAGGAGCAAGAATAAAGAAGAGAAACTAATTGGTTTAAAGGGTGGACTAATTATGTGCGAGAGCCCCATGTGTCTGAGTGCACCTGATGCTCAGCATCTGTAGAACGGAGCTTCACACCTCTTACACTATGGAGGAGGGAGGGGGAAAAAAGTGAATGATTTGATTTGGGATCGTTTTCTTTCCCACTGTGGGGTTTAAGGTATTTCTAATAAGAACACTTACTCAGGTTATGCATACGATACTCTCTAGCCACAAGGACTTGACACCGCTCATCTGTTTTACATTAAACAATGTCTGTGGAACAATAACCATGTTTACATGCATGCAATTATCTAAAAATAATCACTGTCGAACACAAATGAAGGAGTCTTCTTATAACGTAGATCACATTTCATGGCAAAAGCATAATTAATCTAATATTCCATCTCACATGAATCCACACCCCACATGTAAGATACAGGCCTGGATGTTCGTGATTGTTAGGCATGTGTAAAAACAAGGCATAATTATATATTCCTGGTATTTCTATGATCGTCAGTGCAGGCGGAGAGCAGTGCAATTGTACAGAACATGGGGGTTAGAATGAATACATTATGGAGAAGTATAATTATGTGACATCCATTCAGATTTAACCACCTCTCATTACCTTTAAAAATCTGTGTGCGGGTGAATCAGCAGAGTGACATTTTTGTAATGATATATAATTAGAGTTCACCTACAGATTTTTAGATGTGTGTGTCCAACATGTGGACACACATTTCCATGTGCCTTTCTGATTCAGCACTTGGTATTATCACTAGGGATCTCGTTGATATTTGTGCTGCTATTTAGTAATAGACTGAAGAGGCACTTTGGTGTCCCAATTAGTTATTAAATACTACTTTAAAAACCAAGCCTACTATAGTCACATCCTAGCAATCTTTTTTTTTTTTTTACCCAAAACTTACCATTAGGGATGAGACAATGTATTTTCTCAATACAAATCAATAAATAAGATTTTTTTTTTCACTAGACAACAATCATGACACTGTATAATATGATACACAAGTCCAGTAACAACAAAATACGACTGCAGAATACTTGTGCTTTATTACTTTTTACATTTTTAAGCTCTGGTTTTATATGTAATACGTAAAGAACAACCATATTTGCTGCAAAGTGACATCTGATAATCTAGAAATGTTTTTGAATCCTGCTTTATTAGAGGTTAGACTGAATCAATGAAGAACGCTGCCTCAATGTAGCATGTGTTTGTATCGTGTGTGCATGGCTACTGTATATGACTAGAGCTGAGAAGCGTACTATAGGTATTTTTTAAGAAATTTAGCAATTTTAAGGAATCTAACCTTTAAAGCTTTACCTAAATAGTTCAAAAAGTGTGAATCGCTTGTGAATAAAAACATGATCAATCAATTCCATTAATTGAATCAATCAAAAATCTATTAAATTGCATAATCATTAAACTGTCTAGATTTATACATGATATTTTATCTAAAACAGTCAATCAGAAATACTGTAGTTTCCCCCAGATTGGCTGGATTTGTGTCACATGGCATGCAGTGGCAATTAAAACAAAATGCAATGTTAAGATAGTGATCGTCTGAGTGAGCAAAAATACTGTTCAAGCATGATCAAGAACAAGTTACATTCAACAGCATATACTGCATTAGCTGTACTGTATGTTTGTGGTATAAGGATTTGTACAGTACCTCCATCTCATACTTGGAGATATTTCAGATCCACTAGACTTACTTTCCTTTATCTTAATTGCAAATAATTAATTACTGATGCAAATAAGACTACACGATACATATACAGTAGCATGATCAAGTGATACATTGAAGTGTTTTTGTATCCTGGTCAAAAACATCACTATGAGAAGGGTCAAATTATTCTGCTATTCAAGGAGATTTTTAATTATTGGAATTGTGTTAAGAACCCTTCAAAACATCTATCAACTTTGTGGAAGAAATGGGGTCGAAAAACATTTATGAATGAAGAGCACTTAAGCATTTGTTGAAGTTGCAGTGACCGTGAAAATCATAGGTATATTTAGCAGCGAAAGTAAGAGCATTTCCATATGCATACAATGTGATAAGAACTCGGGATTGGAAATATACAGCTGTGTGGCCATAAGAAAACCACTTGTTAGTGAGGCTAATCAGGAAAAATGCCTGGATTTGCTAGGAAGCATAAAGATCTGGGCCCGTATTCACAAAGCTTCTTAAGCCTAAAAGTTGCTCCTAGTGATGAAATTCTAAGAAAAATCTTAGAATTATGGCATTTTCTTAGAATTTCCCCTTAAATTTAGGATTAAATCTTAGTAAAGATAAAAATTATTCACAAAATATCTTAGCCCTAAAAACAGCTCCTAAGGTAAATTTTACCTTAAGAGTAGAGAGGAGGACTTTTAAGAGGTTTAAGAGTTTCTATAGCAGAGGACAAAATGGCGGAAAGAAGAAATATACTCCAAACACTGAACATAAAGCTAAAAGTAAACACTGCTCTTCTGTCCATTTTGGCTTTCTTGTTGTTTTTTTTCCCTTCCATCTCTCTTGGATTGTTGGCTACATACCATCCAAAAGTGCAACTTAGTGCAACTTGAATAGACTGTCCTGCAATCATGTAAATTGGTAAAAGCTGAGACATTTTGCTCCCATCAATCTAAAATGGATTACAAGTAATAAAATCAGTACGGTAAATAAATGTGAGAACTTAAATATAGTAACTACTGTGTGGAAATTGCTTGCTTCAAAAGTAGACACATTTTCAACATTTGGGTGTTTAATTATCTTTAAGACATTAAGCCTAGAAGACTTTGCATAAAGTAGCCTGTAGTCATGATTATACAATTTCTTCATATACAAACATTATGATTTCACTGTTTGTTCTATTATCATGTATTCTGTCTTCACAAAGAGCTCATTTCAAAACCTTTGCAGAGGTCAGGGGTTATTTTCTTATTAACCAATCACAGTCCTTGAATTGCTGCATCATCCCTAGCAACAGGGTCGACCACACCTCTTCACTAAGATAAAAAAAAATTTATCTCTAAAAAGTTTTCTAAATCACTTTTAGTCTAGGACTCCCAGCTAGGACTTTTTAAGCTAAGATAGAAGCTCTCTGAGAGAACTCTAAGAAGCTTTGAGAATACAGGCCCTGATCATGAAAGGTCTGATGAGCGATGTGTGCATCGGGGTAAGAAGGGAGGAGCACGAAGCATATGCATGGTGGCCTCTATAAAAGCCTCTGGAGTCAGTGTTATGATCTGGGGTTGCTTTAGTTGGTCAGGTCAAAATTGAGTAACATTATGTGGTAATAAAATGAAGCCAAACGATGACCTGAATGTACTGAAATACCAGGTTATCACATCAATTGAGTTTTTTTTGTTCCCTGATGGCACAGGCATATTCCAGGACGCAAATTTGTGAAAGAGTGTTCCTGAGAGGAGGGTGAGGAATCATTTTAACACCACCACATTGTGCGCTGTAATCAAAGCTAAAGGTGACTAAATAAAATCTAAATTTAATTTAAACATTTTTTATGTATTTCTCCCATTTTTACTTACCGGTGTTATCCAGTAGTATAACCATGTTATTCCATGCCAGGCTGTGATCAGGCTTCAACATGGTGGCATTCTTCCAAGCATTCAGAGCATCCACATGACGATTCTGATCTGCATACTATCAAAAAGAAAAGCACAAGAATAACCAATTAATTTATTTAATATTTTTTTACAGTCTTAGATCTGAAGTAGTGATTGTTTACAAAGGTGACTGTATATGCGGAATACTATTTGAACATGAGGATTAAAGTCATTGACCTCAAAGAAAATCACAACACTCACAAGTCGGCCCAAATTGTAGTAGCAATCTGGATACTTCTTCCTGAATTTAATAGCGTTCCAGTAGCTTTTCTCTGCCTCTTCGTATTTCTTTAGACTGTTCTGCACAATTCCCAGATTCATCCAAGCAGCAGCAAAATCTGGCCTGCAGAAAGTCAAGAAGTGGTGTAAAGTATCACCATTTTCAGAAAATTCACTACATGTTAGACTACATTACTCTTTTGTTCACTTACTGGATGAGAACAGCTGTAGACAGTATGTCTTCTGCCTCCCGCAGCTCGTTCCTCTCTTTCAGTATATTTCCCAGATTGTTCATGGCATGGACATATTTTGGGTGTAACCTATAGAAAACAATGCAAATAGTTTTTATTTTATTTTATTACATACAAAGTTATATAGATAGGATGTTAACAGATCATTTGTGTTTATCACTTTTTATTAGCATCATCAACACTTTTTCCATTTAAACTGCTGAATGTTACAAAGGCCTCATTTGCTGGCTGCACTAATAAAGTACTTTTCTCAGCACGTACCTCACAGCTTCCCTGTAGTACTTGATTGCAGCACTCTGGTTGCCTCGGTCAGCGAGGTTTTTGCCAACATTATAATGAACCTACAGAAGGAAGACAGAGAGCCAGAAAAGGTCATCGACTTTATTGTTCACACACTGTTGTGTTTCAGATCGTTTGACTTTTTTTTTTTTTTTGTCCAATCCCAAGTAAAAATACACATGCCACTTTTTATGGCAAAACACATGTCAAAGAATTGTATATGAAAGAAAGTCATGAACGGGTAAAAGCACCTTAAACATGGCCTTACCTTGGCATTCAGTGGGCAGACAGACAAGGCACTGGTGAAAAGGCTCTGCTCAGTCCTCCATTGCTGACTACGCAAGGCGCAGCGTGCCACATTGATACCCAGCAGGGCCAATGTGGCTGCCTGCAGCAGCTTCTGCAGGTGGGTGTTAGGGATGGAACAGAAAAGCACATTACAAAAAGCACATTAAACAGGACTGTATGGTGCCGAGAGCCTGAACTAAAAGCAACATTAGTTACGATGAAGTATGGCCTGAGGGTGGAGATTAGGAAGGAGGAAAGAGAAATGTCACAGGCCAGGCTGCCTACCTTAGGTCTCCTCCAGCGGCAACAGCAATAAGCCACTGCGTAGGCCAGGATGAGGCAATAACCAGCAGTGGAGAGGTATAGTACACGCTCAGCTATCACAAAGCCAACACGGAAGAACAGATTACTGGCTGGCAGGAAGGGAATGACCAGCAGCACTAAACCAAAAGTCAAAGTCCTGCAACAAACACAGACACAGATGTCATCTTATGACCAGGCCGTACACATACCACTTTTCAGCTATTTGAATGAGCCATTTTATGGTACATCAATTTTAAAGAAGCGCATTTTCATTGTGTTTAGCAGGGCTGAGCCAAGGCGAGTTATCTTGTTGTGTTACGGCTCACCTGAGGGGAAACATTTTGATCAATAATTCAGGAAAGCAATTTTATGTATTGCCTCTCTCTCATGCTACTTTGAATTACCATACAAATAATACTGTCAAGCGTGTTCTTTGCACTAGGGAGTACTTTAAGTTTATTTAACACAGAGTAAGCACTTTAATAAATATTTCACAAAGTGTTTACTGAAATGGGCACAATATGTTAGAGCTGTCCAAACTCAAATAACCCCCCACCCCAAACAATCCATTTAACCAAAGCATGTGTAGTAGAAGCTCAAGCTGCATTTCCACCCACTGAGCGAGTGGAAAATGCTGTTTAGAGATTGTGCGATTCTCACCTTCTCTCGCTGCTGTCTGGGGAGCACAGAGCTTGCCTTATCAAGCCAATCAAGCAGGCCCACAGCAGCAGCAGCCAGACGATTCTCCAGTCACCGGCTGATTTAATAAGAGGTACACAGCCCATTGACCAATCAAAACACAGCCACCAGGGACACAGCAGCAGCCATGCATTCAAGGAGTAGTAGTAATTATAGTTCACAATCTGCCAATCAAAGAGAACAGGAGGTGTTCAACATCAAAGGCGCAGCAAACGAGAGGAACATAGGGAAAAAAAGATCTGTCAAGACACTGTGCTAGAGAGATAAAACAAACTACGATTCGGCACAAGGTTCAGGCAGAGGGAGAGGGAGGTCACTGTGACAACAATAACACAAATAATCTACTGGAATGAAATCCTGTAAACACACTACAAACAGCTATACTAACAAATTAATTACCCCCTGGATACAATAAACTTTTAACAAGATAAAACCAAAACACGTCAACTTTAACAAAACACATCTTACCCTAAAGAACTGATTTTCAGCAAAGGAAGCAGGGTTGTCTACTTCAGTGAAGGCTGGGGGGCCTGTACCCATAATCGTCCACCTCGCAAACAAAAGCAAGGAGCCTCCCAAAAGCAGCAGGGCCAGTCTCACCAGCAGTCCATTTCTGACCTTCTCAATAACCTGAATAGGAGTTGGGAATTAAAAGGAAAGAAAAAAAAAAAAAACGATAAAGCCAGAGAGCCGTTATGCTGTCACCAAATATGTCTGCATGTGCTGTGTGACGAGGACACTGACATCTGTAGCTTTCTTTGCCACTAGGAGTCTACGAGTCAGGTCATAGACATTCACATCGCAGATCACAAGGATATCAAATGAAGCATTCACTCCCTAAGGAATAAAAAATAGATGCCATTGCAACTAATATTAGATTTTCTGCTTGCTTTATATGTCACATAAAATGAGAATGCATGTAAATGAACTGATGTTTATAAACATACCAAAACAGTAATTCCTTGTTCTTTACATAGCATAGCCACCGCACAGAGCAGAAGGCTGACTATTATCCATGACACTGAGAATTTTTCAGTTTTGTCACCAGCTAGACAGAGAGACAGAGAAAGAGAGACCGAGAAAGAGAGAGAGAGAGAGAGAGAGAGAGAGAGAGAGAGAGAGAGAGAGAGAGCATACTGCCACTGTAATACTTCTCACTACAAAGCAGTGTAAAAAAAAAAAAGCAAATAAATCATCAATGTCTCCATTATTTCACTTACCCTGAAATGCTCTGCAATATGAAAGGAAGGAAAGCTGGAAAAACAGGGCACATAAGAGGTCTGCCCGGCCCACAATGCCAGCCACCTATAGCAGACACAGAGCGCAGCATGAAACATTAATAAGACAATACTAGCTCTAAAAAACCTCTTAGTTTAAGCACATTCTGTGGTTCATTATGTAAAGCAAATAACCATTTAACTAGGAATAGATGCTTCGCAAAAGGGCAGTAATTTCAGCAGCAGCCAAACATTTTACAACCGGCTAAATTGGCTTTTGTTTGTACAGTGGTTAAAACTTCCGTTACCCTCTGGCCTGTGAAATTGCTTGCATTTCTGGAGGTGCCAAGTTAATGATGAAGGCAGGAGGCCCCCTCATTAGAGAGTTGCGGTTGGCCCTGGCTGGAGTCCTGGGGCAATGGCTGCATATCCTTTGATAAATCCAGCAGGCCAAAGTCAGTGGTCTTTCTGAAGCTCCCCTACCGGGTCCTGCACTAGCCTCTCTGTACCCTGATTAAAGAAGCCAGGCAGTGGAGTAGCCCATGCCTCAGTGTTCAGTTCAATCACTATCTGATACATGTTTGGCAGGTTAAAGCAGCTATTGTACAGCCATTAGCAGAGCTGATCACCCGCACAACACACCTTGGAAATGCACACCAACTTTTTATTGTATGTTTTATACAGTGTCCAGGCAGCGGTGTACTGTGTACAGTGTACTGGAAGAGATTGCATGCTGAGTGATGTCTTCTTCTTTCTACTTACACTTTCTGTGTGAACCGGGTGTGCAGCAAAAAAGAGTGCAGCCAAGACAGATGCCTTCGGAAACTGTGCAAGTCTCTTTCCCATCGCTTTCCCATCGCAGCCCAAACCAGCAATTAATACTGCGAAGACATCGATCATTAACGCCGAGATAACACAGTGGAGGCCGATGTTGAGCACATGGAAGCCCACCGGATGCAGACCACCAGCCAAGAGGTAGTTAAACCTACAGACAGCACAGCCATATCAATAGAGCACAAGTCCACATCACTGTATTAAATATAGACCCGAAATCTGGTCAAACTTTGGCCTTTCCATCATCATGTGACACATTTACAGGTACAAGCCTTTCTGTAAGTCTGCAATATGGCTGCTTTGTGTTCAAGTCAAAAGATAGACAATGAAAGTAAATGAGACAGAAACAAACATATATTAAAATATAATTAAAATGTATCCTCAGTATGTTAATGTTACTGACAACGTCAGTTAAATCAGTGATCCACTATAACAAATACATCACTTAATTTCAAAGGATCTAAACCCTCTGTGTAGAAATATTTGTTTTATACATATTTAATAGCACAATAGCATCAGGTTTATCATTTATAATGTGTTAACCCAGTTCAGTTCAGAAGAATCATGGGAATCTCACCAAGTAGACATACCCATGTTCTTGTGGAATCGGTCTATGATTTAAGTAATTGTTTAACTTGTTAAATACTTCATAGCATAAGTGGGGAAAAGCTCATATACACAAGGTTTTTTGTTGACTTCCAAAAGCTGCACAAGGGAACAGTCAAATCTCCCATTATCCATAACATATGCAAAATAGTGTCGACCTCATTACCAGCATGGGACACGACCTAGACTAAATAACCCTTGTATAGAAAGTCATTTGAGCGGAGTTCAAATGGCACAGGAATACAGAAATTAGCAGAAATTTACATAAGAAAAGACAATATATGCAGCATCTCAATTTAATACCAATGATTGCTTCTTCCATGTAGAAAATACTTGAGGCCACCTCTTCTGATTTCCTACTGAGAATAAAATTGCACTTCCAACCATTCGTCTTTAAATTATGCAAGGTCATTTAAAACTATTTCATATAAGCAGGCTAGAATGTAATGTTATGTTAATGATCAGGTCACTCAATGTCAACGGCATGTTGAGGAAGGAGGTACAACCCTTCAGATTCCTGTGCAGTGAAGAAGGGCAGGTGGGTTTACCTAAAGGTGAGAACAGTCAGCGGCCGGTAGGATTTGTGGCTGGAGTTGCTGCTCAAGTTACTTCCCCAGAAGTCATTTTTCCAGATGTTACTCAGAGGAGTTGCTGGGTTTAAGTCCTGAAAATCAGAAAGAAACTGTCTGAAAGCAACAAGGCTACTTCCTGTTTTCCAGTTCAGCAGATCTGTTAGATATTCCACTCTTCATTTTGCTTGAACCTGAACTGTTTGTTTAGGCCCACGTTTAGACAATACCTTGTTGTTGATTATAGCTTCTGAATCATCAAAGACGAAGTCTCCATCGTAGCTGTTTATGAAGCAAATCAAGGCCACCGAGGCCACCAGCAGGCGGGACTGCAGAACTTGGATCTTTGGCCAGGGGATGTGTTGATCCCAGTGCGGTTCGCACAGCACCATTGTACCTGCCACTGCTGCTCCCACTGTCTCACCATCTACTTACTGCACACACTAGAACACACAGGAACCAACAGTTAAGAACTTTACTCAGAGTTGTTATATAGATACTTTTGTCACAGTTTACACGGCAATGAATCCTAAAATACATTAAATACTCTTGTATTGAAACATTTCAGGTGCTAATTTCTCTGTTGGTGGCATACTTCACTTACTCCTGTGAGAAGTTAGCAGTTGTATGCCATGCTGACAACACTGCGGGATGTTGTTCGCACATTTACACTTTTTTTTTAATGCTACTACCACTTAACATAAGTACAAGACAGTGAGTTAGATCCTGACAAGCAAAATAAAAAGCAAATGAGAAATATAATGTAGCAGCAGAAGAAATAAACAATGCAGATACATGATGCAGTGACAGAATCAACAGGATGATAAGCATGATGATTGCGGACAGTGGTATTAGCAAGGACACTATGCATTTGAGACAGTTTAGGTAAGAGTGTTCCCACTGGTGCCATTATCAGCAGGCACTCAAATTGCACTGTGGGTAAAGTAGGCCCAATACCCACACAATACCATACCAATATTGATTCTGAAATATTAACCAATATCAATACCTTTTCACTTGTTTTTTTTTTTTTTAACTAAGCTTAAAAATGGTTAAGCTCTCTCACATAAAATAACAGTTTAATAAATACAGCTCATCATATCCTGTTAGATCTCTTTACATGCAAACAGCTTACCACCCTCCGAAAACAACAAAAATATCCTCCAGATTCGGTCTCAACTTTTGCCATTTGTTACAGGATCCAAAATGTGCCATACTGTCTCTAATTTCTGATAAACTGATAGATTTCTGAAAGTTTCTTGCAGGTATCAAACAAGACTATTTTTGCACATATAAAGATGGGATAAGAATTAGAAATATTTATATGCAGGTTATTCAGGGTGGACCACAACAAGGAAAAAAATTATATAAATTAATATGCAATATATAATGTGTAAAAAGTAAAAAAAAAAAAAAAAAGAATACTGTGTATCTTGAATGTGTAGAGAGATAGATAGTTATATTATCTGTACAGGGAGGGTAAACACAGCAGTGAGTAATAGCAGTAATATTGTATATATGCATAGTGGGATATATAAAATATTAGGGGAGACATTCAAGTCAAACCGGGACTTTTGATTGTGCAGAATAACACAGTGTTAAAGTGTTATGATCTTTAATTCTCTATATAATCCCCTGTTACACTAATGCATTTATCCTAGTGTTTCACTGGTGCTTGGATACCATCAAGGTATAAAGTTTTCTCAGTAGACCAGAGCCAATAGCCTGCTTTACATCAGAAACACTGGCCTCCCAGGAACTCCTTTGTGGAAATGGTTAGGAGAGAGGTCAGGACTGTATGCGGCAATAACTCCCGGCCGAGTTCCTGTAATGTGCAAATGGTGTTAGTGAATGAGTTATCGTCAAGTTATTCATTGTTTTTTTGCAGACCAGGGTTTGATTTTTCACAGGAAAGACTGCAGTGGGCTCTGAGCCATTTATAACGTTTGCACAATTCAAATGTCTTCAGTGTGCCATTTACAAGTCCCGGTTTGACTTGAACGCCAATGGTATTCGCTAGTCCATGCTGCAGTGTGCGCGCGCGTGTGTGTGTGTGTGTGTGAGAGAGAGAGACACGCCTACCTCTACATGTCAGCGCACAGATGTGTGTAACAGAGCACAGGGAAGAGCTCGCGCCACACAACCGTGTGTTAGCTGTAGACACACATCACAACACAACACACTCCCACAACGCTGCACACATACACATTCAGCTCAATGTTACTGTAGACGTGTCTGCAAAGGAACCAACGAGCGCATGGTGCTTTATCAGACGGCGGTATAAAAACACACAGCACGGTGTGTGACCCGAGTACACTACTCAACTCGCACGCACCGGTTTCACGTGTAAAATTCGGCAACACAACCGTTTATATGCGGAGCAGACGTGTGGCTAATCGCTAGCAAAATCGTCCATGTCTGAGGCTGAATTCAATCCTACCTCGCGTATAATGCACTCGATAGGGTGTGACATTCATGAATCTGTCACCCACTAAGTGCACTAACATAGGAAGCGCGGACCCGTTTGAGATTCAGCCCAGTTCGTTCTCGCGCATGCGCACAATCTGAAAGCCCTGCCGATATAGCCTCACGTGACTGAAGTGGCAACGTATTCATTATAAAACGAACTTTACAATGTGATTATTTTATTTTGTTCTGTAGACTCAGTGAATAGCAGTGTGTTCATAGCAGATATAAATATACTCAATATTTTTGTTGCAGTATGTAAATATATCTGACTCCCTCTCTCTTTCTCTATACAGTATTCAAATACACATTTGCATATATGCTTATATGTATATATTTATATATTTGTATATATGCACACAGTCAGCCAAAAATACATTAATATAAAAATATAAAATATTCATCTTATATTATATTTCATACTTTATACATAATTTGCCTTAAGTGTGTATGATGTTTTTTGGCTAATTCTGTGTGTGTGTGTGTGTGTGTGTGTGTGTGTGTGTGTGTGTATGTGTGTGTGTGTGTGTATATATATATATATATTACACACATAGTCAGCCAAAACAAATTCATAAAATAGGCCGCCCGTGACCATGTATACAAGATAAAGCGGTATAGACGTATATATAATTCATGATTTATTTTTTGGCTGACTCTATATATATATATATATATATATATATATATATATATATATATATATATATATATATATATGTGTGTGTGTGTGTGAGAACGTGTGAGAACACTAATTATCCTAATATGCATATCTTTGAATTGTGCGAGGAAACCCGAGTACCAGGAGGAAACCAACCAAGCATGGGGATAACATGCAAACTCCATGTACACAGAGGTGGGAATTGAACCTGGCTGGGAATCGAACCCAGACCATGGAGGTGCAAGGCGTCAGTGCTAACTTCTAAGTCACTGTGCTGCAGCGATCAAAATATTTATACAAGTTTTTCTTTTCCTGATGTTGCGCATGCCTACATTGGCCGTGCACATAATTTGCATCTATGTCCGGGAGCCACTTAAAACTTGTTTGCATCAGTGGAACGCCAAGCAAAGAGAGTTTACATATTTTGTTTTTTTGTTGTTGTTGTTGCTGAGGGTGCACCTGGTGCCGCAACAAGTCCTGGGGGAGCATAAACAGAAGCAATTGGACATGAGCAAACACAATATAGACCAATACTCTAAGAATGGTGAAGGTTTCCTAAAGAGAATCAACACTGGTGACGTAAACAGTAGTAAACAGAAGTAAACAGTATAGTGTGGAACTGATCACAACTTTAAAAGTCAACCATCATCTGGAAATTTGATTCTTACAGTTTTTTGAGATTCTCAAGGTCCAGTATTGGAACATTATGAGGTAAAAAGTTTCAACAATCATCAGCTCATTACAGTATAGGGCATCCGCCCTATAGTCCTGATCTTGCACCATCAGACTTTTAGATGTTTTGGTCTTTTGAAAGCAGCCCTACGAGAACAATGATTCACTTATGATGGAGAAGTGAAGACAGCAGTGCATTCGTGGCTTCTTGTTGACCTTAGAAGGCCCAAAACTGCACACTCTCTCCTCATCACCAACCATACAGAGGACATTCCTTGGACCACCACAAACAGTTCTCTGGCCATGAGAGCCCAGAAGTGTCTACATTTTCTTTGATGGCTGAAGAAGATGCACCTTATCATCCATTGTTGCCAAAAGGAGCACTATCGAAAGTGTCTCAAGCAGTTATGTTAATGTCTGCTAGGAGACCTGCCACGCCTCCAACCAGAGAGCTCTTCAAAAGGTTGTGTGGACAGTGGTCAATTCACGGTACCCTGTCTTCAGGAGATATTTATCTTCCAGTAAGTTCACCAGCCCTTTTGCTGGCTGTTCTCAACATTCCCATAAATTGTTCACTCCCCTCAAAACTGATGATTTTTTTTTTTTAGCAAAAAGTAAGTTGAATGACTTTGTATTTGCATCTATTTATTATTGTAACTAGTTTGCTCCTTGTCCATCTAGTTGGTTATGTTGTATTGTACATGTGATGTACGTAAGTGATCACACCACACCACTAGGATACACAGGCTATGACACAAGTATATATTATGGCAATGCTACACTGAAGTGTCTGTCATGGGCATGCTAATCACTATGCCATCCCCCTATCATCAAAACAGCTGACACATCAGTAATGCTGCATCAGCGCAGCTTCCCTGTCTGCAACACAAATACCAGTCGAACCCATCCCCAGCCAGACCCCGGGACTGTATACAGCTCCTGAGCATAGAGTCTAATCTGCCTGACATCACAGACATTAGCAGCAGCTATCTGATTCCTGGTACAAACATTTCATCACAACACTTTATTCCATCAATAGGGGCTTTCAGCAGCCCGTAAAATGGTACCTTTGTTTTACTTCCAGCTTCAATGAAACATTGTAGGAGCTGTAAACAGGACGAAGTCCTCAATATTTCTGATTTAATTCAGGGCCACAGCCTGCCTAGCTGATATAGGACCAGTGTTAAGTTCCAGTGGAATGGCTTTGAGAAATCTAGAGCGAAGGAAAACCAGTCTGTCTTCCAGTACTGAATTTGCATGATTCTGGAGAGGTAGGAGATCTCTGTCTTTCTCTTTATCTTGTTTTCCTGCTGTTCCAGGCTCATGTTGTAGTTCATGTTGTTATTTATCAATAATGAATTAAAGTGTTATGATATAGCGTGGCTGCTGAATTACACTGAATAGAAGGCTGGGCAGAATAATATATGAGCTCTTCATGCTTAACAAACTGTCCTTGTTCAGTCATACCACCGATTCATGCAATTATTCCCTAATGTAATGTCTTGATCTGAATTTTGTATCACACGCATGAGTATAGTGAAAAACATAATATTTAGCACTAAATCAATATAATCATTTTGCTGTACCAAAGAATAAAAAGATGGAACATTTGCATTTCCTGAACAATTTGTTTTCCTAATAATTTATAGATTTTACTCGAAATGTTTGTCTGTGTGTGGCGGGGTAATTCATAAAATATGTCAAGTTTATTCTTTATTATTGTGTATTATATTTTTCTTCTTTTAACTCCTAATGTTCCTGCGACAAAAATAACTGAATAACAAATGAAACCACATCCAGTGGTCAAATGAACCTAGAGGGAATGACAATGATTAGAAGACATGTTTTTCCTCCCAGCACACTCTGTCCCTATTACAGAGGTGTTACTACACACATTACTGGTGACCTTCTCAGAACGTTCAGGTCTTGTTAAGGAGCTCACATACAGTACTGCAAAGAGTGGAAGGTGGCACTGTTATTATATAAGACTGCTGCGGAAAAATAAAAATACCCAAAGGTTAACTACCCCAAACCCACACTCGAGAAAATTAATGGCTGCATATCAATGTCTGTTCTGTGATATTAAGACACTATGAATAGGTAGAATACTTTTCCATCAAGACTATAATATCCTTTATTTGCAGGTCTCTCTATATACGGCTGAGCTTTAAAATTGCATTTATTAACTGCAATTGAGTTTGGACAGTAGTATGAAAGTGGACATGAAATATTAATAAAAATAACATCTAAATAAACCACTCGACATATTTATACAAATTAAACCGATTATTAGGTTTTTTCTGTTATGATGTGAAGTTTTCTACCTGGGCATGTTCACAGTACACCAATAATGATTGTATGTGTGGCGTTCAAGTCAAATCAGAGCTTGTGATGAAATTCTCTATGAATAAAGTCATGAAACCAACTGACATTTACAGAATACGTCAAGTTGTTCTCATGAACATTCAGCACGTGGAAGCCCTGATTGTAAAAAATCAACACATCACTTGTTGCCAATATGCAGACGATCTCTTAAGGAATTCCTGGGGGGCCTGGGAGGCCAGTGTATCAGACATGAAGCAGGCAGTTCGATCATGGCTTGCGTGTACTGAGGAACCTTTCTACCTTTATGGTATCCAAGCACTAGTGAAACTCTGGGATGAGTGCATTAGTGTAACAGGGGATTATATAGCGAAATAAAGGTAGTTTTTACTGTGTTCTGATATTCTGCACAATCGAAAGTCCCAGTTTGACTTGAACACCCCTTGCAACGCTTCACTTTTTCTTTTTTCTTTTTTTATAGAACATATATGTATATGCCAGTCATTTTATGCCAGTCTGTGTCACAAAGTGTAAATCCATGAACTATGTTTGCAAAAAATTAAATAATATGTTGGGCCTAAATCTGTCTCATCTGTACCTAATGAACTCATTTTCATGTTGCTTGGGGATCTTCAACTCAGCACATCTTAATTGTTTGTGCAATTTTTATCTACTTAATGTGCTCTACAGGGGCCCCTAATTTTATGCCAAAGAAGGGTCTCTGTTCAGCAAACATTATGTGTTGCGTGCAATTTAGTTGCACCTTGTGAATGTGTTAATAAGTGTATGTGATTCTGTTAATTTGACCAGCCAATTACAGCCTGAAGAAGCACTTTAATCTGGATTTCCACTGTGCTGTTGCCATTGCTAAAGGATGGACAATATTATTGGTTTTATTGGCTCGTTCTGAAATTTGCTGAGCCATCTTTCCCAAACTGCCCGGGTGTCTCTAGCTGACGAAGCGTGAAACCTGTTTTGGTGTTGAGGGTCATTGCTTTAGTTCTCTCTCTCTCTCTCTCTCTCCCAGCAGCACTGAACGCTTCAACACAGGCATTAGGCAGATTCTCTATTTCAATCAAATGATGACATGTAGACCGTATTGAACAGTTTATTTCACCTGTTCAAGTTCATTGTGCAAAGAGCTTCATGGGTCACATGACCTCTCCTCATGCCATATTTGTCGTGCCATTTGATCTCAACCTTTTCTTGATTACATCTACCATTAAATCATGCGAAATCAATGTCTATCACTGTATATGGGATCCAGAATACATTCCATCCACTCTTCCTCTGATGACTGGTATGTCACTTTGCATTTGGACCACTAGCACGGCCACTGGTGTAGAGAGAGTTGCCTTCTCATTAACAGCTCCCTCCCCGAGCGTAACAGAGAGCTGAACACTACAGCCGGCAGATATGAAATCCATACTTCATGCATTTTGCATGAGGGGGGCAATGATCAGTGGCTGCAAGCCAAGTGTTTTTTTATTTATTTATTTTTTATTGTGTGCACTGGGTATTTACTAAAGAAATCACTGAGAAATGGAGCTAATTGAGAAGAAGTCACCAAAACCAAGGCTAAGGAATTAAACACACTGTATTATTGGAATTAATTCTTAAAGCCCAGAATTTACAGCTCATCACTGAGATAAAAATATAGACCAATATAATGCGTAATATAAATTAAATCTTTGATGGAGAAATAACACCATTTTGACCATTGCATAATTATGTTATGTTTTGTAAACTATGTACTCCTCTGATTGCTGATAGAAGGACATTACTGAGTGATTCGGGGCATGGCTGTTTGTCAGAAACCTCTCTGTCTGGAGCGGCTGGAGTCCGACACGAGTGGCTTCTCAGCCAGTCTGGATCACTATGAACTACATGATAATACAGAGGAGCTGGATGTGGACTTACGTGATTCCAAATTACAGGGTCAGTATCTGGTCTCATAGTGGTCCCTGTCTCCACTGAAGACGACTAGTAAGGCAGGATCAGTTTTAATTATATTTTAACAATTAAATGAACACTGAGTTTTGCAATGTCAAATGTCATGATTTACTTTACTTTTATATGTTTTTTGCCATTTTCAAAAGATGCATACATTAAATTACTACATTTATCATCGATCTCATATTCAAATTCTATGATATTAGTTTTACATGCTTGATTAATACTGGCTATAAATCTAGTATTTAGATTACATTATGACTGCATTTATATTGTTATATATCATACAGAATATCCTGTACTTCCTGGCATGGGCCTACAGTATATACAATGCTTAACATACTGTACATACTGTACTGTAACATTAAGTGTGAATGCACTCTATGGCTTGTGTCCATAAGACGATTGTAGACACCAGTGTTATAAGTTAGGAATACAACAGGATGGAGCGTGCTGTTGAAGGAAAATAATCAATGGCATGGTGGGGTGATGCCCGAAGGGGATTATATTGCAACAGCCATACCTTCATTTTCAAAAGTATTTCTTTCCTATTATACCACAGCAATTTGCCAAAGCCTATAGAATTTATTATTAAAGAATGACACCATCAGCCTCAAAACTAATACAGACAACAGTTGAATTGAATAGCATTAATTATCAATAATATACTGGTACACTGGTGATAGGATCATGGGCACCCAAGGCTCATCTTTGCCTATTGTGACTAAAATGGCAATCTTTCTGGTCTGATCCCACATAAAAGCCAATGTATCACAAATCGCTGTACAAAGTCAATACTGGACACAACAGAAAGGTATTAGAACACCCAGTGCACCATAACCTGCTGCGCATGGGGCTTAGCAGGCAAAGAGTTCCTGTCAGAGTGACAGACACCACAGCAGTCTTTTTGAGTAATGCCCCGAGGGGCCAGATCCGCCCCTGCAGTAGAAGGGAAGCCTACACAATATTGGGCGTTAATATAAACTTGAGATTCACTTTTCAGATATAGAAAATTATAGACTTTTGACCATTCAGAAAGGAGAATTTAGAGCATAGTGGTGCAAAGTACTATAACACAAGCGTGCATAATGTTTGAACGCACTGTGTGAATCGCAATATGACACTGTTTGAACCTTCGCAGTATGTTACTACAATTATAACAAATCAAGCATAGAACATAAGCCCCTATTTATTATCATTTAATTGTAAACCATCACCTCTCATCAGCTACAAATCAGATAATAAATCAAAGGATAAACATACAGAAGATAAGACTGCCATAACAGCTATAATGTGGCTTTGCATAGATTATAGTATTATGTCTGTGTATCTGTACTGGGACATAAAACACCATTTTTCCAAATTAGGAACCCTTTCCCCCCTCATTATTTTGTCACCTGTCTGTACATTGCTGGTGTGTTTCAGTATCTGTAACTGTGTTGTGAATTCTGGGTTATCTGGTACTGCAGAGTGTAGTGCCTCCAGGGAAATCCCCAGGTGCCAATAGTATAGCCCTCCAGCTGGACTCATGAATTGCCACCCTGCTGGACCTCAATTGTAGCTTATCTCACCCTTAACCCATCATTGTGCACTTCAAAGTTTACATAGTCAGTCTAATCACTTGCTACTACTGCATGATTGCTAGTTTGCTATGCTGCTATCAGTAAGCTTAAAATTACAGGTCCATCATCAGACCAGTGGATTTTCACTGTGTGTGTGTGTGTGTGTGTGTGTGTGTGTGTGTGTGTGTGTGTGTGTGTGTGTGTGTGTGTGTCTGTGTGTGTGTGTGTGCGCGCGCGTGTGTGTGTGTGTGTGTGTGTGTGTGTGTGTGTGCCAGTGTCTGAGTTTATAATATGTTTCTACAATATACAGTATGTAGGTTATTGCCTAAATGTTTATGTCTTTTGATAAAAAGTGATCTTATGTAACCATGCCTGGCTCTTTTCAGAATCAAAAAAGCAAACTTTTCAAGCAATATACTCGTTTCTTCCCTTCAAGTCTATGGATTGCAAGGTGTTCCTTGATGACGTGCCAATTCTGGTGCAAGTTACAGAGGTGGAGCGCTTTACATGTACAAGGGTAAATACATTTTCTTCAACAGAACAGATACAGTCATGATCAAAAGTTAGTACATGATGCCAAAAAGAAAAGAATTATGATTTTTATTATGTTTTTACACAATAAAAATATAGAGGTAAAAGAGAGCGTACTAACTACTGAACATGATTGTACATACATAAGGATATTTTGGAAGTTAAATCTGCTTTTTAAACTCATGCTTTATGAATTACCATCTCAATCACATTTAATACCAAACAATAAATAGCTGAAAATGTTTTTAATGTAATGTAAATATTAGAACATGCAGATACTCCAGTATACTCTAAAACATTGTTTTTTAGCTCAGATCTAATTATTCATATTGCAGTATTATTATTATTATTTTTTTACTTCTTGTTTAATCTGGGTATTTATTTTTTTTAATCATCCTTTTGAACTTCTGCTCTGAAAGGTGTTGAATCCTAATCTATATACTATCGAGCTAAGCTATGGGAACTTCACATGGAAAATCAAGAGACGCTTCAAGCATTTTTACATACTTCATCAGGAGCTGCTTAAATTCAAGGCCTTATTAAAGATCCCACTGCCAAGTCGCATGTAAGTTAAACACTCATATTAACACATGCACAAATACACTAACTTGTTTATATAGCTTTTTACCATTAAATATAAAAATATTGTTATATCTAAATATAACTGTACTCAAAAAGGCATCTTTTGTATACAGTATATGTGCATATATACAGTAGCAGTCAGATGTTTGGACACAGCTTCTTAATGTTTTTTTCTTAATTTTTATTGTATATTATTACTGAAGACATTGAAATTATGCCAGAACAAAGATGGAATTATGTAGTCAACAAAAATGTGTTAAATCACCCAGAATGTGTGAATTATGCAGGCGTAACACTCTTGGGATTCTCCCAGTTGTCCTCATAAGGTAGATTCAATGGTTTTCCAACAATCTTGAAGGATTTTCCAGAAGTGTTGAGTACTTGTCTTTTAATATAGTTTTATAATAATAATAATTATTATTATAATTAATAATAATTATTATTATTATTATATATAATAATAATTATTATTATTATATTATTATTATTATATAATAATTATTATTATTATTATATTATTAATAATAAAATTATTATTATTATTATTATTATTATTATTGTTATTTTTATTAAATATTTAACATAAACCTAAAAAAAATAAAGGATAAGGTGTGTGTGTGTGTGTGTGTGTGTGTGTGTGTGTGTGTGTGTGTGTGTGTGTTTTCAAAATGTGAACAACACAACTTTTCCTTTATTTATTTAATTTTTTTTACAAATATTTAATAATTATTATTTAATAATATTTTAATAAAACCATAGTTGGGTTTGAATGTTTATGAGGACTGAATATATCTATGTGGGAATGAGAAAAAAGGGAATATACATTCAAACCGATATGGGTTATATCTCGGCTCCACTGCCTGCATCAACAGTACTGATGACTGTCACAGCACACTACAACCAGGCTTTAAATTTTTTTTTTTTATCAATGTTAAACTATGGCCTATATCTCTCATTATCCCAGACATTCTGTTAAAAGGAGTTCACTTGAAGGCCACAAGAGCTCTCAGACAGGACACATGCCCACACTGCCATGCAGACCGGACGCTCTGGTCAAGGAGGAGCAGCTGATCAGTAGAAAGGTTAAAACCATCATCTTACACCTTATTCTAAAAGCAAATATTTAAAAATGCATTTTCTTTTTGGTTCCTGTAATTTTGGCTAACTTTGTTCTTTGATAGATGAGGCTTGAAGACTATCTCAAGAACATTTTGAAAAAATCATTATATAGGAATCATCCTGCAACAGTAAGTAAGATATAAAACAACAGTTTGACAACAAAATTAAATAATTCTATTTTTAAAGTTTTGAGGAAAAAATTGTTTGTTTGTTTGCTTGTTTGATTTTTTGGAGAAACTGAGGCTTATTTCATTCTAATAAGCAATGGTGACAATAAAACTGTAAGAACTAATGTAAACATAATAGTGAAATATGTCACTAAAAGAAAATACGTAACTGGAATATTGATGAATATGTTGCAAAGATATAAGATTAGCAAGTTAAAGTAAAAAAAGGGCTTTGTAATCGTATACTGGTTTACTTATATTAGTTGGATTTGTTGAAATTCAAGGTAATTTTACGTTACAAGACTATTAATTGTTTGCACTGACTTAAGGTACAGTAAAGCCAGTGACCTACTTTATTTTTGTTTGAATTTGATTTCAGCTTGAATTCTTAGAAGTGAGTCAAATATCATTTATCAAGGAACTCGGACCGAAGGGAATGTAAGAACAACCCAGGATTCAGTATCTACCATATCATTTGATAATACTAATACAACTTACTAGTCATGTTTTGTTACACGTGGAGTGATTCTTGTTTGTTTCTCTTTTTCAAAAGTGAGGGTATGATCCTGAAGAAATCTGGAGGAAACACGTTTCCTGTTTGTTACTGGTGTGGGTCCAACAGTGTGTGCTATCGCTGGTCCAAAAGGTGACGCCTTGTCTTTACTCACAGTTTACTGTTTCTTTCCTTTCTTCAAAGATAAATATCATGGAGCCCACCAAAAATCAATACGTTCATCTCTTAAATCATGTTACACTGGCCGTGTTTGTTGTTGTTCCAAACCACTCCCTTTAACAGAGAAGACCTGATACCTCATTTTCTGTTCAAACAGCTTTTTATTACTCTGTAGCATAAAACAGCACTGGCTCTGAAATAAGTAGGACAGAATAACACACACTCATGTTGAACTATCTTCATGTGAGGAGATACACTGTTTTTATTTCTGTTTTACAGGCAGCTTGTGTTACGCCTGCATAATTCACACAGCTCATAAAAGCAAATAGTGAGGGTTTAACTCCAATCGAATTTTGCTTCTCGGGTTGCGGTGCTAGCTGGGCACTCGGGTCGAGGCATGTCTTTTGTTGCGGCTGTTCACTTGTTTCTGCTTATTACAGTTGTTTTCTTATGGCGGCTAAAGCAGCTCTCATTTATGTCTCGGCTCTCATCGGGCGTCTTCATGTTTCAGATGGCTGGTGGTGAAAAATTCCTTTGTTCTCTACATGAAGCCAAAAGATGGCCAAGTAGGGACTGTGATTCTCTACGATAAGGGTTTCCACATCAAAATAGGGCCTGAAGAGACTGGAGTCAGGCATGGGGTGACAATTGAAAATCTCTGTAGGCACGTTTACTGGACTATTTACCTTTACTTCATTGCAGAGTTAATCGTAATTTGTACCATTTAATGCTGCCCACCTCAACCTTTTCATTCTTTATTACAGGGCTCTAACCATTAAGTGTTCCACCTATAGGCAGGCGCGCTGGTGGGGGCACTCCATTGATGAATTTGTTCAAAGGTTTGGTCAGGATTTCTTGAGAGAAAATCGCCATGGCTCATTTGCCCCTGTCAGAGAAAACACAAAAGCACGATGGTAAGGATGTCGAGCAGTAAAGTTTCATTATATGCCGGTCTGTAGTTACGTTTTTTGCTCTGGAGAAAAAAAGATGACTTTTTTCTTTTGATAAAACTTTCACTTTTACAGACATCATGTTTTACAGACCACTTCTCCCAGTCAAATCAGTTATAAATACATTATTTTCCTTGTATTAAATTTCATGTTTGTTTTTTTTGTTGTTGTTGTTTTGTTTTGTTTTTTTGTCATGATTGGATTTCTTTGAACAATTTCCTTATCAGAAATACCTGTGAGACACCCTAGTACTGTTTTAAATAAATCCTCCCATGTCTCTTTTGAAGGTTTGTCAATGCAGCTGGGTACTTTGATGCCATTGCTGATGCCCTAGAAGGTGCAAAGGAGGAAATCTTCATCACAGCCTGGTGGTACAGATTAGACTCAGCATCAATCATTCCCCTTGTTCCTAGGTTTGACAATGCTGTGAGCACTTATTTCACACCCCTTGATGTAGTAGAGGAATATGCAGGACTCATGCTTGCACACAGTAGCATGTGTACTTGAGTCCTGAAATTAAATCACATTCCACCTGGGGATATTTGATATGAATGTTTTTGACAATGTGTGAATACCTTCCTTCCTGAAAGAAATTCAAAGTTTATGAAAGCTTATAAAACTGGATCCACAATGTGGAATTTATGAGGATTTGAATATGCACTACCAGTCAAACGTTTAGACACCTTCTTATTTTAGTGGTTTTCTTTAATATATATATATATATTATTTGAAACATTATACATTAGTACTGAGCATATCCAAACTATGAAAGAACACATACTGTATGGAATTATGTAGTAAGCAGAAATGTGTTAAATAACCCAGAATAGGTTTTTGTCCGAAGTAGCCACATTTAGCTTTGATGATACTGTAGCTTGCCACACTCTTAGCATTTGCTTGCGTTCTTAATGTGCTTTAGTTCAGTTAGTTTAGATCATGTATCAGTTTTCTTGCACAGGGAAAGCCAATTGGCCTATTAGTGCTACTACAACTACTGTACTTTAAACTTCAAATTTTAACATCCACTGTTCAGAGGCGACCATGTCAGGCCTTCATGGTCAAGTTGCAGCAAAGAACCAATTACTTCAGAAGAACAAGTAATTGGCAGAAGAGACTTGTTTGGGCCAAGAAACACGAGATTGGACATTAGATCAGTGGGAAACTGTGGACTGTTGAGTCCAATTGTGAGACAGTTCTTGAATGTGCGTTTTTTAATGCGAAGTATTGTCAAGGAGGTTTGATGGTGTGGGGGCGCTTTACTGTTGACACTGGTGGTGACTTTTTTCCTTAAAATTAATGTCCCACTTAACCAGCATGGCTAACGCAGCATTTTGCAGTGATAGGCCATCCCATCTAGTTTACACTTAGTTGGACCATCATGTGTTTTCCAGCAGGACAATGACCTCAAACACACATCTAGCTTATGTAAAAGTTACTTGTCCGAGAAAGAGAGAGTGCTCCAACAACGCTCTGAGGTGGACCAGAGAATAAAGGAAAAGCTCTGGGAACTCCTCAAGATAGTTGGAAAATTATTCCAGGTGACTATCTCATGAGGCTGACTGAGAGAATGCCATAAGTGTACAAAACTGTCATCAAAGCAAAAGGTGACTAGTTTAACACTTTTTGCTGGTACTGCATATTGCCTCTCCTAAAAAAAGGTCAATAAGATTTTGTTTGGCCACCCTCAGATCCTGGAATACTGTTTGCTTGTGCTATCAGGGATGAAAAACTCTTATGCATGTAAAAGTATGAGTACTGTGTAAAATTCTTTTTACCTGAATGACATTCAAAAAGTATTTATATTTGACTAAACTATATTTTACTATAGTAAGGTACTGAAGAATAGACATACATAATTTTCAAAGTGATCAAATTAACAATCTGAACAGTTAGTTAGTTTCAGTTAGTTAGTTAGTTAGTTAGTATAATTCTAATTCAGATACATCTAGAATTTGTCTGATTGACATAGCACACTAATGATAATTTTAGTGAATTGTTTTACTATAGTAAAGTACTAGTGGACATAGATAACGTTTCAGGTGATTAAATTAACAATCTGAACATAAATACAGCTAGTAGCATTTTATGAGACTGAATATTTTTTAAAAAGTACTTTGAAGGTCAGAATGAAAATCCAATTAGTAAAATGTACAATTCAATCAATTAATACTTGAACAAGATGAAAATCTACCAAAGTAATACTTAATTAGAGTAATGAAGTACTATTTCTATTAAGTTTTTCCCATATCTAATGTAATTTCATTAGCAAAACTATAGTTTTATGTATTGTACTGGTACTATATTGAAATTGTTGCAAATGTCCTTAGGCTGAGTCCAGAGATTTTCCTCAAAAGACCTGTGGTAGATGGGAACACATGGAGATTAGATCATGTCTTAAAGCGAAAAGCAGTGAGTCATTTCAGCAGTTTACAAAGTTATCTAATGGAATAAAAAAGGAACATGATGGTGAAAAGCATTGTCTCTGATTGGCATGCCAGGAGCAAGGGGTAAAGATCTGCGTCTTGCTCTACAAAGAGGTCGAAGTGATCCTGGGCCTCAACAGTGAGTACACCAAGAAGACTCTGATGGGCCTCCATTCCAACATCATGGTGAGTTTCAGTATATCATATGATCGTAAAAGGTGCCCCCTCTCCTCCACTGACAGCAATACAGAGGGGAGCTGTTCCCCCGCATCAGCGTTACCCTCCCCCATCATTGCTACCCGACTCCTACAGCCACTTATATCCCACTAAGAACAAAGACTCTATCAAAACATATCATGCATAGTGCTGGAGCACCCAGCTTGCATCTGGCCTCTGGTCATAGCAAGGGGCAGCATACTTAGATCATGTTTAAGTTTTTCCTAACTTCACAGTAAAAAAAAAAAAAAAACGACAGACATGGTTGTGAACCCTACAGATCTCATCTGGTGATGGTCAGATTGTTCTTTGTCGAGCATCCTGGTAAGAGCTGCAGGCGAAAAAGTCTGCCTTGGTCACCTTCAATTCTGAAGAGACTTCATGGCAACATGTCTGTGTGGCACGCATCACTGCAGCAGGCTAACCCCAGGGTGGGAAGAGATTGACACACCGTCATATTATCTTATTGGAACGGTGCTTGAAATTGTGCAGAAGAACAGTGCTGGGAAGTGGCGTGGGACCCACACCCCAAGGAGATGGGTAGCACCACAGCTGGGTGGAGGTATTCTTGGGCTCTGCTGGTGTAGAAGCACCTGCTAGGGGCAGTATCCACTGGAGACTCTGCAGAAACTGCTGGAGACGCAGCTGTACTTGTTTCTCACAATGACTCCACCATCTTGTGCACTCTGCTATTTTTGGCACTGAGCCGTCTTTGGTGAAGACAGGAGTTTGTTTTTTCTTCCTAGCTATCTTTCTAATGTACAGAAATCCGTTCAAATAGTTTGTTTAATGAAAGGGAACAACTTTTCATTGCGATCAGCATGGAAAAGCTTAAAACAAGGTTAAATGTTGCTTCTCAAAATAATTTACCCAGTGCTGAAAGATACCATCCATTTGAATGTTTATAGCAACAGCTTAATTATTATGGGGGGAATAAAAACCTTTCAAATCCGTTTTGAGTGACAGGTGATCCGGCACCCTGAACATGTACCTTCTACATCGCTACTCTGGGCTCACCATGAGAAATCAGTGGTGATTGACCAGTCTCTAGCCTTTCTGGGAGGCATCGATCTTGCCTATGGGAGATGGGATGACTCCCAACACAGACTGACCGATGTGGGCAGTGTGAGAAGGAGTCCTCAGGCCAGCCCAGCAGTTTCCCCTGACCTCACTAGGGTAAGTAAAAAATCCTATGGCTGATGATAATGATAAAGATCTTCATCATTATGCTTGCTGTCATTGCTGACACCACCATCAACATATATCTTATTGATCTTTTGTATAGACAACAGAGAAATGTATTAACTAGGATTTCACAGCAAAACTATGTATATAGCATATACCATGGGGAAGTGGGTGACTTGCTCCAGTACAACACCCTAAGGAAATTTCATTCACACTCGTCAGGGATATACAGTAAATAGGCTTCAGCAAGGCTCAGAAATAGAAGGTATCGCTGGCTGTTCAGACAGGCTTCTCCGCTGAGCCGTAAGTGAATTGGACAGGAGTAAACTTGCTGTAAATGTGACCCATGGAGAGCAATAGCCCACAGTGGCACTGCAATGTTTGTCAACATCAGACTGCCCTCATCAGGGAAAGTGCCACGCTATTGCCAGCTGGGTGTTTCTGAGATCTGTCAAAGTGCTCAATGGGGGAATGAAACATGCACCTGACAGCTGCCGACTCAAGTGCACTGTTTCTGTGTGGGCAATTCCTGTTCTTTACATCTGCATAAACAAACCATGTAAAGACTATAAACCTACTGTATTTGACCTATTTATAACATTCATGTAAGAGAACATTTCACAAATGCCCACACGAGCCAACAAATGATGTATTTAGAAATGTTTTCCTACTTTGTACCAGGGCAGGATATTGACATGGGAAGACCATCATAGACTGCATTTTAAGCCAGTGCCAGCTTTGTTGTTACACGGATTGATTTTGCGGTTAGGGTCTGCAGGTCTGGATCTTCTCTTTTTTTTTTCCACTAGCAAACGTAAAATCGCAATTACAGAGCATCTGGGGCACAGTTGAAGGGCCTGCGGTTGCTAATCCCAGTGCTCTCATGCTGAGGAACATCGCCTAGCCTTACTGGGTACTTCCTTCCCCCCGAGAGTTGCATTAAACATAAAGGGTCTACATGGATGAGTGACTCAACAAATTACTGAGGGCCACTGAATGGGGGAGAATGATTTCTCTTATATGCCCCCTCTTGCAGGCTGCAGTCTACCTGCTCGCCATTGTGTCATTAAATATGGGCCTGGGCTTTTAAATAAACATGATTTTAGCCCTTCAAATCGAAGTGTTTATTGCATGTACTTAGGGGCTTCTATGCTCATGCATGACTGACTGTATCTATCAAGCCAAGACTCCTCGACTGTAAAATCTTTGCTAATATACATGAAACTGTTACAGCTGTTGGTGTAACCTTTTCCAAGCGTTTCCTAAGGAGCCTAGTGATATTTGCACTTAATAAAATTATACCCACCGGGAGGAGACTGCTGTGACATTTGCCATTTGCCAAGTCCAGGCCACTATGATCCTCCATGAGCCATTAACCCACACACTTCACTGGGCATTTTATCCCCCTGCATTCAAAAGGCCTTCAGTATATGGGGGTCAAAGAGGCCTTGACTAACAAATTACACTCACCGATACTCTAATTTATGTCATAATGTCTGGCCATTGATTCAGAACAGGTGGACCATTACTAGCATCTACAGGCGGCTAAATGCATCAGCTGCATTCGACAGTGGCATAAAGTAGGCGTTACACAGCAGTACTGTGTGATCGCAGGCATGTGCATGGACTTTTTTTTTTTTTTTTTGCTAAAAATATAGCAGGTAAAAGTTATCATTTATCTCCCTATGGATGCTGTGTGTTTACTGGAGAGCAGGTATTACTTAGAAGATACTGTCATTAATTAAAAGGTCAGTAAAAATGTGCTATCGCAGTAATAAGCAAGACAGGATAAAAATATAGAGAGAATTGAAATGATTTGCAGATCCTTCCACTCATACTCATTCCTTGTACCTTCAGGAGTCTGTAAGAGAATCCGAAGATGATAAGGAGTTGAAGTTCAGATTGGCGATGGAGGAAGAGTTGTTGGGCGGAGAAGCTGCGGGAGATACATGTTCGGCCGAGGAGCTTGCAGAAACCAACCTCAACATCACAATACCTGTCACTGCAGCAGAAGAGGATAAGGGCAGCTCAGAATGCACAGAGTTGAGTAAGAAGAACACACTTACACAAACTCCATACATATATGTCTGACTACAGAAATATACAGTACTGTGCAAAAGTCTTGATTATTATCGCTTCTTCACACAGTGCTACAGAAAGCTAAACTTGTAGTCTTGAGGAATAGTTCTCCAGGCTTCCTGACTGACTTTTTTAGTTCTCATTCTCAGCAAGTTTTTTAACTCCATTCTAAGTCTAGTCTCTGTACCAATTTCAAAGGAATTTGTTTTCTCGTTTTTAACTACACAGTGACCGATAAATCATTCAGGCATTAAAATAAGATAACTTAAAGAAACAGGTGCAGATGCTGACAGGTGATGAGGCCATGCTGAATGCTGAGCAGCTGGAATAGACGAGAGGCGAAATGAGGTTGCTGCTGAGGTTGTTACATAAACAACCTATTTTTTAAAAATTGTATCTTTTAAGCAGTTTTCTACTATTCAATAAAAAAATTGTCCCCATTTTTTTTTTCATTCAATTTAAATAATTTAATTAAAAATAAAAATGAGGAGTGGCTCTAGTCATTTTGCACAGTCCTGTATTTTAAATTTTTGCTAGAAACACTTGCGAGCATTATGATTAACTACACATGCACATTATTGAAAATGTCTGAAGAATCCTTAAATACCATGATAACTCAATTCTTATGTATGTGTAATTGTTGACATGTATGTATGTTTTCTGCAAGGTGGCATTTATTTGTCATTTTCTGAAGAGAGTTTCCAGTGTAAGTCAGCAGTTAAGTTTTCACACATGGGAAAGATGAAACAGTGTCTCAATAATACAACAAGCTGTGTTCATTTGAACTGGTGACTTCTACTGGTTTTGACTGGTGATGGAACGAATGTTTGTAGCTTTTGTAAAATGAGTAACAATTAATTTGTTCATGTTCAAAATTAATAACGATAACTCGTAACAGTGACTCCGTGACTTAAACCCACCATTCGGTTTTTGATTATTTGCCAAATACAGCATGTCTCATTGTGTTTAATAAATTACGTAAATACACAATAGAACATACTGTGATTTTCTCATGATGGTGTGTGGTGTTAGTGCCCAACTAGCCCAACACTTCTAACCACTTTTATCCGTGTGTGTGTGTGTGTGTGTGTGTGTGTGTGTGTGTCTGTGTGTGTGTGTGTGTGTGTGTGTGTGTGTGTGTGTGTGTGTGTGTGTGTGTGTGTGTGTGTGTGTGTGTGTGTGTGTGTGTGAGCGTGTGCATGTGCGTGTGTGTGGTTTCCTCTTACAGAGAATTGCAACAGAAGGAACAGTGTGAGCTCTAGATCGTTGCTTGTCCCAGAGTGGTACAGTAAGAGTCTGTCTCTACGCTCCAGTGACTCTTATTCATTGGGCCCGCATCACGTCCTTCTCCACCCTCATGGTCAGAACCCACTACACAACCCTCCGATCACACACAAAAACATACAAAACATTTAACAATTTAAATAGTATTAAATACACATCCATTATGTCAAATTTCCCTATTAAATTTTAATGAAGTTTTTTTTTTTTTTTTTTAAGTTTAAAATTTTTTTTTATGTATTTCCACCATGTATACAGACAGCAACCTGTAACATGTCTTGCTTTGTTATTACAGACACCAGCTCGCTCAGAAGCCAAATAAGCAGCACAGAGCTTTGTGGAGAGACCCGGTTCTGGCACGGCAAAGACTACTGCAACTTCATCCTCAAAGACTGGGTCAAACTCAACAAGCCATTCGATGGTACGGAGAAAATTTACAGAGCTCACAGATACATTTTCCTTCTTTTGGTTTAAAGGTGCTCCGCAAACTTATAATGTATTTCCCATAGCAGTCCAGTTAAAAAGGATATGATTGAGAGATCTCAGAGGAGGCGATTTTGGCATACTCATGGATATTTCCTGGAATTTTTAGGCCAATCTCTGGAAAAAACTACAGAATTATTGGACATGTCGACTCTTACTGTAGACTTTTCATGGGAAATAATCAATGCATTTCTTTTGTAGCGCTCTCATTCATAGAGTCACTCCTGAGACACTCTTGGGCGCTTCCCAAAAGTCACTGGGCTCTGCGGGTTCTCGACAATCTCAGAAATCAGCAATGGCAGGATTGTGTGTGTGTGAGACTTAGGAGATCAAGAAGTGATAGAGGAGAAATTCTACAAGTGCAATGAGAACATGTTTTTTGTACTTGGTGGAAGTTCTGGCAGGATTGAGGAGGTGGAGGAGAGTGTCGATGAGTGATCTGTGTAATCCAAGAGAGACTTGACGAGATCAATGAGAGGCAAGTTCTCCTCATAGTCATGGACCTCCCATCATGCACTTTTCACCTCTCCTCGTTCCTGTCCGATTGTTCCTCATTCTCAACGTTTGCAAAACTATGAGATCAGCAGCTATTCCTTGTTCTCACCAGACACTCACCGCACACTTGCCGATAAATCCTTGTTCCCGTCAAAGCTCTCCTCAGATCCATACGCACACAATGTGACACCTTTTTTAAGGCCACAGAATGACCATTTTCTCCTCGAAATTGCTCTCGATGAGATTTCTCATCAAACTCCTCAGAATGTATGAAAGGGGCTTAACTATATTCTATTTTCCTTACTAGTTTCCTCATTCTGACTATCAGAAGAAACAGGAGCACACACCGATCAGCCATAACACTAACTCCACCGGGTGTATTGGTTATATACAGTAGCAGTAAACTGGTGACAGGATCATGGGTAACGCCCCTAGGCTCACACATGCACACGCAGACCAAAGGATTGCCTGTCCGGTCTGATTCCACAGAAAAGCCAACACAGCCCAAATCACCAAAAAACATAATTGCTGGACGCAATAGAAAGGCACCAGAACTCCCAGTGTACCAAAACCAAAACCCACCATGCATAGGGCCTAGCAGGCAAAGTTTCCAATTCTGCCGACCCAGCCTTGAAGGTCTCTAGATCCCAGTTTGATCAAGCACCCATGGCATATTCTGGATAAACAAGTCTGATCCACAGAGGTGCCACCCCGCAACACAGAGCACCCAAAGGATCCACTATTAATGTCCTGGTGCCAGACACCACAGCACACCACCAGAGGTCTTGTAGAGTCATGCCCAGAGCTGCTCCAGAGACATAAGGGCAAACCCAAACCTACTGTAGGTGAACGGTTTTAATATTATGACTGATCAGTGTATATCCTGATATATGCATACACTGCAAAAAATCATTTCAAATGTCAGCAACAGAAATCAAGGCCTGTTTAGGGGGATCAGTGTCACACATAGTGTGTTCATACATAGTGTGTTTAGTAACCTCTCTCCAGACTACACCCCAAAGTTTTAATTTACAGAATATGATATGATATAAGGTCATCATCTGCAATTGTTTCTTCAGTTAGATGGTTTTTAATGCTTGAATGATTCATAGGTCACTGCATGCCTTAACAAACAAAAATATTTATTGGAAACTGGTCAGGTCCAAGGACTGGATTAAAATGAGGGTCCTTCAGGATACCCAAGTCTGTTTTTTTTTTTTTAAGAAGCAAAATATAAAGAACCAAGGGGTGGCTCAAGACTTTTGCAAAGTACTGTATGTGATTTTTTTTCCCCCCAAACATATGATGATCTCATATTAACACATCTGGTTTTATGCACATAATTGCTTAATTATGTTAATTTCCCTGAAGACTGTAGGGACATGATGTATATTATTTCACATCTATTGAAACAGGCTTCCGGTTTGCTGTGTGCTGTTATCTTGTCCAGATCTCATTGACAGGCATAAGACTCCCAGGATGCCCTGGCATGACGTTGGGGTTGCGGTTCACGGGAAGGCTGCTAGGGACATCGCCAGGCATTTCATCCAGAGATGGAACTTCACAAAGGTGGGGAGTAACTAGTAACTGAGGGAAAGGAGGAGCTATTATGCACTATTATTCTAATATGTATGGATAATATGAAAAAAAAATTATATATATATATATATATATATATATATATATATATATATATATATATATATATATATATATATATATATATAATTTATTTATTTTTCAGTAAGTCTGTACACCATAGCTAGAAGGTTTCAAACTGAAAAAAAGATTGATCTTTCTATTTTGCAACAGAAGTATAACTTCTCAAAAGGTTTTCAATAGTTTTTATAGTCGGTCATTCAAACATTAACTCAGTTATGAAAAAACACTTAAATATGATATATGGAAAATTCTATTAAGGTAATGCAATAAATGTACAATTGCAGTAATGGGACAATGCTCACAAAACCCAAATCAACACTAAAGGGTCAGCTTTACTGTTTTTTTTTAACTTTACAGTTTAAGGCGTTCATGGCTGCGAAAATTATGAGAAAATACATGTTCTACTTATTATTAATTGTTGTACGATTTGTGTACTACTGTACAGTTGTGCATAATCGAATCCTCTCATGTTGGCGCTAAAAAAAATGAAAATAAGCCAGAATTAAAGATCAAAAACATGCATGAACCACAAGCACCCCCCCATCCCCTTGTAGTCGTGTTTGAAGTGATCTTTATTAGCTTGAGCTTAGCACCCCCTGCAGTTGTGCATTGTGTCTTGTTCTGAATGCCGTCAGCATTCAATGGCGAGCCTGCTCTCTCGGCTCCCTTTTAAAGCAATTAGAGGCCTTTTTACTCTGATTGTTCAGTAATTGAATTGGTTTGAGGCCTGTATGATTTCCTTTGCAATATGCCAGTCATATTTCAGGCTTGGCTACAGATCAGACACTCTCCTGGTGAATAATTAAAGTGGAAGGAGCCAGGTGTGTGCACAGCGCAGGAGGCCAAACAAAAGGCGGCTGAATGCTTCTGATGAGGTGTTTAGGGGAAATGAGAATTCTCCGCTCAAAGACAGTGCACTCTCATTTATTTCCTTTGGTGCCAGTTGACTGGTGCTGATTAGAGATCGACACTCAGCTATTTTCTGTATTCATCACGGCACAAAGAAAGAATGTCAAAGTGAGAACAATTCCGTCAGTAATGAAAGTATGCAGCGATATGACATAGATTAGCACATTTCAGTGCATTTATTTATTTTATTTTTCTAATACTTTTGTTCATTAGGTGTCGGGGCAGGATTTGCCATTAGGTGTTATAAACACATCTATTGTTATAAGAACATAATTGCTCCTATCAAATCCAGAGATGCACTATGCTGCCATATCACTGATGAAACGTAAATGAAACGTACATGTTTTAACAGACACCATAAGAGACATTCAGATGGACACAGATGATAGAATCCCAAACCATCACACACTTGTCTCCCTCCTGAGCATTAGCTCTTCACACAAAAGTGCCTGGAATAAAATTCAGACAATGCCAAGCCAGGCACTCTCTCTCTCTCTCTCTCTCACACACACACACACACACACACACACACACACACACACACACACACATATACACACACAGTCTATTTTTGGGGACTGTGATGATTTGGACGGTGTGATCCTCCGTCAAGGTCAGAGCAGTTTGGGCCGCCGCTCGGACGGCTGCCAACATCCTGCAAGTCCGGTTAAGATCAGTCCTCCCTTCAGGATTCAATAGGTTTTAATCAACACATTTTGCCAGTTGTTAATTGCCTGAGATGCCTGCTGCTAAAATAAATTCAATACTTTTATTGTATTAGTAACCATCTGTTTAAAAACACCAGGTCCAGATTATTGTTTAGCCCGCGGTCAATGTTGACATGCCGCCGAGCTCGCTAATTTGCACGCCGAGCACTTCCTCCAAGAGGGGTGAAAGCATTTATGTGTGAAATGTAGGGAGAGGGAAGAAATAACACATTACAGAGACCCAATCCAATCTGATCAGATAATTAGATCGTAAAAACAAATCAGTTTTTTTTTTTTTTTTCGTAGAAAGTTAAGACCTGACTCGAGAAGTTCCTGCTGAGAGAGCCGATCCGGATACCCGATCAGGACGGGACACGCGACTACAATTACGATACAACTCTCTACACTGCACGCATGAGGATACGAAATCATTACTGTCACACACATACGAAAGAGGACAATAACCCAACATATAATATGAACAAACGGTAGTTACGCTTGAGATGAGCTAGGGTGCAGGATGAAAACAGTCTGAGTGTCGTCTGGTTAGGACAATAGTCATTAGAAATGCTGTTTGAAAATGTCTTTGGCCTCGTGGCCTTGCATTTATTGTAATCAAGCACACTGTTAGGGACAAAAAGGGAGCACGGCAACTTTCATTCAACCTGAAGCGAGTTCTTAGCCTCATGAGGTGCTCAGCCAGTGGGCCAGGGTCGATGGTCAGCGCGGTGGGCTGCGCGGACGTGCCGGAGTAATTAGCGCTCTTTAAAGGTGTGATTGGGGATTCGACAACTGACATACTGTCTGATTTTAATCAGCTCTCCTTTATTTGCTAGCTGGTGAAGAAGCGGTCGGGGGCGACGTGCTATCCGTGCCTCGTGCCCAAGTCTCTTTGCGAACCCAGCAAGCCGCCCGAGCTGTGGGGTAAACACACGCAGGCCAACGTCCAGGTGACGACTCCCATCCTGAACAAACAACTTCTTATCTATGTGCAATAGCAATATGCAATTCAGAAGTTTAATATTTCATTGTCAGGTTTTGAGATCAGTGTGCCAGTGGTCGATAGGCACCAAGGTGCACGAGGAGTCCGTTCATCTTGCCTACATCTCAGCCATACAGAACAGCAAACACTTCATCTACATCGAGGTAGGACTCAGCTTTAAAACTGAATTTACATAAGTGGATAAATGTTCCGAACGGCAGACTATACTGTCCAAACTCATCTGTCACAGAATCAGTTCTTTATAAGTTGCTCGGACAAGACCATCCACAACAGCATCGGAGACGCACTGACCGAGAGAATCCTTCAAGCATACAGGTGTGGACATATGTTCCTCTATTTATCTCGGCACAGTGTGAGACACTTGTCAGACAGGCCGAGACGCGTGGCCGTGCCCCTGATCGTTTCTCGGTCCTGCAGAGAGAAGAAAAAGTTCCGGGTGTACGTGGTGATGCCGTTGCTGCCCGGCTTTGAAGGTGACATCTCCTCCGGAGGGGGACAAGCCATCAAGGCAATCATGCACTTTAATTACAGGTAATCACTGACACATGCTTCATCTGTAATCACCAAATTGCTTCAATTAAATGCTCAGAGGCAGACTGGACAATTATCCAGGGGTAATGCCGAAACAACAGGTCTCATGCTACACAGAAGCCATTTTACAGGGCAAAGATGGAGGGGAGTTGGTTGGGGGGGGACATGGAATGATGGAGTAATGTAATGGTGACTGGCATCATGCTGTCTGTGTACCTTCAGGACCATGTGCAGAGGAGAGCACTCCATTATTGAGAGACTCAAACGTGTGAGTAAGTAGATCTTCAGCTGCTCATACATTGTTTGAAAAGCAAACTTAAATAATGTATTTTATTTTATATGGTGGTGTTGGTTAGCACTGTCACCTTGCACCTCCAGGCTCGATTCCCGTCTCTGTGTGCATGGAGTTAGCATGTTCTCCTCGTGCTTGGTGGGTTTCCTCCAGGGTACTCCGGTTTCCTCCCACAGTCCAAAGACATGTAGGTTAGGCTAATTGGCGTTCCCAAATTGCCCGCAGTGTGTGAATGAGTGTGTGAGTGTGTGTATGTGTGTGTGGCCAGTGATGGATTGGCACCCTGTCCAGGGTGTACCCCGCCTTGTGCCCTAAGTCTCCTGGGATAGGCTCCAGGCCCCCCGTGACCCTGAATACAGGATTAAGCGGTATAGATGATGAGTGAGTGTTAATGGTTTAATATTAGATCATATCAATGTGTTCTAACTACAATGTAAAAAGTGTAGTAACTGGTTAAACTCTTGTCTTTAATAAAGGTTTCAAAACTCTTGTCTTTAAAAAGCACCATAAGAATCTCATTGTGAGATGACATGCTTGGTGGGTTTCATCTGGGTACTCCAGTCCAAATTGGCATTGCCCGTACTGTGTGAATGAATGTGTAAGTGTGTGTGTGCTTGTGCCCTGTGATGGATTGGTACACTGTCCAGGACGAGTGAAGGAATGGTGTTTATCTCTCCTGTACAGTTCCAAAGATTCTGGTCTCAGGGTTTGTCTTCAAACTTAAAACTATACACTACCTGGCCAATTCATTAGGAACATTCCCGCAATTTTCCCGAAGTTCAGTTCCATCGTCGCGATAACCTTGTGGCCGAAGTAGCCCGATGTGTTAACCATCACACCAAAATCCTTACTGTTAAATTAGGACCAAGAGTGATGAATTAAAACAAAATTGAATTAAATAAAATAAAAAAAAATTTAAAAAAACTCAAGATAGTCACAGCAGTGTTATAGTAAAAATAAAACGGTATTGTAAAAACGACAAGAATTCTTCAGTATGGGAGAATCGAATGCAGTTTAAATATGAAGGCTAAATAGTTAAATATTGATTGATTTTTTTTTTTACTGTTTAATTCGACAGTGTTTTATTCTATTCAGAAACTAAATTCAGTGAAATGCTTCAAAATATTTAGTTTAAAAATAGTTAAAAAATAGTTTTTTTTTTACTTTTGCCCACATGTGTGTACAGTATACTGTATATAAAATAGCTTCTACTTTATGCAGGTTAATAGATTTACAAGGATTCATACGGTAGTTGATTGGATAACTATTGTCTGATTTAGTTGAGATAGTTGTTTAATGCATACTGTATATAAGATGTGTGTGTGTGTGTGTGTGTGTGTGCATGCAGTGGCTGACTGCTGGATCAACTACATCTCTTTCTGTGGTTTACGTACCCATGCTGATCTGGATGGCCGTCTGGTTACTGAGCTCATCTATGTGCACAGCAAGCTCATGATTGTGGATGACCGCACTGTCATCATCGGTTAGTCATGCCTCTGACAAAATACATCCACACACACACACACACACACACACACACACACACACACACACACACACACACACACACACACACACACACAATAGAACACAACAATAAAGAACATATGGTAATGCATGTATACATCTGCTATCCATGGTCTAATTCAGTGCTGCAGATGAGGTGACTACTGTGAGCAGATCCACTGTATAGTCCAGTTAATCAATATACTGTATACCTGCAGAGTCTCTTGAGCACAAAGCAGTTTGCAGAATGGCCACTAGATGGCAGCAGAGGCATAGCTATGTCATTCATGCCTGCCTTGGTTCTATAGATGGTTACCAGAAAGCACCTGTTTCTATTCTGACCATTGAAATATAAAAATACATCCTTGTGAATGGGTATTTTTGTGCAGGTTCTGCTAATATCAATGACAGGAGCATGCTGGGGAAGAGGGACAGTGAGCTGGCTGTAGTGGTGGAGGACACGGAGATCCAGGACTCACTTATGGATGGGGAGAGCTACCAAGCTGGCAGGTTTGCCCTGTCCTTACGTGTGGAGTGCTTCAGGTGGGCCTCTCCAAAACCTCTTTCAAAACTAATGAGTTTTATAGTGACAGTGCTTGCAGGTAGTGGATATATGAAGCTGTGTGTACTGTATGTGGTAGGGTCGTGCTTGGACTGTTGGGAGACTACAGTGTGGATATCAACGATCCCATCAGCGACAGGTTCTACAAGGAGATCTGGATGGTGACTGCGGCCAAAAACGCCAGTGTTTACGACAAGGTAAGTAATACTGTAGATGGAGTCACTCAACTATTCACAAGCATGTTCCAAATAGACAAGCCCATTAGGTCGTTATTAGACCAGGCCCGCTTTCATCAATGTGGTGAAATTAGATCATCAATCAAGACTCTCCTTGAATCGGCTGTTGCTTGTACTCCAAAGGCTGCTTAGCACTGCCACCTGTGTTTGCTCATGTGCTTTAATCATGATATACGATGATAGGTGTATAATACATAATCATCATTGTGTATTATGTAACTGAAACATAGGATGTATAGGCCATATTTAAAATTTTGAATCAGCTTATGCAAAAGCAAATGAGTCCAATTATCATTATATAAGCAACAGTTGTCTATTCTATTATTTGTAAAAGTTCATTTATATTTTGTTATATGACGAGCTGACTGAGAAGGCATCTGTTGACGTTACAGCTCACTTTTTTACTAGGTTTACTACTAGGTCCTCTCTTTTTGTACTCACTCATCGTCTATACCGCTATATCCTGTATTCAGGGTCAGGGGGGCCTGGAGTCTATTCCAGGCGAAAGGCGTGGTACACCCTGCATAGGGTACCAATCCTTAGCAGGGCACACACATACACACACACTCATTCACACACTACAGGCAATTTGGGAGTGCCAGTTAGCCTAATCTGCATGTCTTTGGGCTGAAGGAGGAAATTAGAGTACCCTGAGGAAACTCACCAAGCACAGGGAGAAAATACAAACTCCATGCACACAGAAATGCTAATCGAACCTGGACCCTGTAGGTGCAAGGCAACATGGCTAACCACTACACTACCATGCCACGATATATGATATGATATGAGTATACACTATACAGTATGTCACAAAAGTGAGTACACCCCTCACATCTCTGCAAATATTTAGTTATATCTTTTCATAGGACAACACTGCATAAATGACTCTTTGACACAATGAAAAGTAGTCAGTGTAAAGTTTGTATAGCAGTGTAAATTTATTGTCCCCTCAAAATAACTAAAAATACAGCAAATAATAGCTGAACCCCTGGCAACAAAAGTGAGTACACCCCTAAGTGAAAATATGAAATGTCAATATTTTTTGTGGCCACCATCATTTTCCAGCACGGCTTGAATTCTCTTGGCTATGGAGTTCACCAGAGCTTCACAGGTTGCCACTAGAATCCTCTTCCTCTTCCACTCCTCCATCACAACATCATGGTGGACATTTGACACCTTGTGCTCCTCCACCTTCCTTTTCAGGATGCCCCAGAGGTGTTCTATGGGGTTTAGGTCTGGAGACATGCTTGGCCAGTTCATCACCTTTACCCTCAGCCTCTTTAGCAAGCCAGTGGTCATCTTGGAGGTGTTTTTGGGGTCATTATCATGCTGAAACGCTGCTCTGCGGCACAGTTTCCGAAGGGAGGGGATCATGCTCTGCTTCAGTATGTCACAGTACATGTTAGAATTCATGTTTCCCTCAATGAACTGTAGCTCCCCAATGCCAGCAGCACTCATGCCGCCCCAGATCATGACACTCCCACCACCATGTTTGACGGTAGTCAAGACACACTTGTCTTTGTACTCCTCACCAGGTTGCCGCCACACATGCTTGACACCATCTGAACCAAACAGGTTTATCTTGGTCTCATCAGACCACAGGACATGGTTCCAGTAATCCTGGTCCTTCGTTTGCATGTCTGCAGCAAATTGTTTGCGAGCTTTCTTGTGCATCATCTTTAGAAGACGCTTCCTTCCAGGGCGACAACCATGCAGAGCAATTTGATGCAGTGTGCGGCTTATGGTCTGAGCACTGACATACAGACCTCCCATCCCTTCAATCTCTGCAGCAATGCTGGACGCACTAATCCGTCTGTTTTCCAAAGCCAGTCTTTGGATCTGATGCTGAGAATGTGCACTCAGCTTCTGGATGGTCTTGGCCACTGTGCTGCAGCACAGTTACAGAGTTTTGGCTATCTTCTTATAGCCTAGGCCATCTTTATGTAAAGAAACAATTTGTTTTTTCAGGTCTTCTGAGAGTTGCTTGCCATGAGGAGCCATGTTGAACTTTCAGTGGCCAGGTTGAGAGAGTGGAAGAGCTTTTATACCAAATTTAACTTTACACTGACTACTTTTCATTGTGTGGAAGAGTCATTTATGCAGTGTTGTCTTATGAAAAGATATAACTAAATATTTGTAGAGATATTTGCAGCTAGGGACAGTGGAGGTCAATGGTGACCACTGTTTATTCCTATTTTGTATGACCATGAACATGTGTATGTGTGTATAATATAATATATAAAATTATTATATATTATTATATAATATTATATGTTCAATTAACTGACACCAGCATTTTTTGTTTACTAAGTGTGCCAAAAGGTGTCATTTTCTACCTTGTGTGTACAAGTTATCCTGAACACATAAGTTATTTATCTGCATAATTTTAAAGGCATGTCTTGATTTCCAAAGTATATTTAAAACATGAAGGCCTTAATTGTTTTATTTAAACAGTTCATTTGCTTTGTGCTTTAAAGGTGAGCTGATAATTTGTTTCCGATAATTTACGCCGCAAGACTAAAGAAAAGAAATGACACCTTTTGGTGTAATCCTCACTGTGCTTAACTAATATTAAGGAGTGTTGCTGAGATCATTACAGGCTGTGGGATTGTTGTGTGAGCAGGTATTCCGGTGCTTACCCACGGACGCAGTGCTGAATTATAAGATCCTGAAAGAGTACGTGTCCCGCTCCTGCCTGGCCACTGAGGACCCCAGCCATGCCTGCACTGAACTGAAGAAAGTTCGTGGCTTTTTGGTCCAGTTCCCGTTCTATTTCCTGTCTGAGGAAAACCTTTTCCCTTCCTTGAACTCTAAAGAGGGCATCATGCCTGTGGAGCTGTGGACCTAGCTCAGCGGCAAATGTATGCATACTCACCTAACACAAGCTTCTACTGTAACTGTTAATAGAAGTGATGCACTTTTGCAATCTATGTATGTTTGCTTGTTTGGTGAGACAAAAAATTAAGACATGGTACAGAACTTTAAACTACCTCTTACGAAACGCTTAACACTTTTATAAACTAAAAATCAAAGCACATCATGTTATTGTAAATGACTGCTCACATGCTGACCGTGAATAAAGAATTTTGTAACCTTTGTCTCTGATCTATTACGAAATAAAAATGAAAGCAACACTGAGACAGAACATCATATTATTACCAAGCTTTATTATTTATAATTTAAAATCACAGTATATCTATAAACTGCTCTTTTACAAAATAGATTTATGATATGCTTATTTTAAATATTAAATAACTTAAGATAATTTATGTAACACTGTACTATTGTTAAGATTTTGCACAGTTAACTTGAACACACAAAGGTACATTCACGGTCTTGTCTGCAGTATGAAGGCCGTCGCTCACTGTATCACAATGGCAGCTACACAGGACAGACATTTACAGTATAAACCTAGCAACTCATGAGCAACCTTGGACATTATGGAACAAAGAAAGACACTGGCACAAAGACAAACAAACAAAGACAGAGAAACTCTGTATGGCTTTCATGTCAGTTTAGGGTACAAGAACACATATTGGCACTAAAACATCTTTCATCATAGCCATTGCATTTGGATTGCAAATGATTCTGTTACATTTCCTGAGGGCTCAGTCCATCTACTCCTTGTGTGACTACACTATTAACACTAAAGCTTACAGAGATCTTCATCCAATAGCAAGACGTTCTCAGATGCAGCTGAGCAAGAGCAGCCTTTCAAAAAAAAAAAAAAAGACCCAGATACTAAAGCATGATGAGTATAAATCAATACACATTCCTTTCAGCAGTAATGGTGATGAATTCATAATACGTAAAGGTGAATGGGTCTTTATTGGACTTCTGTTATACCACAGATGAAAGGTAGCTTTCAAAACCAGTGGCAACCTTGAAACCAGTAGTTTCAAGCGACGTCAATAAAAAAAAAAGAAGAACGAAAAAAAAAAAAAGAAACACAGTTGAATGGAATATACAGTAGATTTCTCTGCACATTTGCATACTTCAATAATGCATATTATTAGCATGTTTAAATGCATATATCTTCCCCATCTGTAGCTATCATTTTGCTCAAATTGAAGGAGCCTTTATAAGATACTCTAGCAAGGGAATGAGCAGAAAGGACTCTTTCTGCCAGGTTATATTTGGGCACTTACATTGTTTGCATCTTTGAAACCTACAGTATTGGCCCATCAGATATCAATGAGGTCATCTCCACTCTCATCACTCTCCACGGTCAACTGTCGAGTCCACCACTTTTTAACCTCTGATCCAGAGGAGGCCTCGTCATTTACTGGGTTCATCTTACACACCATGGACTTCACGCTGGTGCGCCCTGAAGGACACGGCAAGCACATCGATTAGCAGGAAGCTAATAAGAAACTCAAAAGACACACAGTAACATTCTCAGTGTAATCATACTCCCTGTTCTGAGCACACCCTTACCAGTGTATTTTCAATTCAATTATTTGTGATATACTTGTACAAAACTGCATCTATTTTTCTTCCGTGCAGGACTAACGGAACAGGAATTTAGACGGTTTAGCCTGATTATCAGGAATATGTCACTTTGATACATTTCCCTCTACTGAAAAAAAGTTCAGTTCCAAAGTCATTTACAAAGGAAGATTTAGGGTTGTAGTATATGTTTACACATGTTTTAAACCATACATTTTTTAATAACACTAATTATTAGAGGAAAGTCTTGGTAACACTTCATTCAAACAGTGAATGCATACAGCCTTATATAAGCTGTACATATATACATCCATTGCGTAAATATGCTATAAATAGAATGCTGGATAATCTATGAAAGGATTATATCACAATGCATGAGATGAAATTGGAGGTTTTGTACAGTACGTAACTTTGTTTTTACAAAAACAAAAGAACAACAGTCATGCATTATCGTTATGAGTTGACAGGTTGTGTCTAGTTTTCATCCAAATGATGCAAGTTATTCGCTTATTATTATAAATATTATTATTAAAAGCACATTCATGACAAGTTGCATGTTAAGATACACATAGTGTTATAAATTGATGATTATAAATGTTGTCGATGTTATAAATGATAATAAATAAATGATGTTATAAATTAAATTGATGACATGATTGACTAGTATATACTGTAGGCTTCCTAAATAGGAATCTGTACAAATTAGCTACCATAATTATGGGATACTGTATACGGTCCATAGTGTCAGATGGAAGACACTTTTTTCTAAAATTTTACAAATGGTTTCTACTTCTGCTAGAAGCCTGGAATGTTTAGTCCGTTTCCATACACCCGCTTTAATCAAAAGGTGCAGTCCCTTTATTAGTACCTTGAATGATATCTTAGATCTGACACATCTTAGAGCCCTAAGATGTGTCAGACATAAGATATTATATATTTCTACATATATTTTCAAATGTTTTACAGACCTCAGTAAGTATCCTTAGAAATAGCTTGTGATCGAGGGTATGTTCTCAAGTAAGGAAACAGTTTATTTTATCTGTACAGGAAAATAGCGTCATTCCTGGTTTTTAGTTCATAAAACACAAATGATACAGAATGAGATTACTATTTACATTCATTTTAACTGATGTGCATGCCAATGAGGGAGGTAAAAAATGGATCCTTGGTAAGTGGTACTAACCTGTAGGCAGTCTCCACTGGCCCAGCTTCCTCTGGGGCCGATCTGCAGAGTCTTGCCTATAGCTGCTACGGTCTGACAGAGTGGGGCTCAGCAAAGTCTGCAAGCCACTGTTCTGCTGGGGAATGGCACCATGTAACGTCTTGAAATTGTACACTTGCTGATTTAGAGAGGAGAATGTCTGGTATTTGTGAATGTGTGAGTGTACATTGGTTACCTCAGGCTGGGTGGGGTTGTCCTGATTGTTGGTATTGGCTTCATCACTGGGCAGAGTAGTTTCAATACTAGGTGGGTTGAGCAGGCGACGCAGGTCCTGCTTCTGACTCTCCCGCAGACTCAGGATGATGCTGCATGACTGCTGCTGTTTCTGAGGGAAGAGAATGAGAACATTGCAACAAACAGCAGTTTCTGCGATGTCAGCACTTTTTTTCAGAAGTTAATTTGAAGCAATTCAAGTTAAAAAGTTAATGATAATAATTATGTTTTCAGAGAAAGAGAATTTATTTTTAATATCTTACCGTAAGCTTGTACTAGAATATGTGGACTAAAAAAAAATCACGTTTGTCTGTTTTGCCGTCAAATATACTATAGCCTAATATAAAAGCCTGAGACATTTTAAAAGTGAAAAAGGAATAATACATTGATATACTGGGTGAATAAGAAGACGGGAACAAGTGAGGTAAATCGAACAGAAGTCAAGAATATTACTATGTATTACTACACCAATTATGTTATCAATGTAAAAAGTGTAAAAGGAGATTTCAGGTATATCAGTTGGGTGGGACCGTAAGGATGCATAGTTATATCCATCCATCTATCTATCTAAGAACCTCTGTAGTCCAACTAGTGACCGTGAAGGCCAATGGTGACCACTGTATATGTTCCCTTTTGTACAGCCATGTTAGGACCTCCGGTCAAACCTCACATTCCGGTCAAACAGCTCATTTATGCACTATGGACATTCTGGAAACGTCAATTAGCCTAACCTGCATGTGCTTGGACTGAGGGAGGAAACCCAGAGGAACCCATCAAGCGCGAGCTTCTTTGCTCTTTTTTTTTAAAACACCTGATTTTTTTGGACACCTGATACTGTAGCTTTGACGTTATCTTATTAATTTTTTGATGTGGCAAGCATCAGTACATCACCTATCCACCAACTCAGACTCGAGACAAAATCAGTTCACCTTGCTGGTGTCTAGACTGGTTTTATATTATTCTTCACACAAACCAGAAACAAACGCCATATGAGGCTATATAGTACAAGTTCATGGTGTTATGAATGAACTGTGGTTTATTTAGTAGCATTTTTAGTACTGTATGACTAATATTACTAATTGCACTGCTGAACAAAGTGAACAACTTTACTTGCTGAACAAAATTACTCTGCTGCCCCCATAGGTCTAAACAGACAGCTAAAATTCATTTAAGGTACATAGGGTAACTATTACTTAAGGAATAAAGGTCACTGTTGTATGTTTGATGGTGAATTTACTGTACATCATGTGGATCTTCCGATCCAGCACCCTGGCTTCACAGACCTTGGGTGGTGTGTGCATGTGTGACTTACAGCTCGGATACGTTTGAGACACTTCTTCAACCACATGCGGATGGTCTGCTTGGCTACCTCCTCCTCTATGGTGTACTCCAGCTGCTCTCGTGCCAGCAACTCTTCCAGCTGTAGACTCTTCCTGATGTCCACTGAGCGGTACGACAGCATGCTGACAGACACATACTGTTTAGCCATCAACAGGCTCAAAAATCAGTCATTAATGGAAAATGAAGCAATGACATAATATGACATAAGGGTTAAACGGGCATAACCACGAAAGAGGAACAGATCTGTTGTTTAGAGTCTCGAAATGAATCAAGCTTTTATGTTTTGACATTCTGTTAAATTCAGTTTTATTTACATTGGGCTTTAAACGATGATCATTCTCGCTTGCCAGAATCGAAGAAATTATGAAAATGAGTTTGTGGGAAAAAAGTTCGAAATCTTAATGATCACATTAAAAAACTGAATTAAAGGATGCATCCATATATATAATTAAAACCCTCTAACTTCTCAATGGTGCATGCCTACCTCAGCACATCATGGAAGGTAACATCTCCACCACTGTGCAGTCTCTCCATCTCGTAGCACATGTGCTTAAACAGCAGTTTGTCTTTGTCCAGGTCCACCTCCAGCCGGCCCCTGAGCAGTCGCAGCAGAAACTTTATCCTTGAGGTGGGGATCACACCCTGCCCAACAGAGTAGCACCATTTTACCATCACCTCATTTCACAAGGGGTCACTAATATTGCTGAACACACGCACACACCGGTCCTAGATTAGTTCTTAAGGTGAATTCAGTGCAATGGCTAAACCAAAAGTCTTTACAGTCTTTAATACCTTTTTGCTAATGGGATCTATGTGTATTCTGCTATAGAAATATTACTAGAGAACAGGTTGCTTTTTCATGATTGCCCATGGTATTGACCAAGCACACCTCTTCCTCTTTCGCTCTCAATAAGCCTGCTAATGAAGACACCAGCTCCTCCTCTACCACTCTGTGACAGACAGTAATAACTAGGATTACTCAAGAGGTGAGAATGTCAATTCCTCCAAAGCTCTCATTTGAGGGGGCACGGTCTGACATTAACACATCACACCTCGGATCAATGGAACATCCTCACCCTACCTCCCGCTTGTCATCCACCATGTTCCAAATGATCTGAAAGTGCCGCAGGTCGTTGTAGCTTAGCAACTGATCCTCCTCCGTGGAATAAAACAAAGAGAAGTTCTCTACGATGATAGCTGGGGAAAGACAGAGGGGAAAAAAAGTGGCACTGTAAATGTTTCAAGAGCTCTCTTAAATTCCTCTGGATTCACAACACTAAGGGAAAGTGTGGATATTGCAAAAAATAGCACAGGGGGATGACTCATTGTCCCAGGAGGGCAGACACGAAGGGCTGGCCTGGAACCAAATTTACTCAGAAACTCATTCAGGTTCTGCCGGGACATCCTCCCAGGACGAATCTGTAATATTCTCAAATAGGAAATATGATTCTATCACTAAGAGAAAGAAACTTAATCACTTCAAGGACAAAAGGTGCTAATAATACTCCCTAGCTGTCGGGGAGAGACTGGGGCGTGTTATCGTATTTCATTAGCTAGTTTGGCTAATGCCAGACGGGGGAGGAAATGAAACAGGAAATTGAGTTGGGGGAAATGGAGCGTACCAACGAGCAGGTTCAGCATGATGTATGCGATGATGACGTAGAACGAGCAGAAGTAGATAAGGGCGCCGGCGTAGTTGCCACAGTCCGTCTCCCAGTAGCGATGCTTGTCTGGTGTGCAGAACGGAGGCTGGACCTGCAGAACCAGTCCAGGAAACACACACTTAACCCAGAAAGCAGGACAGGACCAACCTGCAGGGGAAATTCTTACGGACATGGTCTACCATTTACTGTAATATTATTATCATCATCAACCATGAAAAATGTCAGTGACAGATTATTTTCTCTCCAAGTTATGTGCATGCTAAATTATACAGAGTATCAGCTTCCCGCTGTTCTACGGATGCAGAGAGTTACAAGGTCTTAACCCTGGAGAGCGCACACAGAGATAACTGTAGGCTTACCATGCAGTCATGCATAATCTTATTCCAGTCTTCACCTGTGACGATGCGGAACAGCACCGTGATGGCCTTCCCTGCGGTTGAGAAGTTTGCGTGTCTGACAGACCAAAAAAAAGAAAGAGAAATAAAGGTGTAGAGGGAATGTGGAACACCAGAAAAGCATCGCAGACTCATGTTTCACATTCTTACAATGATAAAAAAATTTATGAGTCTTCCAAGGAACACCTGTCGTGCACCCACTGTACGTGCTACTTCTAAAAATAAAATCACAATAGCACATCTACGCTTCCTAATAAAGGTTCTGTCATAGGGAATTTTGATCAAATTCCAATAAATGGTTTAGGAGGAGTTGCTAATAGAGGAAACATGTGATGACGACATACTGTATGATGAACGATGATGCATTTGGACTGAACTGATACACATCAATGCACAATCACACTGATATACATCCATCTCAATCTGCTCATACCTACCTACCTGTGCTGCTCTTCGCAATTTTTGCACTATATTTATTTCAATGCTATTTGCACACGATGCTCTTGTCAAAATGTAAACTGTTTACTGCTGCTCTTCCCACTACCTCAATTCATACTTCATCAAAAAAAAAAAAAGGACTGTTATGTGTTACATTGTGTCTGTCATGTACCTCTTTGTTTGCATATTTGCACGTGCACTTTGTCTATTGTTTACTTTTGTGCAGAAATTTGATAGTTCTTTTAGATTAACTTAAAAATGTAAGAATTTGTGTTGTAAATTTATGTTGTTGCATGTATGTAGCACCTTGGTCCTGGAGGAACGTTGTTTCGTTTCACTGTGTACTAACTGTATATGGTTGGAATGACAACAAAAGCCTACTTGACTTGACTTGACTTCTGACATGAGACGGTGGATAGTGATCCCTAAGTATCCCCTATGCTTCGCAGGCAGGCGACACAATGACATAGCTAGTGCACACCTACAGAATTAAACATCAACTACACATGCCTGTTTCCCATGACACTACAATCATTAGTTATATATGGACTGTAGAATATGGCAAATCATACCCTGCACCTCCCGTTACTGAGGAGGATAAGCTCAGCAAGGCAAGATAATTATAGCGGCATCATAGCAAAAAAAAAATTAAATAAATCTAAATCTTCCAAACACATTCAGCTGTAGTCTACTAAAAAAAGAAAGGATTTGGTATTACCAATATATTTATATACATTCAAAAAGAATGAACCGATATACAGTACTGTGCAAAAGTCTTAGGCACCATATTATCTGTAGTACAAATTTTGTTATATAAATTTATTATGTCTGCATTATTATGTACAAGACGAGTTTTCAGATGGGAAAAAAAAAATCAATAATGTCGACTCCTGGGTTTTGCATGAAAATAGAAAGGAGCGAGTGTAGTGAAGTTACCAAAAGAACTCATATTCTCCAGCACGCTCAGTAAAACCTAACAGCTGCTTTACTTAGAATACTGCACACATCTGTATCGGACACGAGCGCTTATGTTCAAGCAAAGAATTTCACACCAAATATTGACCGTTTATTGTTTATGTTATTACTTGGTGCTTTTTATAGAAGTTTCTTTTAATGTAGAAATGTCTTCAAAAGCATCACTGCATATGGCTTTAGTTTGGATTTTGTTTTGTTCCCAAAACTTTTGCACAGCACTGTAAATAAAGCAGCTGTTAGGTTTTACTGAGCGTGCTGGAGAATATGAGTTCTTTTGGTAATTTCGTCACATTCGCTCCTTTCTTTTTTCATGCAAAACCCAGGAGTCGACATTATTGATTTTTTTTTTTTTCCCATCTGAAAACTGGTCTGTCATGTAATATGTCGCTTTCTTTACAGGCATGCAAATATTCTTCTGTAATGTTATTTATTCAATAATTGTAGTGTATCATTGTAGGGAATGGTCTTGTACATAATAATGCCAACATAATAAACTTATATTACAAAACTTGTACTACGATAATATGGCGCCTAAGACTTTTGCACAATACTGTATATATAAGAAAGTTGAACAACTTGAGTACCTCTATGCTTTTTGTAAAAAGATAATGGGTAAATTCCTGTTTGGTCGAATTCCATTGACCAGTTTAGGAGGAGGAGAAGAAAAATGTAATGCTGATGGACAACGTTGGCCAGTGATCCCTATGTGTCACACTGCTTCATCTCCGTCACAATACCTGTTGATGTTTTCTCCGTATTTGACCGTTCCAAAGAGTACCACTCCGGCAAAGGCGTAACAAAGGAGCAGCAAGAACATGCCCACTATGATGAAGAAGCTCTTGTACATGCTCACTACGACTGTCAGCAGAAGCATCTTCAGAGTCACCTATATACCCCAAGACACATTGTGTTTGTACTGTCAAAATATTATAGTATTTCATAAAAGTATTAGTTCTCATTGAAGATAAATTATAACAAAATACTCATACAATAAAATACTTACATGTTTTCCACATATGGTGAAAAACCTCAGCACTATCACACAAGTGCCCATCATGTAGGTATAGGCATTCTGGGGAAGTGGAGACGACAAATCTTTTTACAGCAGGAATGTACTTTGATTCATATTTGGAATCAAGGTTAGAGCAGTGTAACAGTTGTAGAAGCTTGTTTTTTGTTTTTACCCATAAAGAAAAGTGCAGAATGATCCATATGAGGCCAAGTGACGTAACCAGCAGGTCATATCTGTTTCTCCTACTCTGCCAGTAACCAGCTGGTGACATGGCTATCAGCTTCATCGTAACCTGTTAGCATATCACAGCCATGCACGAAAAAAAATGCTTAGACGATATAGCTACATCTTTAACAATTACCAAAACAGATGCTGTATAATGAAAAAGTAAAATCTACCTCTAGAACGAAGATAAGAGTGAAAACTACAGACATGGTTGCCAGGGGAACCGTCACCGGGTTATCCACATCCCACTGAAATGTACAGCAGAAAAATGTCACTGAATAATCTAAAGCGAACGGGAGGTTGATGGTGAGTCAGCAGACAATCTCTCACCTTAACAGACAGTAGAACAGACTGGGCCAAGACCAGCACTGCTATGCCTCGTTTGAAGAAAGGGTGCTGAGTGATGTCATACATCTTGGCACGAAGGCCGCCGTTTTCTAAAAAGGGAAAAGAAGACTGAAATGTTGAACTGACAAATTGACGATCAAGCATAAAACATATAACAGCGAGTTATTGTTGAAAGGGAATGTTCGTGTCGATAAGAGCTTTGTCCCGAATCGTTGAGTTGGGTCCAACAGTGTCAATTTGTCCCTATGGATAATTGCACATACTCAGATGGGTTAAAGTAAACTTTATAAACTCATCATTCAGATTATGAATATTTTCAAATGCAAATCCTGATTCAATCCTCTAAACTTGCCAGTGATGGGGTTTTACAACAGCATCTACACCTGTACCTTCAAACGCAAGTATTATACATTTATTAAAAATATATACATAGAATTTTTTTGTACTTGCAATGTAATATTAAAGCAAACTGAAAACTAATATGATTGTTATGAATGTGAAGATGGCAGAGCATATAAAATACAAAGTTAATATATTTTGCACTGATTTTTTGTAATACTGCACTCCTACAGCACACAACTTAATGAAGCCATGATATAAGATTAAGAAATATGAATAATTTGTGTGGGATGTGAGCTATATATTTTTTTAGATTTCTGTATTTATTTATACATACATATTGTACTGTATATACAGTACATAAGCAACTGCATGACTCATTTCTGAATACAGGTAACTTTCCATACATAATACATATTGATGCATTTAATATTGGCCTCAGTAAACATTCCTTGTTTTTTTCACAGACATTCTTTAATCTTATACGTCATAATTAAATCAAACTGTCTGATGGCAGATGAATACTAAAGTGCACAATTCTGTTACTAAATTCCCACTTTTCATCTAAATAGAGAGAGAATGTTACAAGACAACACCTGGACCAAATGACAAATGAGCTCACATTTGTTTTGAAATGACCCACGGTCTTAGTTAGGAACTAGAATTAGGGATATAGAGAATTCATATCTAGGTAATTTTTATCACTTACCAGATCTCTAAAGTCCTTTAAACCCAACTATGTATTCAAACTAAATGTAGTGAAGTAAATAAAGTATTTTAAAAAAAAGAAGGAAAACATTTTTTTACACGCTTATCAGCCATAACATTAAAAAACCTAGGTTTTGCGTTTCCCTTGTTCTCCGGCTCCGCAGGGCCTCTGCAGGTGTGCTGTGGTGTCTCGCACCAGGGCATTGGAAGCAGATCCTTAGGGTGCTGTGGTGGGATGGGCCTAATTGGATTTGACATGTTTGCCTGGCGCATCCATGGGTGCTTGATCGGATTGAGATCTGGGGCGTTTGCCTACTATGCCCCGTGCAGGCTGTGGTGCCTTTCTATCATGCCCAGCATTTACTTTTTTGGCAATTTGTGCTGCATTGGGTTTTCTGTGGTATTGGACCAGATGGGCTGGGCTGTGGGCGTGGATGAGCCTTGGATGGCCATGATCCTGTTACTAGTTGGCTGGTGTGTAATTGTTGATCAGTGTTGTTCAGTTCACCTGTCAGTGATCATAATGTTATTTCTGATCGGTGTACAGTATGTCACTCCAACAACTCAGACATACGGTTGAAAGAAAATCAAACCTATTATAATAAAGAAAATAAAGAGCACCGAAAGGGACACATTTTTTTAAAGGTTTAGGTTTGCTACATGTAACACCATTTTAACCAAGTTAACATCTCCTTAACATCATATTGTTTCTTGTTTTATCTTGAGTCAAAATGCAAAGTTTAACCATGCACTGCTGTGCAGAGGCATTGCTGAGTGCATCTTAATAACAGTATAAATCAGCACACACTGTTTAGAAACATATTGGGATTTGCTCACTTGACTCTCTAAAGTACACTGGGCCCATGGGCGTGCATGCTGCAAGCATCGGCATCTTCTACACTGGCGGTAAATGGGATATTCCTTCTCGTTGTGTAATTGGCTTTGGGGTGCGCCCTCAGGTAGGTGTGATGAGTGCTCAACTTTATTCACTGCCTGGAATCTGAAGAGAGCTGATTAAGCACTCTAGCACTCTCAGTGAGAGCCTGGGGGTGACTCATTAGTGGTGAAGAGAGCAAGTGTGTGAGAGAGCTAAAGAGAAAGAGCTAGAGAGAGAGAGAGAGAGAGAGAGCGCGAGAGCGAGAGAGAGAGAGAGAGAGAGAGAGAGAGAGAGAGAGAGAGAGAGACCTGGACGTGGTGGAAGGTGCAGTGGCTGAGCAATCTTTAGCCTGCTCTTCAGATCTTCCCACCTTCTCTGATCCACTGTCAGCAGAGCTGTGCCCTGAACAAAAAGCACAGAACACACACACACACACAATATATATATATATATATATATATATATACACACACACCTCGAGATATAGAAACAGAATCTATACTAAACTCATGATCATCGCTTACCTTGTTTTCATTGAAGTTAGCTATTACAACCCCTACAAACAGTGTGAGGCCGATCATACAGCCCAGGAACACAAAGACATGGATGTAGATGCCGTGGGTCTGTAATATGAAATAAACACAACATGACTCAGTGTCTGCTTTAGGTCAGATTAAGGCTCAGTCGTAATGTTTGGTAAAAACCTACCGGATCCACTCTGTGTATAATCACATCTCTGACCTCCACCCATCCCTTCAGAGACAAGACCTCGAAAAGAGCCAGCATGGCATTGCCAACGTTGTCAAAGTTAAAGTTGCGTGGGTTTGCCCTGAAAACACACATTGTGAGGAATTGGTTAAAGCTGAACACAGGCCAGAGTCAGAATTTCATGAAAACTAAGATAGAAAATGGGAACTAGTATAAATCCTAGGACTAGAGCGAACAGAAGACAAATGATTACTTTTCTGGGTAAAAGATATTTCATGATAATTAATCATTGAAAAAAAATCAATACACTTTTTAGTGGCTGTTTTAACTATATTAAAGAACAATATAATTGTTCTAGTTCTGCTTTAGAGGGTGCCCACACTATACTTTTTTACATAATGTTATATTTACATCAAATTATTTATTATATTTATTTTAGATGCCAAAACACATCTCTTGCTCTTATGTGTCAAACAAGATCACATATGTTTCTTAAATTAGAAATTAAAATGACCTACAGTACGGTGCAAAATTCTTGAGCCACACCTCATGTCTTTATAGCAAATAAATTTTAATTATGTAGATTAAAAGAAATGGGATCAAATGTTTTACTGCAACATGCTATAAAGTGTATCAATATACAGTGGAACCTTGGATTATGAGCATAATTCGTTCCGGAACTGGGCTCGTGTTCCAAAACACTCATAAACCAAATCATAATTTCCCATAAGAAATAATGAAAACTCTAATTATTCGTTCCACAGCCCCCCCCCAAAAAATACATAAAAATAATTAATATAATCTATAAAATGAAAATAAAACAAATCAATCTACACTTTACCTTAAAAAAAAAAAAGTACAAATAAATCCCGACAGATAAGTGTTTCCGTTGGTGCGCGAATGCGTCGTGTGTATGTGTGGAATTAGCCCCTTCCCTCGCCTCGTTTTACACAGTAACACTCCTCCTCCCTCTCCTCACCTCGCTTTTTAAGTTTCACAACAAACACACACACACACACACACACACACACACACACACAACGGAAACACCGTTTTAACAGGAAAAAAATTAATCTCTCTGAGACTGGCATTGGCGCATATTAACGGAATCACTTTTTAAGTTTCACAACAAACGCATAAGCACAGCGGAAACACCGTTTTAACGGAAAAAACAAATCTCTCTGAGACTGGCATGAGCACATACTAACAGAATCACTTTTTAAGTTTTTAAGTTAAAAACTAATACTACTCGGTTTCCGATTAAAAATTTATTACAAATCTTTGCTCGGTTTGCGGAACACTCGTAAACCATGTTACTCGCAATCCGAGGTTCCCCTGTATATATTATTTAAAAATCGGTTGCTTATTTTTACATTCCCAGCAGCAACCTCATTTCCCCTCTTGTCTGTTCGAGCAACTCAGTAGTATACTAATCCCCGGCCTGGTCATCACCTGCAGCTGTTCCTCATGGTTCATGCCCTTAACTTTGAATTTTTATGCTTGAATGATTCACAGGTCATCGTGTGGCTTAACAATCAAGAAAAACTTCCTCTGAAACTGGTCAGGTACAAGGTGCGGACTGAAAATGAGAGGCAAAATAACTCTTTTACAGTAGGAAGCCTGGGGAACTAATCCAACTAAGACTGCATATAAATGCAAAATATCAAGATATGAGGGGTGGCTCAAGACTTTTGGATATGCACTGTATACTGTAGGAATATGGATTCGAAGTTGCTTTTATGTTCAGCATCCGTCAGCATTCGACTCCTCACTATTCACAGTCCTTGAGGGCCAATTCATCCATAAGCAATTTGTTATCTGTTACTTTTCCCTCATCCACAAAAAAACATAATGCCTTCATGGTTTTAAACCATATATTCAGTAATAATAGCATATATATTAAGTAATATTAAATTCGTCTGTAGATCATTACCACACTCTGGGTACCCAAAATCCAGGTTTCGTCTCTCCTTCTCTGAGCTTTAGATTGAGGTTTTTAGAGATGCTGACGCTGATTCTGAAAATGCCGTGGCAGTCTTTCTGCAAGGTTTGACAAAGCCAAAGGAAACGTTTTAGTCTAAGGCAGTGCATTATCACAATGTTAATACAGTTATAAGAAATAATGCATTCAGTCCTACCTCTTCGACTATCTGAGGATCATTACATTTGGCAAGTTTCCCAGCAAAGAGCTGTACCCCAAAGCTTGCAAATACCAACATTAGTGTCAGGAGAAGAATAGACACCTGGGTGAACAAAAGGAAAACTATATTCTGGATGGTATTCACATCAAATATGCTTACACCAAATGCCAAGCAGCCAGATTAGACAGGCTTCAGCACCCAAATGGTTTAGAAGAAGTGAACAACAGGTAATCTCAGTAATATCTGAAATGCATATAATACCTGTCACTGCCAATGGTTTATCAGTGCTACCTATGATCAAAATGCTATATGATCAAATCCCTCGCTGTCATTAAACGGCATAGTTTTGGATCCAAGAGCATGAATGAATTGTATGCAAAAATCAAAACACAAAAAGGCAAAAATCAATAATCATAAATCAGGTAAAGGTTTGAGCAATGCACAAGCAATCTACGCGTAAAGCTAGGTAGTATCATGGGGCTATAAACTCTTCTGTTTATTTATATGGTTATTTAGAGTTTAGAAATCCCCAGCTGACTGAAAATTGTGGAAAACATTAACAATTTATTTAACTGCTTCAAATGTAGCGGAGAAAAATGAACAACCTGAAAAAAGAAATAATCAGACTGAATGCCATCAATAATTACAAGCATTTTTTTCAAATCTGAAAGCTTTGTTAACTATAGCTTTTGAAATTTGAAAGCTTGTAATAAACGTCTAGTAAAAAGTAATGTGGTCAATATGTAATTGTAAACAGATGTGGATAAGCAATCATTTAGTTGAGTAACGAATGCATTTATGTACAAAAGGTCTGAATCCACTGTGGTCATTGATATGTAAAGCTGTTATTAATTTTGCATTTGGTAAAATTTGATCGAGTTAAAAAAATAAATAAATAAACAGCAATCATGGTTACATATAGCTGAACATAGCTCAACAATAATTTACCCGTATCTCTGACCTATAAATACTTGCGTAAACTGTTCTACTGTCAAATGCTTGTAAATAAAGGACAGGCCATAAAGCAATCTTTTGATATCATACTGCACATTAACAGTTTCATGAGTTGGCCTCACATTCATTCTTACATTGTCTTAGGAATTCAACTCCGCAATTCAATACTGCTTCAACTGTATTGAGCTTTAAAGAATGATACAACGCTATCCGAGCACTATCACTGGGCTTAGAAGGCAAAGGGTTCAAGGTTGTTGACCTGGCCTCCAAACTCCCCAGATCTCAATCCGACCAAGCATCCATATCCACAGGATGTGCCAGACAAATAATCCATGGAGCCCCTACTCTGCTCCCAACATACTAGTGCCAGACACCAGAGGTCTTGTGTAGTCATGCCCCCATGGGTCAGAACTTTTTTTAGTGGGGGCCAAAAATCCTAGGTGGTTTTAATCTTAATTGTTTTACTGTCATGGCTGATCAATGTAAAACTGCTGATGCATATGACTTGGTTCTTACACCAACGTTGGCATTATTTTTTGACAAAGTATCTACACTCACCAGGAAGATTTCTTTAAACCCTTTGAGGACTTCACGCACCACCTTCCTCATCTGAGGCACCAGCTTAAAGATGCGTAGAGGACGTAGACAGCGCAGCATCATCAGAAGCTGAGCACCTGATTCGGGAGGCACATCGGTTGGCAGCCAGCACAGGAAGATCAGACTGACCTACGAAGAGAGAAAGAGACAGCAATAAACACCTGAGTAAAGGAGAATGACATTTAAATTTCTCCATCAGAGTGTCATATGGTAATTTAATAAATTGGTTAATTGGTAACTTAAAAAAAACTAAAGAAGTAAAAAGAAATGACCATGTATATTTATCAATCGAACAAAAACAAATTGAAATAAAATATATTCACCTGATGCTAATCTATGCAATGCACCCTCTGACTTTTACACGTTTGCAAAATTAAGGAAGTAACGATTGCTGGGACATCAGACAGTTTGGAATATAATTTAAATGTAATGATGATTGCACAAATAAGTTCACTTTTTTAATGAATACCATTAAACACGAAGTATGCAGCAAGCAATTTAGACTTTATAACAATTTATAATTTATATTAATAATGCATTCAATTAATATTAAATTTAAAGTCATTACTGAGCTGTCTTTAAGAGATCACTTGAGCTCCATCTCATCAGGGAAGCCTCTAATCAAAGAGAACTCGAGCTTTCGCATGAATTATCAATAGACTGAGCTGTGGCAAGGGCACGGGGAACGGAGTCGTACTAGATAGATGAAAATGTCCATGACTCCGCCAAAGTCGCGGATGACTGCAGTAGGGGTGAAGAAGAGACCGTCTGCCATGATTTTCAGGGTCAGCTCAATGCTCATGAAAATGACAAACACGTATTCAGCTATCTGTGGAGAGGAAAGAGACTCTGTGATGCAGCAGATTTCAAAACAGTGAAGATTCCATGAACGAACATTTAGCTGATATATCTGTCTATGAATATGATACAAAAAGAAATAAGAATTGACGCAGAAGAGGTCACTCGGCTAACAGAAGAGTCGTGTCTAAAAGTGGAATAGCTCTTTTTATTACAGATTAGCTATGTTATATTAAATACAGCAGCTTTAGTACTGTCAAAAAGTATTGTTTAATATCCCGAAAGCAGCCAAATCAGTCGAAATGACTTTCACCAGCTCCGTCTTTTCTCCTTACTGGTTTAATTAGGCACATTGAAGAGCTGAAACTCATTTCACTGTGATCCATCAAATGTTAAATCATCAAATTACCAAAGACAATATAAAAGTTATATTTTGCTTGTTTATGTATTTATTTTAGCTGATACCTGTAAAGTTGGAGCATGCATGACTCTGGTGAACGGAGACTCAAACATCATGGAGATGCAAGAGCAGATGGTAACCACGATCATCACCCAGTCCAGATACGTGACCAAGCCCAGCAGATCACTGAGAAGAGCATTCACACACACATGTTTTACATGAAATGATGTACGTTCAAGTCATCTGCTAACAGTAGGTTTTAGCAAACTGCAATGATAAGTGATATCTGGCTTTATGTTAAGATTTGCTGCGTGAAGGAGCTTACACACTGCAGCTACATACAGTATTTGAAAAGCTAACAAATAGCACAAGGTTTTTCTTTTTTTCAGCCCCCAAAAATGTCAGAAGAACTTTTCCCAATTTAAATCTCTTCAAACACATTGCAATTATAACTTATTAAAGTTTTAAAAAAAAAAAAAACATTTTCAAAAGGTATATCGAATATATAATAAATAGAGCTGCAGTCAGACATTTACATCAAAGATAAATAGTGTCATGGCAAAATTATGCTTAAAATGAAATTTTGCATAATGTCCGCCTCTACACAAATCTTTAATAAACTAGCAAATAACACTGGGTCACAAATGTACATACAGCACACATCGTTTTGGGGTGAATGTCCCTTAGCAAGTTTCACCTCTACCAGATACTTTTCCACAAGTGGTTAAAGCGCTCGCCCTATTATCCGGAGATCGCAAGTTCGATTCCCGGGTGATGCTGTAACCTCTCGCAGCCGGAGGTCTAGAGAGAGCTGATTGGCCGAGCTCTCTCAGAAGGGGAGGGATGAGAGGTACTTAGAGCTCCCACATTAATCACGGCTCTGCAGCCAATCAGGGGCGTCTGTGAGCTCCCTGCGGAAGGAACGGATAGTGCTGTCCTCCGAATGTGTTACGCTGCCCCCAAAAATGAATAAAGCTGTTATTAAAAAAAAAAAACTTTTCAACAAGCTTTTGACAGAAAACTGGTTATTCATGAAATCAACATTTATGTTGATATGGGCCATACATTTTTCGGAGGGGTTAAACTTAAAAAGCTTCAAGGTAGCCTTTTTTACCAGTTCCACAACAAGCAGTGATGTGTACTTGGGGTTATTTCCCAAACGGAAAAATCTGGCTGATGATTTAAAGATACTGGATACTGAATAATTCTGATGTAATCCTCGTTCATGATTATTCAATCCACTTTGTACAATGCACCAACTCTACTGAGAGTAAAACAGCCCGAAGCAGATGATACCCCCATCATGTTCAACAACTGGTATGGTGTTCATGGGTTTGAATGCCTTACCCTTACTCCCGCAAACATACAGTACCTCTGGCCAAAACTATCCACCAGAAGGCTTTTTGTTTGTCCGATTCATTCTTGGATGGCAGCATTTTAGTCCATGGTAATATCAACCTCTCTTAGCTAGACAGGGACACTGGTGTTTCAGCAGCTTCCAGTTCATGGCAGGTCTGCCAACCCTTTAGGGTTCCTGCGCAAATCTGTCCAGCGGAACCAGTTTCCTCCCAGTGTAGGGTGACAGAACTTTTTTTTCCCCAACCATGACAAAGTGGCTACAGCTCCCAATGATTTGTACTTGCTGTACATACAATCATTTAAACTGATCTTGGAATCTGCAGTTGTTCAGAAGCGGCTCCAAGAAATATTCCTGATTTGTGGAAATCTACAATTTGCAATGAGCTCCTTGGACTTTCTGATTGCACTGTGAGTTTGTCAATCCAGTGAGTGCCGTCGAATAAGCTCTTTTCACATGAAACATTTTACATGAATAACAATCACTAACAACAAGTTGAGAGACCTTAGGCATGGCCAATTAGAAGACATTCGAAGAATTTCAGCATCACTGGATGAATGATTTAAGTGGATATATGTATATTTTTGACCATGTATATATAATTATGATCCTGTTTTGAAATAAGAAAACCTAAATATTAATAATTCATAATTTTGCTTTCAACTCACGGGGCTTTCTTCGATTAATGATGTACTCTGATATACAATCACTGTATCGGTGACAAATCATTTAAAAGCTAATATTGCAATGGCATTCATAATCGTGAACTTCTGATCACAACATTATGTATTTTTATTTAATAGATGTCACAAACAAAAGACGTCGGGTTCATAGATGATGTCATAGAGGATTAAACGTTTACAACTTACTATAATTGATGATATTTTGTGCTTTTCACTGCTCCTGTTACAGGATCTGTTTTCAAGCTGCTCAACAACAAAAAAAAAAGTTGGCAAACATCAGCAATCAAGCATTTTGACAGAATCATCAAAATGAATCAAAGCAGTTGCTCTGTACTGATTGTAACTCGTACGCGTTGAAGCGGGCCCGCACAATCATTCTGCAGAAGTTTCTGAAGCGATGCTCTCTCCCCACTATAAAAAGCGGCTTGTCGAAGTAAGGATGATTCTCTCTCAGTTCCTCTTCTTGAACTTTTCTGGTAATGGAAAAGTCCACATATTAAAAAAAATTTTTTTAAATCTTTTCAAAAGCTACATATCTAGAGAAAGCGCTACACATCCGGTTACTTTATATTAATGGACAAAAAGGCCTGCTGAAGATGGATGTGGAAATGATGAAGGAACTGATATACTGTAATTCTAAGCTGAGTCAAGCAGCGTGCTCTGTTTAGCGAGTGCAAGCAGCTGAGTCCCATGAGACAAGCTAGATGAATACTGCTGAGTATGACTTGAAATATCCCACAGTTCCTTCAAGCTAATATCGAGTAGAGGATAATGCACTCAGTTGCTGCACAGGTTTTTTGTTATATAAAAAAGTATAGCAACAAGGAAAGCACGAGTCTTGATAACAGTGCCTGAGGAGAGCAGTCTGTCTGGTTGAGTGTGTGTGTGTGTGTGTGTGTGTGTGTGTGTGTGTGTGTGTGTGTGTGTGTGTGTGTGCGCACATGAATGCCTAAAAAGTCCCCGCTTTACCGTTTCATCTCAGCCTGTTCCTTCTTCTCCTGGATCATCTTGATCTCGCTGTCCTCTCTCTGGGCGTTACGGTAGCGTACGGTGCTTGAGTGCTGCACATGGAAATAAAGACATTCTGCTTGTAACTTATATCTCTGGCTGTCCCATATCATTATGCCTGAGTGACAGAGCGTGTGTATACGCACGTCTTGGGTGAGCGTCTCCAGAGATTTGCCTCTGCTGATCCTCTGACTGGTGGAACCATGTCTGAGAGACCTGTGCGAGCAAATCATCGTCATCTTCATCATGAAAATCTCATTAAAATGAAGACAAACCACTACAATCTATTTCATTTAATTTACATTCTCACATCACATGGAAAATAATGTGGAAGTATGTATAATAATATATTGGCAACATATTAGATCACCACTTTAAAATAATACTATTAATAATACATAAGCTATGAACACGTTATTTTGTGTGTGTGAGTGTGTGTGTGTGTGTGTGTGTGTGTGTGTGTGTGTGTGTGTGTGTGTGTGTGTGTGTGTGTGTGTTGACTGGACCTGCGCTCCTGGCGAATATGATGCTGTACACTGAGGATAGAGCGCTCTTTGGCTGGCTGGCCCTCAAAGGATCCGCTCAGCATGCGCTGTCTGGTGCAGGCCCTGCAAGCATAACACAATCAACAGCTTCAGCAAACAAACTTTTCCCAGTGCAAGCCTAATGCAAATACTGTATACCAAATGGTAATTTAAGCAATGTACAGTGTTGGAGAAAAAGGGTTAGAAAAATATTTCAGCTATCATATTACAGTAACTGTTGCTGTATGTATTGGTACATGTTGTATTCGATATACATGATGTATTTCGCAAGCAAAGAAAGGGTGAAACGACAAGTTTGCGAATGCAATAATCTGCTATTAGTTTTATTACACATTCCTTAGAAGAATTAGCTCCTATAGCATTATAACAGGGAATGCATGCATCAGGGTAGGAAGGAAAGCGCATGAAGCGATCATGCATAGTTTCCAAGCCGTGTTGTGATCTGGGGTTGCTTCAGTTGCTCAGGTTTAGGCTTAGTCAGCTGACGACCTGATTGTACTGAATGACCAGGTACTACAGTACTGAGTTTTTTTCCTTGAGTGAGAGCATGAGGATCTATTTTTGAACATTTGCACCACACTAAACAATCAAATGATATGTTAGAGTGTGTGGCATTTAGTTTTCTTCCTATTTTCTAAGGTCTCTTTTCAATCCTTTTTTTCTTGTTATTTAATCATACTGTGAATAAATATATTCAGTGTTATCATACTCTCATTTTATGCCATATTTTTTGCATACTAACAATGCAGACTCTTTAGAATGGACTGCTCTCTATCACCATGCACTCTGTAGACACATTGCACCATAGCATGGCAGATGGAACTAATTAGCATACAGCGAGTAGCATAGGTAGGGAGCAGGTCTGAATTGCTGCCCTGCTGCAGAGAGGAAAATTAATCCCTTTTTAACCTAGTGAAATATAGAGCATGCAATCTGAAAATCTAAGCATGCACCCTGGCATCACAGTAAATTGAGGTCAGTTTCGTTTTTTTTTTTCCCCCATGAGAACCCCAATGTCTTAAACGTGAAACGAGTCTTTTTATCAACCTTGCTGAACAACTGCACTGATGTCATCAGTCTCTGCCACGGCTGTAGCCCAACCAACTGGAAGGCCATTATTTTGTTATCCGCATCTCTGCTGCTTCATCCTAACAGTTCACCAGGCTGTGCGTGCACACACATTCAGTCATTTCCTCCTCATCATCATTCAGGCTGTTAGCCTGTCATTCACTGACGCCTCTATGTTGCCCATTAATTGCAAAGTCATGTACCAGAACACCAGTAAATGACAATCTGGGCTTCGGCAGAATGTGTCACCCTCATTTACGACCAGTCATAGTGATTTGTTTCTGTGTCGGCATAGGCAGACAGACCCAAAGCCCCAGACGGCACAAGCAGACGACGTGGGATGGCTACTGATGTGCTGTCTGTTAGTTAAGAAGGAAAAGAAGGAGGGGTTGTGTGTATACGTGTGTGTGTGTGTATGCAAGCAGATAGGCTTGGGCAGGTAAGAAATCTTGCAGACGTGCTCTGAAACCTGATGGTAAACCACCAGGAGCAGGAGCGCCACGTGACAAAGTGTGCAATATATTCAGACCCGACACCGCTAGAAGCAGCATAGCTGCCAATCTCACAGCGGTGCCAAACATTTAATTATTAATTAGTTTATTCATGCTGAGGTGTCCTATAAATGGGGCTGGAGATGGAAGCTCCATAATCAGACCTGACACTGGACTAGATGGCCAACATGCCTGACAAACTCCTAACAGACTGGAAATAAGAAGCGTTTGTTTCTTTTTTCCTATAGTGAATTAAAGTGTTCAGAACGGTGCAGAACAATGCTGTTCTGTTCACATGGGAGTGGTGTTCGTATTATGGCTGATCAGTTTATACTCATTCCAGTGAAGTGTGCGCTTAACAGGACTTATCTTCAGGACTGGCGAATATCTCCAGAACAGTTCATCTTAGTCCCATATAAGTGCATAATATTTTAGTTCAGGAAAGAACTTCAGTATCTCAAACAAAAGGTTTACCCAACGTACCGTAAGATTTTATTGACGGTTGTTTCTTTTTCCAAGAGATTGCGAGCATGGATGCTGAATATTGATTTCCTCAGCTGAAGCAGAGAAATATATTTAGACAGTAAGCCACACACAGGAGACATATTACACAAAGATCAATACGAACTACAATTCATATGCAGGCAGAAATGTACGCTGTTGTGCGAGAAGACATCAACAAACAAGGTCACGTCTTTACTTCTACTGAATGCAGCTACAGTAAATATTGATACATAACTCGAGTTATTGTGGATTCGCAAGTTCACAGCCTTCTAAAAGAGTTCTATGCATACTAATTGATCAGTCAGAGTGACGATTAAGAGTAATGGATCTAAATATGTGTATTACCTTCTGATCAATGTATTTATTGTCCTCGATGGCTGACCTCTTGGAGTGATCACAGGAGGAAGAGGAGGCCGAAGGAAGCCTGCGGAACAGACAACTGGGGTCCTGCTGCTGCCGGTCAATAAACTGCTTCATAAAACTCTCCCTGTATCGCACACAGCCATACAAAGACTGAGCATTTCTTGATGTATTCACCAGGACAACTAAAACATTAAGTTGCATAAAACAATCTCCACACGCAATGGACGTAGTCTGAGAGCACTAGTGATGTATTAAATGCTTCTATTTAATTTAATACAGCAATTTTCCGGTGAAATCATTAATACATTAACATGAATTTCAGAGCATCTTAGTATTGGGTACATCCCCTTTTTGTTTTAAGTGTATAAATTTGCATAATATACACTTGTACAAATTTGATTTTAAAAATATCATGATCCATATTAAATCAAATCCACCAGTGTCACCTGAATCCATAGATATACAACAGAAAAATGACATTAAGGACGAAGCAGCGGATGATCAGTATCACATCTTTGCTTAGATTTAAACAGAGACCTAGAAATAGTGCAGAATCTAAAATATGAAATATTTAATATATTGGATATTTACTTTTTGTTTTGGAGTATTTCAACATTCTAGAACCTTAGTGTTTATTTCTGGTTTTCAATGTGCTCTCGGATTTTTGTACCCAACTGCATATGTCATGACCTAAAATTAATAAAAGTAGTATAGACTGAAGTAATAGTTCATGATGAGTCCCTCTGGACCTGATCTGCTACGTACGTCTCCTTGGACCTCTGTGCACACATTTCCTGCTGATATTGATGATGCACAAAATAAATATTATTCCAATGAACTGTTTATCTGTACCTATACACTCTATACCAATCAGCCATAACATTAGCAGCAGTGCAAGGTGAATTGAATAACACTGATTATCAATTATTTTCCAGTAAAGTGGAATCAGGATCATGGGCACCCAAGGCTCATCTACTGTTTGACCATGGTGACCCAAGATGACCCCATTCAGTGCTATCCCAAAGAAAAGCCAATGTAGCACAAACTGCTGAAAAAATATAATACTTGCTATGATAGAAAGGTATCAGAACATCCAGCATATCACAGCCTGCAGCGTACTGTATGAGGCCCAGTATTGATCTGGCCTCCAAATTCCCCAATCTCAATCCGCGTGAGTATCCATGGACCGCACCAGACAAACAAATCTGTCTCATGGAGGCACTACCCTGCAGCTCACTGCACCATACGGATCTGCCAGACACCACAGTATACTCTACACAAGGGGAACGTAAACAATATAGGGCACAATGATCTACATTTTAATGTTATGGCTAATTGGTATACAGTATAATCCTGCTATCTCAAATTTTCTTCCTCATGTCGTCTTGGGGTTTTGTTCCTTGCCACTTTCACCTTTGTCTCACTCAACCGGAATAAAAAAGACGTACAGTAAATTCCGAGAAGCTGCTTTGTGACAATATCCACTGTTCAAATCTCTTCATGATACAAGGAGAAGCAGATAGGTTCATATGCTACTGTACCTGATCCTGGGCACAGTGAAATCTGATGGCAGCTTGGAGATCTTCACCATCTGCGGTCTGTTGGGGAACTTCTCGAAGATACGCAGGCGCAAGGGGAGCTTCTCTTTTGTGTCGGCATTTGCCTCACTCTGCTTCAGCTGTGAAGATTATAAGCAATGAACGGGAAGAGAAGGAAGGAAGGAAGGAAGGAACAAAAAAAGTTGGAAAACCTAAAACCACCAAAAAAGGCCCACTGGTGCTTAGAAGTGTGTACAAGAGAAACTCACTCATCTTCCTACTGCCAGGCGTTCAAGAGAGGATAAACATGCCTGAGTAAAACATGGTGATGTTTATGTGCATTCAAAAAATAATAAAATAATAGGGGCAGCATGGCTTAGCACTGTTGCCTCTCAGCTCCAGGGCTAGACAGATGATGACCAATAACATTATCATTTCATTTAAACTACAATCAAAGACTTTAGATTGTATGCGGCAGTAACACAGATACTGTATGAACATTCAAGAGACACTATGTTGATGCACCTTAACCAGAACACTACACAGATTGTATGTGTAGATTACTGTATAATCATTTTTCTTGATGATTTCGATCTTTCGTAGTTCTGTAGTCGGGGCTGTCTGTACTGTAACTGTAAGCGGGACTCCACTAATGAACGCTGGATTTTAAAAGAAAAGCCACCTCTGTAGACATTTTATCAAAGCAGGGAGCATACTACATCTTCCCATGTGTTGACAGCGTTTGAAACAGAGTGCTGTGGGTTACTACACAATGCATTTCTTTGAATTAATGTGGACCTCGGAGCGCTATGACCTTTCATCTTTCTGTAGTTTTATAATGCCACAAAGGCCCACTGGTGCTTAGAAGTGTGTACAAGAGAAACTCACTCATCTTCCTACTGCCAAGCGTTCAAGAGAGGATAAACATGCCTGAGTAAAACATGGTGATATTTATGTGCATTCAAAAAATAATGGGGGCAGCATGGCTTAGCACTGTTGCGTCTCAGCTCCAGGGCTGTGGGTTCGGTTCTCGCCTCTGATCTACAGTATGTGGGTGAGTATGCTCATTCTTCCCATGCTTGCAGGGTTTCCCCCAGGAACTCAAAGACATGTCAAAAATAAATAAATACCCACAGTGTATGATTGGGTGTGTAAATGTGTGTGCTTGTGCTCTGCAAATGGTTGGCACCCTATCCAGCATGTCCCCTGCTTCGTGCCAGAGGTGCCTGAAATAGTTTCCAAGCTCCCCATGAGCCTACACAGGATAAGTGATATAGACGATAGTTGGATGGTATAATAATAATTATTACTACACTTATAAACAGGGATCTAACACTCTATGCCTGTTGCAGCAACCTGTGCTATAACAAAATTCTGCCCAAAGATGGCAGCAGCACCCAGCCTGAAAGAAGTCATGCTGAAATAATCTGCCCTCACACAGCACACATCGGGAAAACAACATCAAGGCGAATTATTCACAAAAAAATCAATTTGCATTCTGAGCCTGTGTGACTGTGTGTGAATATGTGCATATGCAAGCTGAACTGTTCACACTCGGCAAGCGATGGTAAAACGTATAGTGTTCAATTAGATCGATTAATTGTTTATGAAAAGACTAACTGATATTTCTTGGCTGCCGCGGTCTGCCTGGGAGCCTGGAGATAAAGCTGATGCATTTTTGATGAGAAACAGAAGCCAAGGATGAATGCTTATCGGTAGCACTGGGAAGGAGCTACAAGCCTTCACAGGCTTTCTCCCATTTTTGCAAAACAGCTAAAAAGCGTTTCAGCGTGGGTGATGGGGGGAAAAAGCGACAGGGAACCATGTTCTACAGAAGTGTTTTTCAACCACTGTGCCGCGGTACACTAGTGTGCCGTGAGAGATCGTCAGGTGTGCCGTGGGAAATTATTCAATTTCACCTAATTGGTCTAAAACATGAAATATGAAAGATCAAAAAGACTGTTTTCACTGAGTTTATTTGATTCCTATTCAAGACACTTTAATAAGAATGACTGTATATTGTTAATTGCACTTTTTATTTGAAAGAAGAAGAAATATGAAAGATCATAAAATACTTTTTTCTTTGTGTTTATTTGATTCCTGTTCAAGACACTTCGATAAGTAAGGCTGTATATGGTTAATATAGGCTACAGAGTTTCATTTTTTACAGTTTCGATTGTTGGTGTGCCTTGTGATTTTTTTTTCAATTAAAAATGTACCTTGGCTCCAAAAAGGCTGAAAAACACTGTTCTACAGTATACATAGATGCATGTAAAACTGGAACATGGGCATAATCGCATATGCAAGAGTGCGGTAACGATATACAGTACTGAACACTGACGCGACCGTGATGTGGCTGTACGTAGGTACGAGCCCACGGGAGTGATAAAGAATTACAGCTTTGTCAATATCCATTATAACAGCATGTTTCCGTGATCGATACAGCTTCTACACAACACTGTAATACTAAATAATACTGTAATAATCAATTGAGACACAGTACTGTATGGTCAAATGTTGCCTAGTATTGTTACTCTGCCAGAAAAAAACAGATCTCACTTTATAGCTTACATTGATTTGAACAGGGCGGCACTGTGGTGTAGTGGTTAGCACTGTCGCCTTGCACCTCAAGGGTCCGGGTTCGATTACCGTCTCTGTGTGCATGGAGTTTGCATGTACGGTTTCCTCCCACAGTTCAAAGACATGTAGGTTAGGTTAATTGGCGTACCCAAATTGGCCGTAGTGTGTGAATGAGCGTGTGTGCCCTGGGATGGATTGGCACCCTGTCCAGGGTGTGCCCTAAGCCTCCTGGGATAGGCACCAGGCCTCACATGACACTGAATACAGAATAAAATGGTATAGAAGATGACTGAGTGATTTAAACAGCCACTTAATTGGCATCCTTTCTTTTATTTCATATAAATCCTCCATGCATTCATACCATACTGTCAGACACATGTTCCATGAAAAGTATTGTTCGCCATGTAATATGATGATGTCATGAACACTAGGAGTAATTTAAAGCATGTCAAACTAGGAAGTGGAATTTACCTGCCAAATACAGACAGACAATTTGAGTGATACATCCAGTAAAACATAATGCAATTAACTGGTGTATCAGCATGTACTGTCCATACACTATACTGTATAATCAAAGTGGGCAGTGCATAACTATCCAGTTATACACCTATCCAGCACACAAAATATCCAGCACACACCTACAGTACATAGGCAATCAAAATGGTACACCGTCTTGTGTTATTAGTGTTGAGAAAGATGGGTGGCACCAGACTATTAGACGTTAGGGTTGAGAATGAGGCATGCTTTGACCTGCCCCATAAGCACCTCAAGGGAGATTTTGTTATTTGAAGCTGAAAATCCTTCACTACAAAACAATATAAAGAAACCATCTCTGTTCCAGTGGTAGCAACAATCTCCCTGTTTTCACAAACATCCACACCGACACTAACACACTGGGGCACCACAGAGACCTTCTAATAGGCATGTGGGCTACAAATAACCTGAGAGGAATTTCAATACCCTTAAATGTTTTGCATGGGGTAAAATGTTCAGATCTGCAGTACATTTAAGCAAAACAGTGGAAAACAAAAAGGATATCTGGTGTTTGATCTGGGAGCGATGTGATTCTGTGGCTAGGCAACAGAGATAACATATCCCACTGATTACACACAGCAAACCTCAGAAGAGATGAGTAGCCTTCCTTCTCGATATTAAGATCCTTGCTAGTTAGCAACTTAAAAAAACAAACAAAAAAAAAAAACGGCTACAGTCATCTGTTCCAGTTCGTGGCTCGCTCTGGGCCGGAGCTAAATTTCCCAATGATACAAGAACGACAGCGAATGTACATTTGTTTGCAGATAACTGGATTGTTTAAGAACGTGAGATTCTTTCTGCCAGTCCCCAAGGTACCAATCAATGGCTCTATGCTCGGCAGGACCGCTGCAACTGAACGCTCCGCTCAGCAGCAGCTTCTGATTAGCTCTCACCCAACCCTGCTCGAGATATGGCCCACTGCAGAGAGAACACATGCGCCCCACTATTTACATCCTTTGTATAAACAGCTGAATAGAAGAACACGTACGGCTCCTCTATGCCGAGTTCTGCCTGCTTGTTTATTCATAGCTCTTTGTTTTTCCTTTTAATTCAAGACTGGAAGAAGTAAAGCCCAGAAAACATATGCTACTGCTGAGAGCTAGAGCAAACGTATGAAATATTACATCACACAAAATCGGTTAATTTGATCATCTGTGACTCCCTTGATAAGCTGTTTCAAAGGTGGTGGGCTGATAGAGACGTAGCTACCTAATACAAACACCCACACGAAATGTCGTACAGAACACCGATTGATGGATTTACATGCTGAGAGAAAAACAGCAATGTAGTCTGCATACTAAATAAAACAAATGTATGGGTACTATGGGTTGCTTATTTTTGCATTACCACGGGGGGGGGGTTCCTACATAAATAAAGGGAGCTTGTGCAAGAAGAACAGTGCATTGTTTCTGCTTTTCATAATGATGAATTCGAAATGGCATTTCTCATAAATCAGTGCAGTAAAAGCTAAAAGGCAGCAATTTATGTGGCAGCTTTCAGACATATTAGTGTGATCCATTCTTTTTTTTTTCACACATTCTTTCCAATTTCAGGCTCGGCTGAACTGCACGTTACGGTATTCTTCAGGTCATCCACCTCAGGAAGACTGGGCTTTTCTTAATGATCAATCACTCTGTGGTTTGAAGCACATTCACAAAAAATGGCCATGATGGAGCCTTTGTGGTGGCATCACGTTAATCCTCCATGAATTCATCCACCAAATCTATACCACAGAGCTTTCAAATTCCAGTCTGATGACTATAAACAAAGACCTAAAATAAAAGCACCGCCTCTACAGTATGACCTTTTGCTGTGAAAGGTACCTTAAACATACTGTAGGTTTGTCTGTCTGCTCTTTTCTACGTACAGTAAAACCCTAAAACAGTGTTGTCTTCTTCACTTTAAAAAAAAAAAAAAAAAATATATATATATATATATATATATATATATATATATATATATATATATATATTGAATTCATAACATCCATTTGCCATGTCTGGATCGCATAGTTTTGGATGATTTCTATTCGGTTTGGTGTCACACTGCGAGTAATTGAACAACGCAAAAAGCTGGATCAAAATGATATGAATGTCATCGGAAAGTTTTCACTCGCTGGTTGGAAGATGGTGATGGAAAAAGCAACTTTTGGAATGTGTGAGCAGAAATCATAAAAATCACCAAAGCATTGAGAACATAGAATTGCTTCTAAATAAATGATCACATAATGCTTCTCAACAGAGCAAAGGAAAAGTGTTGACACTTCTGACCAGAGATCCCAAGTTCAAATCTTAACGATACCACAGCAATCTTCGACCAGGCAGCCAAGAAATGCAAAATTGCTCTATAGGTGGGATGGATACCATACTCTCTCTCTCCCCCCTATTAAGCAGTGACACTAACCAATCATGAAAGTCTATGAGCTCATGCAAGCAGAAGGAAGCTTTTTCCTCTGAGACAGCTGCATTGGACTGTGAAAAAAAAAGGTTGGAAAACATGGTAAAAAAAAAAAAAGAGGTTGCTTAGGTTCACCTCTTAGTCCTTCCGGCTGGTCAGCTCGGGAGACCCAAGTATTGGGTGAAAGACTAACTAGCTCAAATAACTGGGTTAAATGTTTAATTCAATTTTTCATTTTCTTGTTCATCCATATAAATATTAGCAAGTCAGGTTAGTAAGTAAGATGTGATGTCTTCCAAAGTAGTCTTCTAATGTATTCATCTCTCAACATGCTCCTCATATAATCAGTAGTGAATGTTAGGGGAAGAGGGTTGAGTTTAACCATGCCTGGCAAGTCAGCGTGTAACGATACGGGTCGCACGAGGGGCGGGGCAGAGCCGCGCATGCGCTGTTCAGACCGAGCAGTTCGGCAGGTTGCTAGCACTCAGAATTCTGAGCAGGCAAAGGCGCGGCCATTTATACACGCGGTTGCCAGGCAACGCCGCCGTCAGGCAATCAGCCTGAACGAGCCGCACCTGAAGGCGTGTCTATTTAAGGGTCCTGATAACGGCGCACTTCGTGCGATCATTTAGGTAGCACCGGTAAGGTATCAGGGCCAAAGACAAAGAAAGAAAGAAAGAAAGAAAGAAAAGACAGGGATAGAGACAGATAGTGTGCTGTTCAGAGACAGACGCAAAGCCCCAGCCTCTGTCTGTTTAAGACGCCGGCGGGAGAGAGAGAAAGTGAAGGAGAGCGCGGCACGCATAAGTTCAGCGTGCGCGCTCAGTTGTACATAAAACACAACCACCGCCTCTCTCTCCCCCCACCCCTCCCATAGATCCTCGGTAAGGGCGAAGGCCCCAAGAGGATAAAAGTTTTATTTTATTTTCCAGAGCCCCGTCCGTTCGCGCGTAGACGGCGGAGCTCTGTTTACTTTGTGTTTAATAATCCCACGCTATCTCCAGACGGGAAGGTCTTCCCGTGCGTATCACAAGCTCTCTCACAGCCTCCTATTTCATTCACCCTCTCTATAGCCCAGCATAAGGGCTCTTATCAATAAAAAAAAAAAACATCGCGTGGTGCGGCTCTCCAGACCGCAACACGTAACAGCTTGTATATGTTATTCACCAGAAAGGCAATCAAAGTCAAACTGGACAGCTTTTCTTGATTAAGTTTACTAAAAGCAGCCCAAAATTAGTCCTACTGTATATTTCGACTTGATTAATATTTTGGCCCAGAACAGTGAGCTTCACCTTTATTTGGGACGGAGCTGCTCAGGATACATTCATTAGGTGTACAGTACATTGCTTTACTAAAAATGAGTCACTTAAAAGAAAAGGAAACGGTTGTAAGCATTTTCATTGCAGAAGGCTTTAAACATTTGCAAAAATTTCAAAAACAGCAGAGAGGCATCTGTTAACATGGATTGCACTCATGTACACACGGGCACAAACAGGTCCTGAAAGAAAAGGATTACGAAGCAGATGGCAGCACCTGTAAAGTTGTTCAGGTTATAATTACAAGAGTACGATGTCCAAGTCAAACTAGGTCTTGTGATGAAATTTCAGGTGCAAACCTGAAGACTACAAGCACAGTATGGTGATTAGACTCTTAGCCACGGTAAAACATTTGAATGATGCAAACATTTTAAAGAAGGCCATGAATGACGATCCTAGGAGAAGTATCACTGCACTCAGTCCTGTGAACACTCAGCATGCGGAATGCATGATCCTTGAAAATAAACAGATAACTTGTCGCCAACATGCAGAAGAGACGCATCTGTGTGTGGGACCTGTACACACAATCGTTTCCAAAACACTACTTGCACATCAAAGAAACTGGACTGCCACATCCACATCCAAGCCATTTCCACATGTTTGGGCCATTAAAGGAGTTCCTGGGAGGCCAGTATTTCAGATGTGAAGATCATGGCTCCAGCATAATGAAAAAAAAAAAAAAACGCTCTACCTTCATGGTATTCAAGCACTATTGAAGTGCTTGGATAAGTGCATTAGTGTATGATTACATAGAGACAAAGGTAGATATTTTCCTGTTATAACTGCACAATCAAAAATCCCAATTTGATTTAAACACCACTCATATAATTCATTTACGTAATATTTTTCAGGACCTCCACTGATCTCCATGCCTAGTCATATACAATAGATGGCAACAATATTTATTAATAAATAATTTATTTTTCATGTGTCAAGGAGGAAACTAAAGAAGTATAATATTATAGTTTGATGCACTCCTCAGTCTCTTAAATCCCCTTCATCAGGCGTTGAGAGATGAAAAGCAGAGAGCAAATGCAAAACAAGTGTTGAAAGTGCAGCTGATTACACATTTCCTTTGATTTACTACAGTTTGGGCGACTAGCAGTGACAAGGTTAATGCATTAGTTTCTCCCAAAACAAGGAATACATTTAACGGTATATGTGTTTTAGAGACTTATCAGAGACTTATCGGATTTATCTGGTGTTGTTGACAGTTTCATATAGGCTTAGAAAGAATTAATACTACATTATTAGCTTAAAGGGAATAATTGCGAGCTCAGTGTCATTTTGCCTGTGTTTATTCATTTGTTTTCAGCAAGTATCTTATTGGTATCATGTACTGGCTGAGATTTTTTACCTGCCGTTGTATCAAAAACTAGACAGATCAAGCGTTTTAGTGTTTCACACAGACAATTCCTTAGGATAACGGAGGAGACACAAAAGCAGGGTTCGTGGTTAGACCTTTAGCTGTCTATTCATATTAGTAATGCATGAGAAGACTTAAGCCCAGCGGCAGCTGCAAGCTTAGCCATTTGTGTTTTAAAAAAAAAAAAAAAAAAAAGGAACATTTTAGCTTAGGTCAAAAGGTTATTGAAGAAAACTGATCTTTTTAAGATGCTGATTTATTAATCATATTAACGCCTAAGCAGTTGTTTCAAAATACAAAGTGGGAATAAAAGTAGGTCAATAAAATCATGCAATGGCAAATTTATGGCAATATTTATAGAACTTAATTGAAAGTGGAATTGAAAATAAAAGACCACGCATCATATACAGTAGGAAAAGACTGATAAGCTTGTCAAGGCAAACATTTATGGAAAAATAACATGGTTCATTCCATTAATTTTTGTTTCGGTTAGTGTAGATTGGATTTGAATCAGTATTTTTAAATCTGAAATATGATATAAATCTGAGTCAGGTACAGTAGGTGTGAAACAAAAATGTCACTCTGTATTCATAGCAGTGAACAGGATTTGCTTTAACATAGCATAATCTGAATATCTGAATATGTTCCACCATCACCATTATCAACCATGTTCCCATTTGTAGCTGTCACAACTGGAACTGAATATGACTTTCCGCTGTTGTAGACCACCTGTCTCAAGGTTTGCCATGTTGCATCTACTACAGTAAGATGCTTTTCTGTTCACCATGGACGTAAAGAGTGGTTATTGTAGCTCAAACAAATCTGGGCAATTTCCTCTAACCAGATTTGTTTCCTCAGAGAATTAGTTCTTCTTATTTCTTATTTATATTCTATTCTATTCATGCGACTAAAATGTAACTTGATAAACGAGCGCAGTCTTAATATACAAGTATTGTAGTATGTATATGCTTTGTCTGTCACGTGATCACAACTGAGCCAATGGTTCTTCTCTCTCTCTCACGCCGTCGTATTGTGGGTAATCGTCTCAGTGTGCATGTGTCACTTGTATGGTCAACATACATGCACGCGTGTACTGTTTATAATAACAGTGACCATGTGTGGGCACCCGTAAAGCATATGCTTGTGTGTGTGTGTGTGTATGTGTGTGTGTGTGTGTGTTTAACAAGCTAGAATAATGCTGTATATTATTTTGCTTAGATAAAATCAGTAGCTGTTTTATTTCTTTAGAAGTACATTTGTGAGTTCTCCCTTTGCTTATTGGGTTTCCTCCCATAGTCCAAAGACATGGGGTGTAAGCTGACTGGCAGTTCCAATTTGCTCATATTGTATGACTGGATGTGTGTGGGTGTGTGCCCTCCGATAAGCACAAGGGATGTTCCTGTAAAAATACCCCCCCCCCCCCCCCCCCAATTCGATCACCTCCATACATCTGTCTCCATTGAACTTTGCTTTTACATGGAATCTGCACGCATCTGTCCTGATACCCCATAATCCATGCACCGCACCGCGCTTTCTCTCTCTCCAGACTTGGCAGAATCCCATAAGGAGCACAGGAAAAGACGGGTCATTTTTTCCTTCTCATTTACCCTCTAATGAAGCATGGCAGCACTGCATAGGCTATAAACTCCCAGACCACTTAGAGGTGCACCTGTGACACCCGTGGGGCCGGCTGCCAGGTTGCTCACCGGGGTGGGACTGACGGAGCATGGACGCTGTTCTTTCCAGAGTCCTGTAGGAGAAACCGAAGGTGACATTGAAGCCCCTGGTTGTCCTGTGTGGTGTGACGTGCATGTTTGCTACTTATATTGTCCTCTGTGAAACACGAGGCGGTGTCATTTCAGGGCCAGGCTGAGGGGGGATGTCACGATAGGCAGGGCTTGTCTGGTCGAATGAAACTTTCATACTAACATACTAACCACGATAGAGTTCCGGGGAGAAAACTGGGTCAAGGTAAAAGTGAGACGGGAACAAACACACACTGTCTGGGGCAGCAGACATCTGGATCAAGCTCTGTTTGCTGGGGAAGCAGAAGGATTTAAAGCATGGCTAGGGCTACGTGAGGCCAGACAAATAAACGTGTGCTCTGAGCAGCATGCTGATGGACAGCTCTGTTACTAGAGGAAACTAAAGAGATGTGCCTGTCACAGCCAGCAGGGACTCGTGTGTGTGTGTGTGTGTGTGTGTGTGTGTGCGCGTGTGTGTGCACGCGTGTGTGCGCGTGTGTGTGTGCGTGCGGTTGTGTGTGTGTGCGTGTGCGTGCCTGTGTGTCTGCAGGCACCAAAACAGTGGAGCTCTTCAGAGGTTTATCCCCTGTGCGTATTTGTGCAGGGATAACTCAAACAGATACGGGAGTGTGCGTTCTGCACTAGATGGCAGTGTGGTTAGGTGCAAGGGCATAACAAACAAGCATGGACGATCATCATGACCTTTTCAGAAGTTTATACTTTTTTTTCCTGAGATTTACCCCAGTTTAATTCAGCTGAGTCAAAGTCAATCTATGGCACACATATTTATGGCACACATGAATGAATGGTTGATCGCTCTATACTCTTCAAGTGTACCAATGGAATAAATGATGTCAGAGCTAAAACACCGGATCGAGGAGAGATGCAAACCAGGACAGACAGACCAAATGATTCATTATACCGCTCTATACTTTGCTCATTTTCAAACACACACAGGTCGAGAGAAAGCTGAAAGAGATGTAGGAAGAGACAGAGAGAGAGAGAGAGAGAGAGAGAGAGAGCGCTCATTATTTAGTTGGCTGGGAAAGCCAGGCGTTAAGAGAGAGAGCCCTACATTGTCTTCTTCATTATTCACCTGGAGTGATGGCACTTTGTGAGACACCCTCTGCAAATTGAGCTGTAATGAATATACTGCAGTGCCTTTCTCCCACAGCCTTTTGATATTCTCTCTCCCCTTCCAACAGCCGGTCCAGAGTACACAAGTCAGCCCAGGCCGCCTGGAGAGGCTTTTGATATCAGAAATACACACGCATGCACAGTCACCCCGAAGGAAGCGCTCCCATTTGATGTCCGCCAGTAAAAAGATAAACATTTCCCCCCTACCATTGAAAGCTGCTTTTCACTGCCATTTAGCTGGAGGGAGGTAATGATTTGTTGAGCTTCTATCACTATCAATCTTTCAAATCAGACGGGGAAACAGCCCATGACCGGCCAAATGAATAGACTGCGTGAGGAAATATGAAAAGAGAACGTGATCCGGAACAAAAACGGAGGAGGCTGTGATGACGGAGACCTGATTACTCAAGCCAGGGTGTGTAGACTTACTGTAGAGTACACTGCACCTATACTGATCCATGTGATATTCATCTTAGAAATGGAAACAAACCCTGTTGAACCTGTATACTGTACATAGCACACAACTAGTGCATCAGCTTCCTGTGATGTTCTCCTGGGTGTCTCCTTTAATTATTTTTAGTCATCTCACAGGCATAGCAGTCTATGCAATTCATTAAAATTTCCCCAAAGCTAATTTCACACAATAACTGCATTATTCCAATCAGCGTGATGAGAGCGGTGTGAAGCATCAGAGCACGCAGACGCGCGTCCTGACAGAGACTAAGAGGAAGCTCATTAAACACTTCCTGTTATCAGAGGCTGATCTGTGGCGTTTGGAACACGCCGGGTATTCATTAGCTCTACCTCCGCTTATCCTGTCGCCTTTAATTGCTAATGATCCTTTAGGGTGCGTGCAGGTGGCGGCCACGCTGGCTAACAAATTGGATCAACATCCTGCGAATGCAATAGCAAATAAAGATTGGCTATTGAAGAAGCAGGTCATTCCCGGAGATTAATCTCGTTGCCTAATAACAGCTCTTGTTATGCCCTCTATCATTTTCCTGCTTCTAATGTTTCTTACACTCTCACACTGGTTTACAATGCTTTAATGCTATAAAGGCAAGACGTGTCAAATTCTGGACAGCGTATTGAAACTGCCCCGATTCTGATGAAACTGCTGGGCTCACTTCACGTTTCACGAGCATATCCCTAAGATTATGCCTATAGCAGAAAGAAAGCATCAGGTCCCCATCTAATCCATCAGTCGAGGACTAGGCCACAGACGCTTTTGTTATCTGTGGCCGTGGCTTTGAAATTGGTTTCGAATCAAGACAAATCAGCTGTCCACCCTGACAGATGCAAGTCATTTCCATGCAGACATGTGTTGCAGTTCACAAATAATGATGAATGTTATGAAACAAAGGGACCTACTGTATACGAGTTAAACATTTCTGATGCTGCATACTGAGTAAGTTTATGATTTTCCTAAAAATCTATGATTAATAGTCTAATATTGCAAGTAAACATATACTCTTGAACCAATCATCTAAAACCTCTCACAGACATTTAGGCAAATCCGATCTAAGCTGGTTTAGAGCTCCAAACCTTCAAGGAATAATAACAGATAGTGCTACTGCACTTTCGATAATGTATCATTTATGTGGAGGATATTAATGAGATTCATATGAACAACAGGCCATGGAAATTGCTTCTAGGTTCACCACATAGCCACAAATCTTCATTATGCTAGTACCTGGAGAAGACAAATTAATATTGTATAAAATATATTGCTACTAGACAATATTCATTATTCATTCATTTATCTTCGAGTAATGGCGGATCCAAAGCCTATTCTCAGAACACTGGGCATGAGGCAGGAATGCTGTCAGGTTGCAGGTCTCCAATCACACACAATTTGCTTTGAGAGATGGGAGGAAACCGGAGAACCCATAAGGACAGTCAGAGAACGCTGGCTCAAGAACAAACCAAAGCTATGAGATTACAAGGCTACCTATCCAGTGGTGCCTTGGGATGTGATCGGGATTCATGGTTGTGATCATCCTTAGTTCTTCAAGTAGCTCTTCTTCCATAACATGCTTCTCCTACTCATCACGTACCACCTTCATTATCTCAGTGGTCTTTCACCACTCACTTATTGCACTGCTTTCTCTTTTAATTGCTATATCTTTATTGTTTTTGCACATCTCAGTTTGCACCAGCCTATCCACTGATTATACATCCTCATTCACCTATATGTTGCATATATTCACATCATTCTTTTCATACACTTCATTCATTCATTTATCTTCTATACTGGTTATCCTACAGGGTACAGGGTCAAGGGGGTTCCTGGAGCCTATCCCAGAAGATTTTTGGGCATGGGACACCTTGTGCCAATTCATTGAAGGGCACACACGCACACAACAGGCAATTTGAGAATGCTAATTAGCCTAATCTGTATATCTTTGGACTGTGGGAGGAAAACAGAGTACCCAGGGGATACCCACCAAACTCCACACACACAGACTTGAGAGGGAAATCGAACCCTGAAGGTGTGAGCCCACAGTGCTGACCTCTATGTATAAAGGAGCCATGGTGGCAGTGTTGCAGTCAATGCTCTAATGTTTAACATCAAATCAAACCTATCCTAAGTCACTAACAGCTAATGATAGGAGAATCTCAGAGAGATCTGGAAAATAATTATTACCAATATATGGGTCAAGCAAGTTCCAAACAAACAAACAAAAAAAAAAAACACAGAAAAAGTAAGATCACATGATCAGTGAATATTTGGACCGTCTCTTAGTCATCCTTGTAGCAATATGGCACAAAATAAACCTTTCATTTTGAACACAAACATATCTAAACTGTGAGCAATAGCTGGGAGATTTTTGTTTCTCTCGCTCCATCGAGACATGGCTGGTATTTGAACAACTCCATCTGTGAGGGGATCTAAGAACATTGCCACACATGGCTCAACAGTGATGCTCCTGGGAGTCATGAAAAGGGAAGGTCAGTAAAAGAGAAACAGAGAGAAAGATTCACAGGGTATATGAACTGAATTGTGCTACATTAAACATTATAGTGTTTCTTAAGAGGTTTAGCATCAGTACAAGAAGCAATACAATGCACAGAGAATGTGTAGTTAGAAAGAACGGTGGTATGAGAGAGGTTCTAAGAGGTAAGCCCAGGGATTCAATATGCTGATTACCCTCTGCTGCAATATGCCATTCCACTGAAATGGAACTGTCAGTCCTATTTGAAGAATTTGCACGACTCATTCACGAGAAAGAATCGTGTAACAGCCTGGCTTATCAATTCTCCAAACTCGGCCATGGCTCAACCATCAATCAAACTGAAACTATATTTTTGTCTATATTTTGTCTGGTTTGGAAACCATAAAGTTTTCTCATATTTGATAGCTCTTCCTCATAACAAGAGGAACGAGGCAGAGAGCATGGGCAATAATATTCCCACATGCCTCACAGCCCCTACTTGTGTACTTCGTCAAGGATAAGAAACAAGAGATGCCTGCAAGCTTTAGAATTTCAGGTAGTCCGTGTCATCAGAGGGAAAAAAAAAATAAAGAAATGTCAATTTAGTTTTTTTTTTTTTTTTACTTTATTGTATATTCTTGTTTTTCCTCAGTTGTAGAGAAGGGCGTCTTGAGCCACTGTAATGGGGGGGGGGGGGGGGGGGGGTCTGGTTGTCCACAAGTTCTTGTGAAGATTGATGGCATCGTGAATCCTCTGTTCCAGGGCATCTCAAAGGAATCCTAAACACTTTACATTTCAGCCAGGTTACTTCAGTTTGGACACATAGGCTTGGCCATAGATTAATCCTTTAAGATGTTGAAGTGACAGTAATGAATGGTAATGCCTCTGCTATCAACAAATCTTTTCGTTTGATAATTTATACTGTATGCCTCAAATACCTTTAAAATATTACTCAAATAGGGTGAAAGCTACTGACAAAAACTAGTTCAAGGCTTACATACATTCCAAAATGATTCAGTTCATCTATTGGTTAGAATGATAATTTCAAATAAACCCCACAAACATTTAACTATTCCTTCATAAGTCAAAAACAAGAATCTTGGACAGACCCACTGATGGATGCACAGACAAGTCCAAGATTATATACGGTACTAATATATAATTATAATACCACAGCCTTTTTTTGTTTATATACAAAAACTTCAGTCTATTTTATTTAATGAAAGTCTCGGGATTTGTACTGGAATCAAAAAATGGTACTGTAGCTTTGCTCTTGAAATGTTCTGCATTAATGTATAAAAAATGTTCCAAAATCATTTACACATTTTCAACCTTGTATATTCAACCTTGGTTTATAGTTTATAAGGTCTAATTGAGGGAGTAACTATAATTTTGAAACAAGAGCTTTGCACAAAAAAACACTACTCAAGAAGTCTTCAATTTTCAAAAAATTATGACTGTTAATAATCAGTGTCCCCAAGTGTATAATATCAAACAATGTCACATTGATGAACGGTGCCACTTAACCACAGCTAATTTATTATCAAAATCATTATGCATTTATAAGATGATTGATGTGACAACTGTCCTGTTTTCCCCGTGGTCCCGGGATAAATTTTAATTATAAAACTGTACTGCAAGTGCAGTTGAAACATGCAGTCATAAGTGTAAAACATACTATCTTTCAAAAATTTCATGACTGAGACCATACTTCTGTTACCGACTTCAAGAGCTTCATGGTTGAAAGAGCAGGGGGGTCAAAAACCCTTCAAAAGCAATTACTGATGACATTATCACAGGGGACGGCAATCTGTTCAGTGAGAGCTACAAAAACAACCTTCAGAAAAACACCCTAAGAGCTGTCACTGCCACCAAATCAACACTGAGATACAAAAGGACAAAACCCATCTCATCCTTATTTGTTCCACATCAGGATGAACTAGTCTTAGTAGAGTCAAGGTCAGTCTTTGAATTGCTTTGATACCAACTGTTTATAAAAGCTCCCCTTTTTTCTGTATACTTGGAGAGCAATCATAATCTAGCGGTCTATTTTAGGTTTGCCCCCATCTGTGCTAGAAGCACCTGAAAAATAGGCAATTTTACAGGCTGAGCAGCAGATCCTTCAGCTATGGCTAAGATAGAACTGATCTGGACATGTCTAGATGTTGAATGCATGCCAGAGAATTGATGAAATTCAATGAGCCAGAATTTAAAAAACATTTCCCAAAGGTTTTGGGAGGTTTGCAGTGTTGGTAGTGTAAATTCAACTGGGTGTATGGTCAAGAATGGAACTTTCAGAAGATAGTTCGGGTGAGGATAGCTTTGACTAGCCCAGGGGCAAAGTCTAGGCACGATGGGGAGACAGACAAAGCCTGCAGCCTCTTCAAAGAAGTAATGGCCAAAAAAAACATCTTAAGTGTCAGAAGCCTGTCAGGCGCTGACTCTAGTGGTTCGAAAGGGGTGTCAATCGGACCTTCAAGCACAAAAGCTAAGTCTCACGACGGGACCGTCGCTCTAGTGGGTGGCCTCAACCGTTTAGCTCCACGTATAAAACGGCAACTAAAGGGTGCTTTCCCACAGAAACCCCATCGGTCAGAACATGACAAGCCGAAATAGCGTCTACATACGTTCTGAGAGTACTAGGACATAAGCCCAAGGACAACTTTTCTTGCAGAAACTCCAGCACTGAAACAATTCGGCAGTGGACTGGGTCTACACGTTTTGCCATGCACCAACTTTCAAATACACTCCATTTGAGGGCATAAGTTCTTCTAGTGGAGGGAACCCTAGCACTTAGAATAGTTTCAACTACGCTGACTGGAAGACCAGCATATCTCTTAGTTCGTGCCCCTCAGGAACTTGTCCTGTACCCACGGCAGAACCTGGTGCGCTAGCTTTTTCCAGCGGCGCAAGGACAGTCCGTCCAGGCGATTTATTTACGAGACTACCGTAGTGTTGCCCATCCGCACTAGGACATGGGGATGAAATCCCCTGGCGCTTAGCCACAACTGAAACGATCTCATTTACAGAAGGCCCAAGGATATCACCGTGGACGCAGCTGCCATGAGAGCTAAAACACTCTGAAAGTTATGAACAATCACCTTCTGGCCTAGCCTGATTTCCTTTAGGGTATTGAGAATGGATTCAACACGTGCAGGAGACAGCTGTGCCTGCATTGCGATCGAATTCCATATGACACCCAAATACGTTGTCCTCTGAGCAGGAAAGAGAACGTCTCTCCCGGCGTTGAGTGTCAATCTTAAAGAATGGTGGTGAGCTAGGACAATATCTCGATGTCAAAGCGCTAGCTGCTAAGACTGAGCCAGGATCAGCCTGTCGTCTATATAATTCAGAATACAGCTGCCCTGGAATCATAGAGCCAGAGCTGCATCCGTGCATTTTATATATGTGCGGGGTGACAGGACTAAGCCAAATGGAAGGACCCGATACTGGTAATCCTCGCCCCCGAAAGCGAACCTCAGGAACTTGTGTTTTTCTATATGAAAATATGCGTCCTTCAGGTCGATTGTCACAAACCATTTCCCTGGTTGGATTTGAGAAACAATCATTTTGGCTGGCAATTTTTTGATGTTCAGCCCACAAAGAGGTAAAATTGGACACAACCCCCCCATCTCTCTTGGAAACCAGGAAATACTGACTTTAGTAATCTGGGTCTCTGTCTGGCAGGGGAACATGTTCTATGGCCCCTTTTCCAGCAAAGTCTGTAATTGCAGAGTCAGCAGATGCGCTCGTTCCGGTTACTTGGAAGTGGAGACCACGCCATTGAAACGCAGAGCATGATGTGCAAAATGAATCCTGTAGCCTCTCTCTAAAGTGATTTGTACCTATGGAGACATACCTGGCAGTAGGGTTTTCTCTCTGAAAGGGGCACAAGTTTTGACACTGAGGCTGGATGGGGGGGTGTTAAGGTGTTCGGCATCCTGAAACATGGCAGGAAGGAACCGAGCACCTAACATTTCGCTGGAGACCGCTGCTCTCCGAAACACGAGTGGTGGCGGAGATTGGACAACGGCCTCCCAAGGGTGCCAGGGAGGAGTCTTTATGCCTTATTGGAATTTTTACATGCCCCTCCCCGGCGGGAGACACCCCTGGGGTCCTGGCCACGTCAGCCTCAGGACTTCTTTTAGGCGGAGATGATGCTCCTCAGGTCCGGTCTTTTTTGAGGCGGATTGCAAAGTGCGGCGAGTCACTCCCCAATCTCCGGCTCGCCACACTCTCCCTATGCGCCTCATGCCTTGTGAGAGCCAGACCTGGTCGGGACTGGGTGGACGACGGTCCCGACTCTTGAGCACGGCGGGGAAGAAACCTCCCAAAGGCCTGTTCATATAGTTTTGCCTCCCAAAACCTAGTGGAGACGGAATTAACAGCTTCACCAAAAAGGCCGGAAGGCGAGACGAGGGCATCAAGGAGGAAAGCACGATCCTTATCCTTAATACCCGTGAGGTTTAGCCACAGATGTCTCTCCGTGGACACCATGGCAACCATAGAACGGTCAATAGCACGGGCCGTCTGCTTGGTTGCACGGAGACACATCTGTGGCTCGCCGTAGCTCTGTGAACACCCTCTCATCAATAGATCCGCCAGTGCTCAAGTCTTTCAGCAGGTCAGCCTGGTAGGCCTGCAAAGCCTCCATGATGTGCAGTGTAGCATCAGCCTGACCCGCTGTCTGAAAAGCTTTCCGCACCAGGGAAGATGTCAGTCTACACGGCTTGGAGTGTGTGCTTTTTCAAGGAGGATGATGTCCCAGGAAAGGGATAGCCGGCAAGTGTCGCTTCTATCTGGGGCATCTTCATATAACCACGCGCCTTCGCATCAACGATATTCGAATAAATCGAAGTCGATGGCACAAAAACACGGGATGAATAAGGCTTATTCCATGAAAGAGTTAACTCCTCATGGAGATCACCAAAGAAAGGGAGAGAGCGTCGTTGAGGCCCCTCCCCCCGGCCACCCAACAGAAACCTGTCGTCTAATTTTGAGAGCTTTGGGGAATCTCGCTTCTGCGGCCAGTCGATATGCAACCATTCGACCGCACGTGTTACTACTTCGAGTAATTCCTCATACGCTCTGTCATCACTAGAGGAGCGTTTTGAGGTGGCTCCATGGAAGCAAGAGAGGACGTCTCTTCCGCCTCTTCATAAGAAGCGCCGGAGCGTGCTTGAGAAGCGGCCGCTAAAACTTCCTGATCCGGCCGAGAGCGCGAGAGAAAGGGGGAATTCCGTCTTAGGCGCGTCTGCCAGATCGGCACGTGAAATCGAGCCACGCGCGAAGCACCTTAATATGGAGGAGATCAGTGCTCACAACAAAAATCGTGGAGATCGCCCTCCGAAAGAGATCTGTCACACTGAGGCACGCATCTCTTAGTAAATTCTGCCATATTGGTGAGTTATCACTTTTTCCTTTTGTTTGTATACTCGCTTGCACACACACACACGCAAACACAATGCGGTCCTTGAAGACAAAAAGACCTGAGGATGTTTCCGGTTCACTCCTATTTATAACCCGCAGGTGCACCACATCAGATGACGTCACCTGACCGAGGTTATATAAGCCAAAATTTGGCGTGTTTGATACACACATGCTTCACAACAGGTTGAACAAAGATGTTCCCATAGCGTTTTCACGCAGCATCAAGTGTACTGTAGCTTTTGAAAGGGAGCAAGCAATTTGAGTGGCAATTAGCGTAGTCTAGATGTATTTGGACTGTTGAAACCGGAGGAGGAAACTGTAGTACCCAGAGGAAACCCACCAAGCACAGAGAGAACATGCAACCTCCATGCAAACAGACCCAAGGTGGGAATCAAACCACAAGGCCACTACGCCAAAAACTCATGAATTAACTTAGTGAGGCCTAGCAGCTTAAACCCTTGGAATGATTTGTTTACAGAGAATTAACACTAAATGATAATTGGTATTACTTTATAGATTCAACAAGTCAAAATAGTACATTTAAAGCATGTTAAAATAGTATGAGTGGATACATTACAAACATGATGTCAATGTAGCATAAAGGTGTGCACACAATTAGATATTAGCACACAAAAAAATATAAAGCAAAATGATGTGTTGCTGGCTTGATTTTATTTTGCATTGTGTTAAATTTAACAGCAGTGCCTCTTCAGTCTGTATTTTGTATGTTCCAGCTATTTCCAGGGTCCAAATGCAAGAAATTGGTCTAGATGTTGTTAAAACCCCATCTTAGATGTTTTTACTCAAGAAAAAAATCTGACAGTCTTGGAGGCATGAAAAACAGAAGGTCAATGACATGATCTACATGCCATGCTCAACTTTAGTGCATACACAGCTTGACAATGAATATGGCTGAAATTCTCTCGCATAAATACTGCCATAACATTTGGACTTAAGTCTCCAATTTAAGCTGCCAACTCTAAATATGGTTTCATGTCCTCAGGCAAACCAAAATGTCTGAATATGTATTTAAACATGGGCTTTGCTGTTGTGAATGCTGTGGGTAATTCTGAAAGGGAAATTAGACAAAAAAGAGGGGGATAAATCAGTAGGTGGTGGTTGAACATCAAAGTCAAAGTGACTATCAAGGTAAAGAAAGCAACCAAGAAGGTATGGATACAGACCCACCCTAATCTATCCAGATTTGGACAGTAAAAGAAACTGGCACACACACATACACACAGTACACTCACCCACTCATTCACACACAACACTAATTAGCCTAATCTTCATGTCTTTGGACTGTGAGAGGAACCTGTAGTACACGGAGGAAACCCACCAAGCACAGGGAGAATATGCAAACTCCATGCACACAGATCCTGAGGAACCCGAAAGCTGGAAGTACAAGGCCAAAATGCCAACCACTAAGCTACCGTGCCGCCCCCACCCATCCAAATGTTGACACACACAATATCAACATGCCCTGATGACAAAAGTGTGAAAAGCTGTCTGATGATATGAGGCCAAACTCATTGCACTGATCAATTGAACAGTCAATGACACCATGTTCCCTCAAAACTGGATGGCCATCATTAAAAAGACTGAAAAGGACAAAGGTGACTTCTGGATCCTAGTCAATTATCGGCCTTCTTTGGCAATTCATAAAGATCTTTGAAGAAGTAACTGATCATGGCCCTTGCCAAATTATTACCGGCAACCCAAGGGAATGCAATTTTGTTAAGGGATGTGAAACAATAGAAGCACAATAGAAGAAACAAAAAGAATGCCACGCACTTGCTAATGGAAAAATACAGAGTGAAGCGATAGGTGCTCCACACAGACTTTCTCAGCTTTTGGAATGCATTTGATAAGCTGCTTATGCCATTATATGGAATGCCCTTTGACTTTGGCGTCTGCCAAGTTACCAGAGTCCTTTGCAAACAAAGGATAGCTACATACCTCAAAGCAGAGCTCTACAAATCCATGGTTCATCCAGTCACATTGCATGAAACCCCTTGTTGAACAACCAAACAACTAGCTTTTCACAGCATGCAGATGCAAATGCACTGTTGGACACTCTGCCTGACCTGCCTTGTACATGTACAATCATAGCATCCACAGCAATGATCACCCAACAGCAAATATAGCCATGCACCTCAGCCCAAAAGGCCATGTGGGCAAACAAATAAGTGCTGGCTCAACCTGTATAAAAGAGAATATGAAACACATCAATGGAGCCCGCAAAGACTCTTGCATGTGCAGGCGACAGATATAAAATGGGGAAGATAATGTCAAAAAAAAAAACAAAAAAAAAAACAAAGGATGAATCATATAGCCTTGCTAATCATATACTGTTTGTCGCTTATAAATACCTTTTAGTATTCAGAGTACGATGTAGTTAATTCTGGCATTTTCATGGCATTTTCTGCCAAGATAGGCCTTTCAAAAGTAACAATGCCTAATGATGCTGTAAAACCATACCTCTTTCCCTTTCTCTAGGCAGGGGTATTGTGTTCTTCTGTTGACAAGGACTTGTTTCTGAATCCAGTGCATGAACATGCAAAGGAGATGTGAGTAGTTGTGGCTCTTAGGACACTCTTTGTACTCTTGATGAACTACAGTATGTTCTGGACAAAGGTATTGCTCCTGTGTTAGAAGTGCTGGACATATTTGTAAAAAAAAAAAAAAAAAATGAAATATGCATGAAATATAACTTTTTAAACTAATGTGTTAAAAGGAAAAGTGGTTGACGATGTGTGCGACTTCCGTGCTTATTTAATTTTTCAAGGAGTACTCATGCTTGAGGACATTTAGGGCAATGTGCAAGTGTGTTAGTGGCCCCTCCTCAGGAGAAAAACCCTTATAAGTGCTGTAGACATGCTGCCAGAGTGATTCAAGTGTGTCTGATACGCATCGGCTTTGGGTTCTGGTTTTCATCTTGGTGATGCTAATTAGGAAAGGACACTTGTCTTTACTCTTCCAGAAGTTTGTCTGGGCAAACTGCCAGATCGATGAGTGAGAGAGTCCAGTATCAATTGGCTATCACTCTCGTCAGAACCTCCGGCAAAAAACAAGGACATTTGGCTCATTCCAAATGCTGATTGATGCAAGTGTTCTGAATTTAAGCACTTTTTTTTAACTGTAGTTCTGGTTCCTTGTTTTGGGTAAGAAGAATTACAGTATACCCTAGAATTATATAATAATAATAATTATAAGACTTGTACTTATGCTCCCTTGCTGTTAAAAAGTAATCAAATGATCAGAGGCTGAAAAAATTATCACATGAAAGGATGATCAAATCAGCAATCTTATCTGTGGTTTTGAAGCAGTGAAATACTGTACATGTCTGATTGGTTATGAATTATAGGGGATTTACTTGCTGGATAATATTCCTTATATTTCCTAAAGTTCTGGATTTAGTTCATCTAACAGATGTTGACGTTCATGCCTGACTCAGTTCTTCAAAATTACTGTAACTGAGTTGATCATAAGATTAGACTTTACTCAAGCATAGACAGGATCCAAGATTCAAAGGTCAAGGCAATAATCAAAGCCATATTAAAGCCAACAGTCTGACATTCACACAAGAATATAATTGATAATCACAATAATGCAAAATCAAAACCTGAATAGCACATGCATGGATTTAAAAAGCTCTTTAGAAAGGCCAGGACCTCACAAAAGGATAACTGTCAGTGTGGGTTAGTCAAAGGAAGTCAGGTGATTAATTATTTATGTGAAACATATGATAATTAATTCAACACTGATGATAATTTACTCTTACTATACTGAGGATCATGGGAAGATCTGATACTATGGTTTAAGTTCTTTTCGAATCCCACGTAGGGTTATTCTGCTACCATCATGGCAGCACTGAGAAACTGGCCCTTTGGCATTTCTGCAAACTTAATTGCCAAGGGTCTACAACTGGGCTACCATTCAAAACCCATTAAAAATCACATCACTTGTTAATCTTGTTTTGCAATTCTATTATATTATGGTTATTTGGATTTTAAATGATTTTCCAGCGCAGACTTGCATGCTCTGCTGAAATTTCTACAGTTCAAACTTAGATTTAACGAATGATGAAAAATAAACACCTTACCTGTTTTAGCTTTTTTAGGTCCTCATCAAGCTCAAGATTGTCCAGAATTACTGCTACAAACAGACTTAGCAGAATCTAAAAGATATCAAATAAGAGCACATGAATAACGATAATAATAATAGATTCACAAACACTTTTGTTTGTTAAAAATTACTTTTAATATTCAAAAAAAGGCTACCGAAATAAAATCCATCAATGGCATGTGAAACAGCATTTTATTCAATGTCACTCCCATTTCATAAAGAGCCGTCTTCAGGTTTTCATAATAAAAGTGACAAAATGTCATATAAATATCAAATAATTCTGTTTGAACACTGAAGACATATAAGATATGTCTGTATGCCACAGACTGTCACTGTTCTCGGTGCTACAGCCTGCACCAAACAGAAGTAAATGCATCCAGTCTAACAAGTCAGGCGAACTTAATATTAATAACATAATTGCATTTTTATACATTATACTGTATTAACATGAGAAACCAGCAATTACTCAACTTATGAGATCACACATTTACACAAATAATAAATTGGACTTTGTAATTACGTTTATTACAAAGTCAGTGTTTTTGCTTCTTTAATGTAGTCTTGACTTTCCTATTCTTTTTTTCCCCTGATTTGACAGGTGATGAATAAGCAATTCAAAAAAAGCTGTTGTCTGATTACACGCTCTGGCTGTGCACTCATTACTGTTAAGATCGTGTTCAAATGTCAGATATACAGTAAACAACAGCTCTTCACTCATTTCGGCTTTGCAAATGTCAAAAGCAAACAAGCATTAGAGCCATAGTGATGGACAACGACCGTCACGATGAGCTGCGAATCAAGCACAGACTGTATAACTGACAGAGAAGACTTGTTACAGTATGTAGGACCGATAGCCACACTGTTAACAAAAAACATAATGTGAAATATTTATCTTTTAAGCAACATTTTGTAACATAATATTTAAATGATATACTAAATAACTGTACATTTTATGAAAATTCTACACAGTGTTGTGTGTTCTGTATCTTTATTCAAGTTTTCTAGGCTGAATTTATACCAGAGTAGCAAACAGATGGTAGAGAATGAAGTAAATGGCCACCACTGGAGCCCACATATGTCCCACTGCGACCAGAGTTTGATCCATGACGTCCACCCAACCTTCCTGAGTGAGGATCTGAAACATGGACATGAAGGCCTGTAGGAGAGAAGCATGGTTGCACTCAGTCAGCACACACTCATTACACAATATAATTTTCACACCTTAATTACAGAAACATAGGAAGGTAAGGATCAACATCAGAGGTTTATAAAACAGCTATATATATGTCGGATTCACGTGTCTCGAAGGAAGCACAAGATACAGTAGCCTTCATCCTCCATGGCTAGTAGCTGTCATGTGGTAGAAGAGAGTTTACTCCAGTTTCCTCTCACAGTCCAATGACATGTAGGTTAGGTTAATTGGCATTCCCAAATGGGCCGTAGTGTGTATGTGTGTGTGCGATGGATTGGCACCCTGTCCAGAATGTACCCCCCTTGCGCCTTGTCTCCTGGGATAGGCTCCAGGCCTCCCCGTGACCCTGAATACAGGATTAAGCGGTATAGATGATAAATTACAGAGAAAATAAATATGACAAAATGATACAGCTTAGTTCCAAAAATAAACATTGCCAAAATGGCTAGATAACTGGAACAGAAATCACTCTGGTTAGAATCACATAATTATCCCACATAATATTTACACTGTGAACAGGCTGAATATGTCATGAAATAATATAATATGCATACATCAGAGCCAAAGTACTGTAGATCCTTGCTGATTAGCAAACTTTCCAAATGACAGACAGTACTTCAATGGAAATCAAATGAAAATCTGTCTGGCCTGAGGCAGCCCTTAAAACCTGGTCAAACTGGCTACAGCTACAAAAGGGTCTAATAAAAAGAATTTTACAACAGGTCTATTGGTGAGCAATCTGTGCAAATAGCATTATCTTGAATAGTTATCATGCCAACCAGAAAGGAGCTTTGGAAATGAGCAGCATCTGTTTATGCAGACCCATCCAAGTCCCAGCACCAACATGCATCAGTGGATTGCCACTAATAACAGACGATAAAAAAGATTTGGCTAATGAGAGCCCATCTCATGAGCACTTAGAATCCAACAACTTGGCAAGGGTTGTTACTTCTGCTGACAGATTAAATATTGTGAAGCCGACGGAAAGTGTGTCAGGCTGTGTTTGTTCCCGTTGTTTCCAAAAACAATACAGCCAGCTTTTATAGTTGTCAGAGTTGATGCTGATGGCTTACCAGACACTTTTAGATTATTTCTATAAATTTTCGATTCGGTGGGAATGTTCGCCTGTTCCTATTTAAATCCAGCATGTACTGCATGTAAAAGTTTACCCGGGGAAAGGTAGTGAAGCGGTCCAGGTCCTCCACGAAGCAGAACATCTGCAGACTGATGGCAGACATGACTATGAGCAGGCTCGCTGTGAACACCACCAGACTGCCCAGCTTCTTCCCAGGACCGAAGATTTTATAAACAAAATCCTCCAGCGCAGGGGAGATCTTGATCAAACGTACCACTCTCAACACCTGCAAGCAAATGTAAACTTTTATTCAGTTCTTTCATGTCCTTCCCTTGAAAAAAATGCATCATAAACAGAAGAACACCTATAAAATGCAAAATGCACCTGCCTTCCTGTGGTTATTAGTTTTCTGTAATCAGTGTTGTATTTCTGTAAATGCCAACAGGTCGCTTGATTATACATAATAATTACGCTTTATCAGTTATATTGTCTGATTTTGACTGGCAGCTCACAGTGACATTAATTGCCTATAATTTCCTGTACCTCATCTCCTCCCAGAACCTGTCAGTTAGTTTGTTCCGATTTGATGAAACACCGTGGAAGACGGCCTTGCATTGTTATAGTACATTAATTAGCTTTGATAGGCATATTTCTCTCTCAGTCTATACTGCTTGACAGGTCATTTTGGTCAATGTGTACTGTGTTTAAAAAAAGAAAAAAATATGTAAATACATATACAGTACAGACCAAACGTTTGGACACACCTTCTCATTCAAAGAGTTTTCTTTATTGAGTTCTTTAGCCCAAACAAGTCTCTTCTGCTCGTTGCCTGTCCTTAGCAGTGGTTTCCTAGCAGATATTCTAGCATGAAGGCCTGATTCACACAGTCTCCTCTTAACAGTTGTTCTAGAGATGTGTCTGCTGCTAGAACTCTGTGTGGCATTGACCTGCTCTCTGATCTGAGCTGCTGTTAACCTGTGATTTCTGAGGCTGGTGACTCGGATGAACTTATCCTCCGCAGCAGAGGTGACTCTCGGTCTTCCTTTCCTGGGACGGTCCGCATGTGAGCCAGTTTCTCTGTAGCGCTTGATGGTTTTTGTGACTGCACTTGGGGACACTTTCAAAGTTTTCCCAATTTTTCGGACTGACTGACCTTCATTTCTTAAAGTAATGATGGCCACTCGTTTTTCTTTACTTAGCTGCTTTTTTCTTGCCATAATACAAATTCAACCTCTTTTAATGAGAAGGTGTGTCCAAACTTTTGGTCTGTAGTGTATGTATGTATATATATATATATATATATACACACACCGCTGGGTTTCCTTTCAAACGAATGAAACAAAAAGTCAAAAAAAAAAAAAGTACACAAAAACTGTTGGGAACAATAGGCATTATTGATTATGTATTGGTAGGGAAAGTGCAAACATTGTTTTTATTCTCCTTTAAAACAGCAACATTATATTTTCCTCTGCAATTTCAGCTATTTCCGAATTGCTTTCGGTGACCAAATCTGTGAACAATAAATCATGATCAAGAGCGGGGAATGTCTATCGATCCAGCCATTGTAGTCCCCTGCTTCTCAGAATCTTCCAGCAGAATTCCTCTCCTCCAGGGCTCGGAAAAAACAGCTTACTGTATACAGTACGCATGCACATACTCACTGATGTGAGAATCATATTATATTATGGTTGTTTAATAAAACTGTAACATTCGTTGAGTTGTGTAAGCATTTCCCCTACAGACAGAAATGGTTTATTTACTTTATTACCCACTGAGATCATTTATATCTATTTAATGATTGTGTGCAAAGATTCTCATTCTCATAAATAAAAGACAACTGACTAATTAGTTATAAACATATTAGATGAGAAGAGGAGCAATATCTACAATTCAAAAGTATTCACAGAAGGCGAGTCATCTTCTTTGTCATCATCTGTGTGCCGAATTAGATGACAAAAGCGTAGTTTGACCTTTAACAGTGAAACACTGAATATATTATGAAGACATTGAAGAAAAATAAAAGATCTACACAAATACCATTCAGGGCTTAAAAACAAGCATTTCTGATTTGTATATTTTAGAACGAAAACTACCACAGTTCATTAAAATACAACTAATATTTCTATCCACTGCTGTGAATCACACGACCCAATACTTCATACCAATTATATGCCTCGATTCAGATATACTGCATTTCTGGGAAACAAAAAAGATTGAAAATGTTCCTAACAAATATACGTGAATAGCAACATAAATATCACAAACATGCTGTACAGAAATAGATCAAATAATCCAGTGACTCACTTCCTGTTTCAAAAGGGTGAATCACTGAATGATGAGTTATTTTTGCTTGTGCATAATAATCCAGAGGCCACAATGGAAGTAAAAATGTTTTACTCATAAAGCTTGGCAGAGAGCAGCTAACCCCACACCCCTCCAGTGAGCATGATCAGTTTGCAGGTTTTGGCCACAATTAGGCCTGAACAAAAAAAATAATAAATAAATAAATGAATGAATAAATAATGTTCTGCCTGTTTTTTTGTTTCCCTCCAGCTGCCTTCAGCCATGCTCAAACAACTTAGTATGCGTTATCCTGATTAGTGCCTGATATTAGCACTGTACTGCATAGCAGGTGTAGCTCTTCAGAATTTTTTTTTTTTATCCTTTTGCTTGTCTACTATAACAATCAATCTACAACCTGACACAAAGCTCTGTAACTTAAAATGGAACTTAGCCATGACAGCCTAAGCACTTAATCATCCATCAGAAGATCTAGATGTACAATTTTCAGTCATTATCATGATGAAGTCTAGAAAGAAAAATACAAAAATCACTGGCATCTTTAAGATTAAAGAGCCAAGAACTATGAATAGTCCAGCTTAAAGGAGAGCATATTATGAAAACTCTCTTGTTTGTATATTATAGACAATTACAGTAGATGGGACTACAGTGTGTGTGTGTGTGTGTGTGTGTGTGTGTGTGTGTGTGTGTGTGTGTGTGTGTGTGTGTGTGTGTGTGTGTGTGTGTGTAGAAAGAAATGTCCCTTTTTTTTCCCATTTTTGTATTGACCAGGGTTAAGCAAGTCAATTATGTTTTCCTCTATTGTGACCTCACATAAGTAGACCTTATTTATTATAACAGTAATAAACAGTAAGATCAACTGTAAAAAAAAAATTCCTTTTAATTTCACTTCATGCATTGAATAAACTGCTGAACATTAAGATATTGTACAGTACTGTATGTCTGTATTTTTCTAGAGGGTAAAAAATGTATAGCCATTAGTCATAAGTTAAGGCTTTAAAAACAAATTCTCCATGGTTAAAATTCTTTTTAAAAGGTTTTCCATGTATATTCTTTTCTGTATTTTATTATCATGCTGAAGCAATGATTATCAGGTGGTCTCTTTTACCAAAGGCTAAGACAAAATGCTAAAATTCAAACTGATAGACTGATGTTTGAAACCGCAGAATGTAAAATCCATTATCAATGCTTTTTTTTAAATGTCAAAACACTATTAAAGTCTTGATTCGGAATGTCCCAAAAAATGTTTAAAATACTATTCTTTTAAATCAGTAATTAATTGTAATTAAACATACAGTATTGAGTACTGTTAACTTAAATAATTACAGTTAGTCTAAATTAATAGACCTTGATGAATATTTAGAACTTTTTGGTATTTGAGTTTGTAGAAATACCACTGTTCAAGCTGAACAAGTTTGATATTTTAAGTAACTGTAAGTACTTAAGTAACAGTAATGGTCACCTTAAAGTTCCACCAACTTAAAATCTTTCATCATCAGGGCAACAGGGTACTGGTGGCTCAGTGGTACAGTAGGTGTTTCGCCTGCCATGCGAAAGGCCCAGGTTCGATTCCCAACAACTGGATGAAGTGTCCGTCCCAAGCCCAGATAAAATGGGAGGGTTGCGTCAGGAAGGGCATCTGGTGTAAAAACCTGTGCCAAACTTGTGTGCGGACCGGACTGTCTGCTGTGGCGACCCATTGCCGGGAGCAGCCGAAAGACTGACAACAATTTATGTGATTTGCAACAACTAAAAAAAAATGATAATTGCTATTAAATAGTTTGACTTAGGCTACTCAATAATGCAAGTAAAGCACGATTAATATGAATGAGTACAACAAACTCAATAAAACTTAAAATTGGAAACATCATTACATAAACAATTTGATGTCACTGATTACCTCAATTTTTTTGACTTTGGCCAACTTATTCGGGTTTACAGTGTAGGCAAAAGACAGATTTATGATTTGATTTTATTTATTTGATTTATCATTTCATTAGGACTTACATAGAGATTTATACTTGCAAACATTCCATAAAAAACAATAATAATTTTTTTAAAAAGTAAATCAATGTATTTATGCTACTTATAAATCATTACCAAACTGCTTTAGTATAATCGGGGCAGACTTTATACTATGTTGTCATAAGACAGTAGTCAACGCTTACTTGGAAGTAGGTGAGCTGAGAGTGGTAAAGGTCAGGGTAGATGTGCAGTGTAGTGCCAACCACCAACAGGGACTCGAACTTGTGTAGTGAAGAGCTGATGTAGCCAGTGAAGCCCAGACACCAGATTTTTAAAAGAGCCTCCAGATCAAACAGCATTGTGAAAGCAACCTGCTCAGGAAGAACATGGAGTAAAAGAAAGACAGAAAGACAGACAGACAGACAGACAGACAGACATTAATTGAACTGATCTTTTAATTGAATTGATCTAAAGCTGAGCTGAAATGCAAATAACCTAAGTAGAAGTTAACAGCATATTTTTGCTTTCATAATTTATTAAATAAAATAAAACGATAAAAACATGTAGTTCATCTAAATAGGAAATAGGGGACTATAAACGGAACATGCCTGTGGCTGGTTCTTTCAGTTGAAAAGCAGATTTCATCTGTTATATTTGCACTGCTGAAGTCTGAAAATATTCCTGTACAGTCATTACTGTTAATGTTATATTACCACTGGATTCAGTCCATCTGCCCTATTTCAGCTTGCATGTGCAGTACTGTACATTCTCTGGCTAAATTTGAAGTCTCCTACTCACTGCTGTTTATAACAGTTGTAGTGTCTCTAATGTCATGCACTTATCGTCTTTCCCTGTGATTGTGGATCGTTGTGATTGTATTGAAAAGGGGGAATTCTGGATCTTGTACAGTATCTATATGAGTACTGGCTTGAAAAAAAAAAAAACCCTTCATACAGCCAAATTGGGCTGTTTTTTATTATGAATATCCAGAAAGTAACAAAATCTTGTGCACCCTAGGTTTTATACAACTTTTTTCATTAGCTGTTTATTTTACAACTTTTGCAGTAAAAGAGTCAGTACAAGACATTTCAGAGTTCTGACATCAACAAAAACATCTGTACTGTATGTCAATAAAAAAATAACACATTACATAATAGACCACTACACAGACAATAACGGATTGCTAGCTGTCAAAACGTACCTGCAAAAACAGAAGCAAAAGTGACAGTCAAAATCTCGAGAAGAAATGTTGTAGCATCTCCAAGATGCTTATAAAACTTGGCAGCCACTTTCCTTATAAACCTGCATAAATTGTTTCATATGGTTGTCGATGCAATATTGACTTTGTCAGTTTATTACTTCTCCATATACGTAGTACAAATGTTTCATTTTATTATTTCAGAACCAATTTTTGCTTTGCAACATTTTTACATGCACCTTTATCAAAGTTCTGTATATATTATAGGTTTTATATACTAATGGTTATTAAAATCGTATTTGGTTATGTCCCACCCGTCTCACTGTGAGGAAACTTTTCCCATCAACCAGAGAGGGCGATGACTATCATGTGCTTTCATCGAGCCAATCACTTCTTTCCGGACACACTCAGAGGAAGGCATTATCATTTACATTTAGGCATTTGGCAAACGCCCTAATCCAAAGAGACTTATTTTTAAAATCTCATTATCCATCTGAGCAATTAAGGGTTATACTGTAGGCCTTGTACAGAGGTAACAAGATGGTCATGGGGTTTGAACCTGGGACCTCCCGAACCATAGTCCAAAGCCTTAACCGCTGAGCCACCGCTTCTGCTTGCAAAAGCGCTCACAGACCCCCCATAACTGAATAGTGCCACCTATTTTTGATTTATGCCATTCCTGCCCCTGGGAGAGCCAGGAGCTCTCTGGACTCCTGGCTGCGAATGCCTGCAGCATCACCCAGCATGAGAGTGGTGAATGAACACTTCACAGCTGTGTCACTTGGGAGCTAAGTTATAATATTTACATATTTACTGTATATAGTATTTATATAAGTTATGGAAGTGAGGCTTCAGTCTGGTTGTATAGGGAGAAAATGGTATTTAAAGAATTTACTTATGAAAACACATCATTACTGCCTGTTTTTCAAGAATTGTCTCATTTTAAATTTTGATTATCCACATCAGTCTCTTTAGTCCACTCTCAAGGGGTAATTACTCACTCACTCACTCATCATCTATACCGCTTAATCCTGTATTCAGGGTCACGGGGGGCCTGGAGCCTATACCAGGACACTTGCAGTAGGGCACATGGCAGGGTACACCCTGGACAGGGTGCCAATCCATCGCAGGGCACAGACACACACACATACACTCACTCATTCACACACTACGGGCAATTTGGGAACGCCAATTAGCCTAACCTACATGTCTTTGGACAGTGGGAGGAAACCGGAGTACCCGGAGGAAACCCACCAAGCACGAGGAGAACATGCAAACTCCATGCACACAGAGACGGGAATCGAGCCTGGCCGAGGCCGTCGAACCCGGACCCTGGCGGTGCAAAACGACAGTGCTAACCACTACACCACTGTGCCGCCCAAGGGGTAATTAATACTGTTTAATTCAGTATGTTCGACTCAGCTGGACAAATTTATTTTTATTTTTTTATCTTTTGATTAAGTTATGGAAGCATCCATAGAAAAAAATCTTTGCCCATGGTACTCCTCTCTGTTTTCATCATGTTGTAGAGCATTGTGGACAATTTGAGGGTATTTTTTTTTTTTGTTACAAGAGGAATGAATTTATGCTTATGTCATTTTCTCATCACATTCAGCTATATAAATATCTGACCAAAGTGAGACATTCATTATGTGAGTAAAGCACGTTTAACTCGTAACGTTTTACACATCCAGTTAGGTTGGAAACTGACATAAATAAGAACGCTTCCATGCCTCTGTACAGCACCACAGTGGATTTGAAAAGCAATCAAGTTGTGATTAAAGGGGAGACTCTGAACTTATTGCATTAACTGTTTAGGAATTACAGCCAATTTTTACACAGTCCCTCCATTGTCATAGGCACAAAAGTAATTAGTCAACTGACTAAGCAGATTCACGGCCGGTTCAGGCCTGTTTCATATTATTATTTAACAAATTAAGAAGATAATAAGTCTGGCATTGATTCCAAAAGTGTTGAATTTGCACGTTTCGGCTGTTTATGGGAACTCTCAATATGCAGACATCATTAGGCTAAAAAACAAAAATGACAGCAGAAGATTTTAGCGTGGTCAAATAAACTATCTGGCATATTCTTTTAAATATGCCAGTGAGCACAGCAACACCAAAAGGCATTGAAGGAAACCAAAACAGATGATCACACAAGTCATCCTTTATGAAGAAAAGCCTCTCACAACAGATCAAGTCAAGTCTGGAGGCAATTCACTGTCAAGGTCTACAATCATGAGACACGTTCATTAATATAAATAGACATGGTGTACATTAAGATGCTTCCTCTGCTAACACTCAAAAACATAAAGACCAAATTAACGTTTAAAAACAAGAAGTTAAAAAAGGCAGTGTTATACTGTAGCATGTGCATTGTCTAGCTGCATACTGAACTGAATGACTGTTTGTTTTTTTTATTGATGTGAGTGCTGATAGAAGTAGCAGAATAAATTCTGAAATCTGTCAAGCTATACTTCCGAGCAGAGCTTTGTAGTAAGGATGGACTATGACCCAATAAATACAGCAAAAGCAACCAAGGCTAATAGATGGAATGTCTTTAAAGGACAGGCACCTGAGCTTAACTCAATTCAACATGCTTTTCAGTTACTCATGGCTTAACTAAACGCCAAAAGGTCTATACACAAGCATAAACTAAAGGTGACTACAGTACAAAGAAAGAAACTCAGCATTTTGAGATGTCCAGTGGGTCCAGACCTCAGGTCACTGACTAAAAAATATTTGAAAAAATAATCATAATATGTATGATTATGGTACAGTAGTTTGTACTTTTGAGCCATGAAAATGAACAGACTGTGTAAAAAAATTGTCATCAACACTTCGGTCAGACCTTGATTGCATCATTTCAAATCCATTGCGGTGTACAGAAGCAAAATGTCTTTGCTGTTCAAATACCTATAGCCATAACTGTATTTATGTTGTTGGAACACAGGCCCTGACTCCAGAGGTCACCAGGCCAGCAGAGTTCCCGGTACTTACAGAAACCCCCCTCCTGAATAGCACTTGTTATCTGTCGAACTCCTCCTCTGCAGCAATGAAATGAAAGATGGACCATCTGGCCAATTTAATCTTCATGGACATTCTCACACCTGCAACTTCATGGACAATGAACACTTAACCTCTTATCTTTCCTAACCACCATCTTTGCAACATTTACACTCTATAAATCTCCCTTGTTAGCTTCTGCGCTCTGCAAGAATGGGGCCTTCTCCACTGAAACACTCAGAGAAGAATCACAAAGAGCTGAACTAAACGCAAGTGATTAACATTCTGAATGAATGGATAAGTATGTGGTTGTAACGAGATATGTCATGTGCATTGTAAATAATTAGCCAAAATCACATTAAAATGTTGCGATGGAAATTTGTAAAATACAAAATAAAGTAAAATACGAAAATAAGGTCCAAGAACCTCTCTCGTGCATGACACGATAGCTAAAAGCTATTTTTCGAACTGGACAAAGAACTGCTACATATTTAAATATGCAAACACGTATGATTTTTTTTCCCCGTTTTTGTGTACCCTTCAAGGTTGCTTTTCATTTCTTCTTAATGACTGGTTCCTTTTTTTCTGCCTTTCCAGCCATCTGCAAACGTACCTTAGCACCCACAGCACACCAGTCTGTGCCAGGAGCCTAGCGACCCACCGGACGGCTTAACTACCGGCAAATCCTAGGCATCATAGGATGACATACAGCACCTTTGTCAGTTAGATAATAAACAAAGATTGTGTCGTTGGCTCTTGCTAAGTTTAAACATCACAAATTCTGCAATTACTTATGAACCAAAATGTTTACAACCTAATTAACTGCTGCTGCATTCTGAAGGTCCAAATCTGATTTGTGTTTTCTAATTGATGTCTGTGTATATGTGAATGTGAATGTGTAGTATTGTGTGTAAATATATGTTAATTGTCACTTGGTTTCGAGTAGTTTGTAAAATAAATTAAAACACAAAATACAACAATTGCTAATCATTTATGGAGTGAGTCTCTTTAAATACAATATGTAATTAATAATATATCAAATAATTCAAGCCAAGCAACAGTATTTGAAGTAAATGTTATAAAGTAAAAATCAATAGTGTTAATAATTAATTGTTTGTGATAAATAAAGCAAGGTAAATGAACGGATGAGAAACTTAATTCAAAATAATATTTGGTGTGACCAAATACCAAGAACTGCCATCAGTTGCAGTTTTTTTTTTTTCTTCACTTTTTTAAGGAATTCTGCAAGTACAATATGTGATCACAGACAGACTCAAAGATGTTGAGATAAGGGCTCTGTCTGGGCCAAACCATCACTTCCAGGATTCTTGGTTCTTCTGTATGCTGAAGACAGTTCTTAATGACACTGGCTGTATGTGTGAGGTCATTGTCCTGCTGAAGAATAAACTTGGGGCCAATCAGATGGATAAGTATCTCCCACCATTAATCCACAAACCTGTAAGGAACCTCCACCATGCTTCACTGTTGCCTGCAGACGCTCGTTATTGTAGCACACTTCAGCCCCTCAGCAAACAACTTGCCTCCTACTTACAGACAAATATTTCAAATTTTGACATCAGTGCAGAGAATCTGCTGCCTTTTTTCTGCACCCCAGATGCTATGTTTTCATGCATAGTTGAGTCGCTTAACCTGGTTTCCATGACAGAGTTATGGCTTTTGGGCCACAATTCTTCTTGCCAACAACTACTTCTGGCCAAAATTATCGGGACAGCAGAAGGGTGTACCTGGGTCCCACTGGTTTCCATCAGATCTTTCCTGATGGTACTGCTGGACATTTTCCAATGTCAAAGGGTCATAAGCATCTTTCATCTGCTGCATTGCCGGGATAGGAATCACCAGTCACCACCCAATACAATATTATCACGATGACCTACTGTAGGTTATACTGTTTCGATTAATTCTGTTTTTTATTTTATTTTATGAAAACCCCATTTCAATATTACACTTTTTCCAATTTCGTTACATTTTAAAATAATTTAAATATACCTTAGCTTTTTCAACAACTTTAAAACTGAAATGTACATGAGTAATGAAATGTAGCCGATTAGTTTTTTCACTTAAAAACCAAGGGCAGTATTTAAACAATACAAACTAACTTCAAAAACAAGAGTTTAAATGAAACTAAAAGCTACATTTTACTGCGCAGCACATACATATGCAATCCACTATAATTATTATTTCTAAACAAACTTGTGTGAATAGTTTAGAGTGGACTGTCTACAGGGTTATTAAAAAAAAAAAACTGCAACAGTTTACCGCCTCAAATGCCTCCAAAGTCTTGAACAACTGCAAGCACAGCACAGACGGCTTTACGAGCGGCTTCTATCACGGACATGCACATATGTCTGAAGACTAAATAGCGCTTGTGGGGTTTCGAGACCGGCGTAAGAGTGTGTAATGAGTGGGTGCTGAGACTAATTTGCTCACAGTTTGGAGAAAAAGACTGATCAGAGGCTTTTTAACGAGCGCAACTTTTGATAATGCACCACCATAAAAATCCATTTCTGTTGCATCACTCTGTTCATGCACTCGACACAGAAACGGTTCTGTCCAAGGCTGATTGTTCATGGCTGATCAAGCAGAAAAATGGCAAATTCCGATCACTGGTCCGGGGAATCTCGATTATAAATGTAATAAATTTTGTAAAAATTTAAATCGATTTTGCAGTCATTGAATCAGCGCACTTTTCCACATATTTTCTAGCATCTGTGGTTCTCAACATTGCCCATTTCTTTGTACTTCCTAAAACTAGCTTGAACAGCACATCTTTATCCCCAGTCTGCTTTGAAATCGTTGCCTGGGAGAGACCTTGCTGATGCAATATGATAACTACTTGTTGCTGTGCTCAGTCGTGTCATGGTGTGTGACCTGTGACATGTCTTACAAACACTCGCCTTAGTAGCAGTTTGGCTGTTCCTTACCCAGTTTAAAGCCTGTTTCTGTTTTAGTTAATGCCTGTATTTAACCTCCATATGAAACTGACCATACTCCTGACTGATACGGTACCCCTCAAATCATACACCTGACTCTGATGCTACAAAATCCCTGACTTTTTTTGGCAGTTGTAAGAATGGAAGCATTACAAAGGGTTGTTATGCCAAATAGGGATCTGATTTAGATTTTTCTTCTGTTTAATCACTTTGCATTTTGTAAACTGATAAAAATCAACAATTTAAAATATATATTTTTTACTTTACACCATTTCTTCACACCTGCCTAAAACTTTCGCACAGAACTACAGTGCATAGCAATCCAAGTCTTCACTTATTTTAATTAATTACTGAGTTATCAATTTCTACTATATTCCCCAAATCAGTTTAACTCTTCCTTGGTTACTTTTAGAAGAAATTATCGAAAGGGGCCACAGAGATTCATTTCTTTCCTGCCCTGTTGACTTACAATCTCTTAACTGTATAGTTTAAAGAGTTTGTTACCGAAATTGGGCTAACCAAATAAGTAAGAAATCAGTGGGTCTGTAATTCCAGCTCGCCAGAATATTCCAGAGTTTTCCCTGTAATGTTCCTTTATAGTAGAGATGGCAGGGGCCTCAGAGTGGCGCAGTGGTAAAGTGCTCGCCCTATCATCCGGAGATCGCCAGTTCGAATCCCGGGTGATGCTGTAGACGGAGGTCTAGAGAGCTGATTGGCCGAGCAGAAGGAGCGGATAGCGCTGTCCTCTGAGTGTGTTACGATGCTCCCAACGGTGCGTGAGCGAGCAGTTCGAAAAGATGCGGCCGGCTGGCGTCACGTGGTTCGGAGCAAACACGTGATGGCCTTCGGCCCTCCCGACTGAGTGGTAGTAGTAGGCTTAACGACTAATAGCCTTAAGCCCCTTAGTGACTGGGAGGAATTGGACATGACTAAATTAGGAAGAAAATCAGGGGTCAAAATCCAAAAAAAAACCACAAAAAAAAAGATGGCAACATATTGTGCTGCCAGTTTTGTAGAATTCAGCCACTATGTACAGTACAACAGTCTAATTAGCTAGCACCTTTACAGACTCCTCAGATCCAGATAAAACAGTGAACTGGATTAATAGTGAGATGGATTGGGAACTGGGCAATGAGTATGCCTCATGCTTTTCCTCTTCTTATCTCTGCCTTTCAGCTGGGAGTGGGCGGGCAGCCACACTCCTCTATCTGTCTTTGTTCCCTGCCGTGCCACCTGCATAATGATGGCACAGTCAGAACGTGACAGACAGCACACGTGCCCATAAACACACACACACACATACGCGCGCACGCACACACACACTTGTACGCATGATCAGAGCCTTTCCCAGGGCTGAAGTGTGCCTACGGGTTGTTTACACCCACACTCTTACTCCTCAGTTGATTTAATCTCTGGGTTAAGGAAGGCAGTAGAATGCAGTGAAGACAGGTCAGAATAGCAAGCTATACAATGTAATACATAAATAAACAATGTGGAGATGTACCAAAAGGGAAACTGATGCAAACATGGTCATGACATTATATACGTCTACATATTATTATTTTATTATTATTATTTATTAAAATAGAAAACTGGTATAGAAGGCTGACTACTTGACGGCTTACCTCAGCCAGGTAGAATTCATCATAGTCTTTTTTATGGTTCTTGCCCTTGTAATAGTTGCTGGAGGCAACAATCACATCCATGGCCACCATACTCAGGATGAACATGTGGAACATAGATGAGCGCATCAGGTGCTGCAGAGACACAGAAGGAAAGTCCTGTTTTGGTCATTTGGAACAGAACAAGGACTGTGTGTACCACTCCTGAATATCCATTCAATTTGCTCAAAGATACTGTGATTAAGTGTGTGTGTGTGTGTGTGTGTGTGTGTGTGTGTGTGTGTGTGTGTGTGTGTGTGTGTGTGTGTGTGTGTGTGTGTGTGTTTTTGTCCTAGTTGTAGTCTTGGCAACACAAAGTGCATGGACTGAAATGCAGATGAAAGCATTCACATTGAAAGAAGTATTATTATAAATAAAAATAATAATAATAAAAAAAATAATTGCATAGGTTCATTCACGTCACACAATTCTCATCACTCATTGATATGTATGCTGGCAGGACATTAATTTTCCCAGAGCACAGAAAGCTGGATGCTGTACTAAAGCTTTAAATACCTGATCAAGAAAGGCATTGATACTTTGCTATGGATGAGATAAACAACCTAAAACCTCTACAAAAATATGAAACTGCAAAACATTTTTAAAATGCACATTTCTGGTCATGGCAGGGCAGTCTGACCCATTCCTGAATGATGTCCAAAGAGAGCCATATTGAATCAGATCCATCATCCTCTACTGTTTCATAATAGAGTCTATTAATCACAAGCAGGACAGAGCAGGCTTCAGTGCGCACCACCACCGGCCCCTTAGTCCTCCCAGGCTCCCTCAGTCTGCAGCCAATGATAGTGATAAGAAGCCAGGGTCAGTACTTCTCCCCGGCGTCCAGCATTCATGACATCTGTCCGAGAGCAGAGCTGGAATCAACTCGTGAAATAAAAATATACAAGTGAAACATTAATAATTGTGACCTACTTCTATGAGGGACGTTCATGTCAAACTGGGACTGCTGATTGTGCAGAATAACAGAGCACAGTTACGAGAGTAAAAACTACCTTTAATTCTCTATATAATCTCCTGCTACACTAATGTACTTATCCCAGCGTTTCACAAGTGCTTGGGTACAATCAATTTAGAAAGATTTCTCAGAACGCCGCAGCCATGCAACCATCAGACTGCCGACTTCAGAATTTGAAACGCTGGCCTTCCAAGAACTCCTTTAATGGCCCAAATATGTGAAAAAGACTTGGAACTGGGTCAGGACTGTATGGGGGATGCAGCAATAACTCCCAGCTGAGTTCCTGTAACATGCAAGTGGTGCTAATGAATAATTGTGTATACAGTTCCCACAGATAATGTACAGTACTGTACATGCATTTCTTCTGCAAGTTGGCAATTAAGTTATCTGTTGATTTTCAGGGATCAGTCGGTCCACATGCTAAATGGGAATGTCCGCAGTGGGTTCCAAGCCAGCTTGGCCGGGATCACCATTCAGAGACCGCCATTTAAATGTTTTAAAGTAAAAAAAAAATCGGCTTGAATGTGAATGTGCCATTTATGATGATCCTAAATTTCTCCTATGAGCAAATAGGTGAATTTCTCGATTAACTACTTTATACTTGTTCCCTCTGGCATAAACAATATTTATAAAGAGTTTTACATCAAAACACATCATTCAAAGTCACTGATGTACAGCCTTAAAGTCATGCATTCTCTTATTCTCCTCCAAAACATTAGGTGGATTGGTGACTCTTTTTTTTCTATAACTTTTTTTCTCTAAATTAGCCCTAGGTATACATGTAAATGAGTGTATGAATGTATTGTATGTGCTCATATGTGCGTGTGGTGTCCATCAATGGACTGGTGTCCATCTCCGCACGCAGTGTTCAGCTCCACAAAGGTCCTGTCCACAACACAGCAGGTTACTAAAGATCAAAAGATTGAATGTTCCATTAAATAACTAACTTTGCATATAAGGACATTTTATTGTCCAATGAATGATCACTCACTCACTCATCATCTATACCACTTAATCCTGCATTCAGGGTCACGGGGGGAGCCTATCCCAGGAGACTTAGGGCACCCTGGACAGGGTGCCAATCTATTGCAGGGCACACACATACACACACTCACACACTCATTCACACACTACAGGCAATTTGGGAACGCCAATTAGCCTAACCTACATGTCTTTGGACTGTGGGAGGAAACCGGAGGAAACCCGCCAAGCACGGGGGGAGAACTTGCAAACTCCATGCACACAGAGACGGGACTCGAGCCTGGCCGGGGATCGAACCCGGACCCTGGCGGTGCAAGGCGACAGTGCTAATCACTACACCACCGTGCCACCTATGAATGATTAGAATACTCTAAATTATTGCTGTCTCAAAGGCAAGTGAACATGTTTGGTGCATCACTTACTGTAAGCCTAGCACATATGTTGTGTGTATCAAGAACCAAATTACGATGTCTCTGGCCTTTTAACAGTTTCAAATCGTTCTAAATTTGTTAGAATCCCAACAAAATAAAATGTCACATACTGTAAAAGTCAAAGACAGTTTTTTTTTAAATACTTCTGACTTCTATCGTATTGTACCTGCCAGTATACATATAGTCAACGATTTGTAGATTTCACGCGAGCACCACAAAAGAATCACTATTCTTACTTATATGTTTCAAAACAAAAACAGCACAAATTTCAAAGCAGTAATTTGAGGAAAGCGAAAATAACCTCGGCGTCATTCCGCTGAGACGTACAGCCCCGCTGAGGTGAAAGTGTGACCGTGATTTCTCTAGAAAACAGCAGGATGCTAACAACACCACGGAGTGTGAAAAGCAATCCAGACCCTTTCATTAGTAAGATAGACAGACTAAACTGACTCACAGAGAAACAAATAACCTATAATATTCATGAACTAAACATACATTTTGGTGATTTTTGAGGTGTGTGTTTTCAGGTAAAATACAGAGTATAACTTTTTTCTTATTCTTTTTTTTTATACTTAAGTGAAGCCTGAAAGTGTTTATAAAGCACAGGAGAGCATACTCTGCTTGGAATAATATGGATAAACTGCGACACTTGCGCGTACCGGTCCAAATGTAGTCCCACAGACTGTAAGTGGGTGGATAAATTGACAAGAACTAGAGGGAAGATCTAGAAAAAAAAAAGAAAAAAAAAAGGCAAAGAGCAGAAGAGACAAATAGGAATAACATACTGAAACTTGACTAAGAAATCAAATCAGACACATACACTATACCATAATTGCTAGGTCTAAAATCAGTGCAGCAGAGGCACAATGATTCACACCCTTAAGGCAGTCATTATATGGATTACTCAAAATGGGGCCACTACATATAAAAGAGATGTCATTTCCGATGATTTCTGTATTGTCCACCAAATACAGATAAATATTCAGAAAAGATTGCCGACTCTACACGGATGTAAACCCAGCAACATAGTGTATTTTAGACACTTTTATTTGGCAGAATAATAAAAACACATATTTTTAGCAGAACTCGATTCAATTTAAATTCATTTGTACAGTATAGCGCTTTTAACAATGAACATTCCCAAAAAACAGTTAGCGCTTGACAGTAAAATTAAATATAATTTAAAAAGTAGGTTTAAATTCCTACCGGTACTATGTAGCCAGAAGGGCAGCAGAATAATCCACAGAGGTGGTGGACAGTCCTGAAATGAGATTAAATGTTTCCACTTTAAGATACCAGCTTCCAACTTCTTGCTTCAAGGGTTGAGTCCCAAATTGTATTCAGTGTTAAATGGTTCACAACAAAGTAGTGCCCTTGATCAGGGGTGAGAGCAGGTCTTGTGTTAGAAGCTAGTTAGCTTTATACAGTAGTCGTGAACAAAAACTGCAAGGATAAATTGTTTAAAATGGCATAACATTATTAATGTGTTTTACTGCTGAACATGCTTCTGTGAGTTCTGTGAATGGGAGTTTTGCCCAGCAGCTGCTCTCCCCTCTTTCCTGTACTATGGACCGTACTGACATACTTTCGCCCATGCTGGTCCCCAGCAGTTCATGTAATGCAAAGTGATACAAAGTTAAACATCCCACTGCTGTCACCGTCTATTATCACCACCTGTGGAATGACTCTCGTTTAACCAGATTATTCGGTCGGAACTTACTGTCGTTTAATTATGAGTGATCAAAAGAGCATAAGGTGTTAGAACTTCTGGTAACTCAGGAGAAGCATGTTTATCTAACCATGTTTTTTAACAACCAACCACCTAAGAAAAAGACTGCATTTTTAACCATACAAAACGAGGGTGGCTCCTGTAGCAGATCCTCTGGTGCAGCTAATCACATGCATTCATGTACAGTATTTAACTTAATGCAGGTGATCAAGGTGTGGAAAAAAAAAATCATTGACTCATCGTTTATACCGCTTAATCCTGTATACAGGGTCACGGGGGGCCTGAAGCCTATCCCAGGAGACTTACTGTAGGGCACCAGGCGGAGTACATCCTGGACAGGGTGCCAATCCATCGCAAGGGCACATAAACATACACACAATCACACACACAATCACACACACAATCACACACTCATTCACACACTACGGACAATTTGGGATGGCAATTTAGCCTAATCTGCATGTCTTTGGACTGTGGGAGGAAACCGGAGTACCCTGATGAAACCCATCAAGCAGAGGAAGAACATGCACACTGAGGCGGGAATCGAACCCCTGGAGGTGCAAGGCGACGGTGCTAAACAATGAAAAAAAGATTTCATAGATATTTATAGATTGTTATTTTGTTAAAGGCGTTAAAGCCCTAAAAAAAAAAAGGCAAATCACAAACCAAAAGTATTAATTTATGCTCGGATTCAAACTCACCAAACAAGTATTTGTTCCTAAACTGTTCTACACTGTTCATCAAGTCATAGTTTCTTTCTACATCTGATTAAAAAACACAGCTATACACTGAAACATAAATTATTTTGTTGCTGTGTATATCTTCTGTGCTCACCTTACACATGCCATTAAAAGCACAGCATATCATAATGTAGCTGCACAGTAATTAGGCAAGAAAATAACCAATAAGCATTCTGTATGTACATGGCAGAAGACAGAGAAAGTAAAAAAAAAAAAAAAAAAATAGACATGCCAGCTGCTAGAACTGGCTGCAATTTCATTAGCATTAAGAGATAAAAGAGACACGTTCCCCCATGGGCAAAACAGGCAGACTGAGGCACATGTGGAGCTCCAGAGCCGCAGGGCTCTCACACACAGTATATACACAGAGCCTGTGATGAGGTAGGAGAGGAAAAGGACAACCACATGTCAGATTTAACAACTTTTTCTTTCTTTTTTTGCTTTTTCTGTCACATTCATCTGGCCTGTGAGACTTAATGGCGTTTAAGCAGCTGTTCTCTCACACTTGTGTATGTGGTAAATAAGTTATAATGGCTTTTGTAATTGCTAATTAATCTTCACATCGTCTCACTGCTTCTCAGAGATACTGCTCAATGTTCGGGTTTGTATAGCTCCTTTTTTACTCGACATTACCACGAAATAAAGGATCTGACTCCTACAGGTTAATTTCCTGATTCATTGATTTAGTCCGATGAGTACTACATTTAATTCTTCAAACCTCGATGTGTTTTTAAATCTGCTCATCCATTGAGATTGTATCCATTAGATGTTTAAATTAAAATAGACCCACTCACAATCAGGTCATAAGCGCGTCCTTTCGTCCTCTTTCCTTTGTTCGGTCCCACATGTCTTTCTGCTTGTCATTCCTCCTGGTGCGCACTGTCTGACTGAGATGGGACGTGACAAAACAGTTTGACATTTTCAGCTTCAGGACACTCTGGCTCCCAAAGGGTAGCCTTGGCTGTGGACTTAGGACAGACTCCATTTTCTCAGGGTTCAAGTTCACATGGATGCCACAGTAATAACATGGTTTGGAGGTTGAAAGCCTGCTGCTGTGGCTTCTGTGTGCTGTAGGCTTCGGGTGTCTCTGGTGGTTCACGAGATTGTCGCTCTCATATTTTGCTTTCACGACTAGAGCTGGCGAACATTTAGGACTGCAAAACTGCATCCTAGGTGCTCTGGCCTACTTTCTCTGATTTTGCTGGTGGCACATGAATGGATGAAAAGGATGTCAAAATCAATTTAATAGCTACAATACAGAGACTGATGGTTTTCTTCCTGCATTTGTTACAGACCAGCTTGTATTCGATCAGTGGCATGTTCTCCAAGTCTCTATGTCTAAGGAGCTTGCGGTGCTCTCTGTGCCTCAAATTCACCTCCTTATGCTATCAGGTTTTTTCCTTGTTAGGTCCTAATTCACTGCTTAATGTCCCAGGAAAGTGCTCAATCATGACTCAATTCATTTAAAGCAATTTATGAGACCTCCAGGTTCAGAGATGATGAGTATTTAGGGGTCTATAAATTACTAGTCCAGGTGTGTGTAATAGCCTGAGGTCATGTTTGGACAATAATTATAATAATAATCATTATTATTATTATTATTATTATTATTATTATTATTATTATTATTAGTCGTAGTCATAGTAGTAGTATTAATACTACTACTACTACTACTACTACTACTACTACTAATAATAATAATAATAATAATAATAATAGACTGTCTGGCCAAAAAATGCCATTTCTGGCCTGAATCAAGCAAAAAGAATAACAGGAGATTTGAAATGACCCGAATAGGGTTAAGACCTGTCCAATGCATTATTAGTACCTGGAAGGATAGTGTGGAACCTTGAACTTCACTAAAGAAATGTGGTCGGGAAAAAATGTGAATGGAGCTCACTTACTGTAACTGCTTGGTGAAGTTGCATTGTAAAAAGTCCACAGCAGAAATCAGAGCTACGTTTAATAGTGAAAGTATTTGCACATGCACAGTGTGGCGAGAACCATGGGATTGGTATTTAACATCTGAGTGGCCATAAGAAAACCACTTGCTAGTAAGACCTATCAGAACAAATGATTCAGTTTGCTACGGTAGAGAGCATAAGGGATTGGACTTGATGGAGCAATGAAAAAAAGGCCATTACAGAGTGATGGGCGTGTCAGGGTAAGAAGAGACGTGCATTCTGTGATCCACTCATCATGCATAGTGGCCAATGTACAAGCCTTTGAAGGCAGTATCATCTAGGGGTTGCTTCAGCTGGTCAGGTCCAGGCTCAACAATGTTACGTGGCGATAAAATAAAGTCAGCTGACGACCTGAATGTACTGAATGACCAGGCTATCACATCCATAGTGTTTTCTTCCCTGATGGCACAGGTGTATTCCAGGGCTCAAAATGATGAATTGTTTTCACACATGAACTGGCCACCACATTGTGCGGCACACTCAAAGCTAAAGATGATTGATGTATTTGTGACTGTCAGTAGAATTATTCGCACTAGTCAGATTAAGTAGTGTGCATGAATGACAGATGGGAATGAAAATGATTTTTGTTGCTGCTGTTGAGGTCACGCACTACATTATGAGAAGATAATTAAGACCTCTGACTTGCTATCTAGCTAGCTACTGTACTGTAACTAACTCACAATACATTATTACAATACTTTTAGTCTAGTCCATTAGATTTCTTGCAGAAACAACACATCCTGTAAAACCGAGCAGCACACTAGTTAAAATATTAGAATACTAGTGTTAGCACCGGTCATTGACAGGAAAAGTTTTTAAAAATAGGTAAAAATAAGCTGATTCAGTTTTAATGTAATTAGTGATAATATTATTTCAGATTGAAGGTCACATACATGTCGGACTGTCTTTCGTTATGGCAGAACTCCCTGTCTAACTTATTAATACAAAGAAATACAATTTTGTAAGGTGGAGTATCTTACATCTTGCTTATGCTTAGTTGCACTTCTTTCGTTGTATGGGTGCAGGTGTTTGTTTACATACAGCACGTAGCTTATTAGTTTGCATATTTTACACGCCGTCACCTCACCGACTGCTGCGGATATATTTGCCCGTGCCACTTTTTAACTTTACCACTTTTTATTAGCACCACGGTTTTGGAACCTGTGAGGCAAACTGGTTTTAAATTTCCTGCGGGAAGAATTAACATACATTGTTGATCTGTCCAATCATCTTTGAAGGTTCAGTTTTCATAGACTTCTTTCCTTTCTTTGGAGTAAGCCATGTGAGTAAGCCATCTGTGATGGCCGTTTGTAGGGTCATTACCGTCATTTCTGTGTCTTGCTCATACTCTGTGTATACACTGTACATTATCATATGATCGGCTCTGTTGAGTCACGCGTATAACCATGCCCACCTCATGGGAAAAAGAGCTACAGTACATATATTCGTCCAAAAAGCACTGGATGCTGTGGCATGATCCGGCATATAACTGCTCATAATGTCCCTTCTACTCAACATTTTGATTTCATTTATGGCGCAGCTTTAACTTCAAACAAATACTGAAGGACTGGTTAAATTCTGTCCAGACAGTTTTGCATGATGCTGTGATAAAATTGTCTGGACAGATATACAGACAGATTGTTTTCGGAGGTGAAACATTGGGGTGAAATAAAAACAGTAGAGTCTTGCAAAGAGTATAGTATAGCATGTAAAGTATCAGATAAGTACTGTATGAGGTCAGGCCAATGCTTTGTGGTAGTGCTCAGTTTACAGTTCCTGGGCTCCGTGTTCCTTCAGTATGTGTACAGTACACAATTCTTTAATTAATAACACAAAGCTTGATTTTAATTTTCCCAATTTTCCCTTTATGTATCTAGACAACTTTCAAATTATTTTGTTTTTTGTTTTTTTAGAATGTGGCTCATGAACACAACTATAGTGAACCTGAACAAGTGGTCCATTTCCCCTATCAGACAACCAGAGGGACCGGGATGTCTCCATGGTTATGGCATAACGCTTGAGAGTTGCTGTCTGACTGGTTTGTGGCTCATAAGACAAACGTGGATGAAAAGCCTTTACAAAAGGATAAAATGAGTGCAGAATTGTCACTATGCCAACACATAACAGTGTACCACAGGCCATGGCAAAGCAATACTAGTACACTACTGTGACATGATCACAGAAAATAACTTTTCTACTGTTACAAGATCATGAGAAAAATATTGGTATTGAAGATTTTTTGTTATCTCGAGATCATAAGAAAAAACAGATAAGAAACACATGGTGTTTCTAGACCTCAGTAGATTCACCACAATCAGCTGGAAGAAGCAAAAAGTGTACAAACTTCTCTTTATGGAACCGAAACAAAATGCTTTAACACAATCGTAACACAAATGCTCTTTTCGCAACGATTTCTCAACCACATTATATAGTTACACAAAACACAAAGCTGTACATATTTCCCTTCATTGTGCCTTAGAAACCAGAACCACAGTTGAAGATACCTGCTGTTGCTACTGCTGTCTAAGACTTTCTGTTATGACAAACAGAGCATCAAATGAAAGTCATCAGGAACTCATAAAGCCAAGTCATCAGAAAATCTGTTGAAAAAGCTTGCTTATGTAACTACATAAAGCAGGTGGCCAGTGGGGGGGAAAAGCAGAAAGAATTTTTAAAGAAGAACTCCAGTTTGTTTTGAAGGGAAGCTACTTACTGCACTAACTTACTGTTTTTTTGTTTTTCTTAAATCTGCTCACTACCATGACGGAACCCTAAATCCATGTTTGCACAAGCTTTTGTTTAAATGACCAAGCTCAATTTATTTTTAAATCATTCTCTTATCAGCTATCCAAACTCATTTCCTATGCAGATCCCTGAAACTGAAACATTCAACCCGTTGGTATTTTTAGTAAAGCAAAGGACATGCCATGTATTTCTGTCATAACTGTTTAATTAAGTTAGATGGGTTAATTAAGCAGTCAGGCTACAAATAGCCTGTGGGAGACTTGCAGGGTTCAAATCCCTCTGCCTATCAGTGCCATTATTAGAGCACGGTGATTCATGCTCGGGCTCAGATCGGCTGATTAATTAATGCTGAGTGTTCTCTGGAATTCCCATTTGCCCTCCTGACTGTCTCAGCTAGGTGAGGGACGTGGGCCGAGCCTGGGCAGGAGCTTGTGTGGTTGGAAAGGGGATTTGTAGGACTTTGACCGTATGACCACATACAGTATGTTAGTATAACCAATGGAGTAGAGGAGTGGGGGTTAGGCTTTGAGGTTGAAGCATAATGTCTAAACCAATGTGTTCCTACTTAAATACAATTTTTCATTATTGGTAACTTTATTATTGGATACTTTTTACTTTTACTCAACTACATCCTACAACAAATCTCCTTACTTCCTTCCTCATTACATTCATGCATATCATTGTATTACCTAACCACAGGGGTGTGCAGCAACTGAAGCGATAAAGCACCTGCAGACTTACTGACTCATCTTCTATACCGCTTTATCTTGTATACAGGGTCATGGGGGGGGGGGGCCTAGAGCCTATCTCAGGAGATTTGGGGCATGAGGCTAAGTACACCCTGCTTCACACACCATTTGGGATTCGGGAATGTCAACTAGCCTAGTCTGTATTTCTTTGGACTGTGCAAGGAAACTGGAGTACCTTGAGGAAACACAGGGAGAACATGTAAACTCCATTCACACAAACCCGAGGCTGGAATCGAACACGGAGAGCGGAGGTGCAAGACAAAAGTGCTAACCACTAAGCCACCTGCAGACTACTATATGTAATTACATGATTTGCCTTCCCTCTGTAAAAATGGCCAATAAAGCCTACAGTGAGCTAATACAAGCTCAGTGCTCAAGTATATTCAAAGATGAATAAGTACTTTTATACTTTTTATCAAGTAGAAATGTACATGGAGAACTTCTACTTTACTTGTGTAATTTTATACCGGGGATATAACTGGAGTACAGGATTTGTCTACTTTGTCCACCACTGCTTGTTTTTTGAATTGGCATGAACTGAACTGAACTGAACTAGCCAATGAATGTAGTGCGGAAAAACAAAACCCACAGGTCTCCAGCTGGACTGTGAACACTAATAACTGCAAATGGACTTGTGCTATAACACATCGGCACACACAGCACATCTCTTCAACACCATAAATGTAAACTAGTAACATCATGGGATTAAACATTACCAGATTACGGTTACAAGTATATACGTAGGCTATATTTTACTGTCTACTTTTCAGAGCTTTGTCTGCACCCAGCTGGCCAGGTAGCAAGAAAAGTTTACAAATGAATATAAAATTATCCAGTAACAACAGCCAGGTTTCTGAAGCATGCTGGATAGAAATGAGTCAGTTGACACATCGCTACTTCTCCATTTTCTCACCAACGAATGCAGAGACAAACTGTTCATGAACAGAACAAAAAGAATGTGGTAAGATCCGATAAGCCTTTGGCAAGTGCAAGGAATTTATAACGAAGAAGAAACAGTGATACAAGTGCCCACTCTGCAATCTCTGCAAAACCCCTAGCATCAGTTCACATGATACGGCCACGAAACAATCACAACAGAAACACAAGATAATGTTAAGTTCCATTTTTCAATTTTCTATTAAATACAAGTTACAACACATTTAATCAAAAACATCTCCCAATAAACAAGAGCATTACAGTGGAACCTCGGAACGCGAGTAACGTGGTTTACGAGTGTTCCGCAAACCGAGCAAAGGTTTTTAATACATTTTTAATCGGAAACCGAGCAAGTATTAGTTTACGAGCGCCGAGTATCATGTATCACGCATGCGACTCTTATTTTGACACCGAGCGGCAAGTGATCACAACTGAGCCAATGATTTTTCTCTCTCTTGAGAAAACTAATATTTGTGTCGTTCTCTGGACACGACTGTAGGAAATGCATATTGCATCAACTATCAGATAACTTTAGCTCAAATACTTTGCATCTAAAATTAAAACCTTTCCTTAATAGATTCAGAAATCCAATTAAGCATTTCAGATTTCCACAACATCTACGTGAGTACTTTTAAACAGTGTAGACTTTCAGCAAACTTATTACAAAAGTTCAAAACCCCAGATAGCTAGAATGGTCTTTAGCACCAACCTTTCTAAAAACACCTTTTTAGATTTTTTTTTTTACATAACCACACTGGAAGACAATGCAAAGGGCAAATTAACATCTGAGTGTCCTGTGGAGAGGAGAACAAGGAGACCTCATTAACCTTAACCATTTAATGAAACATGACCAAGTGCTGCAGAGCAACTCGGCTATGAAAAAGGTATAGCTCAGTCTCTCAATACACACAAGTGGAACAGAACAGGGACAATTTTCTTTAAAATTGCATATGGATGAAAAATATGATATTAAATCTTATTTTTGAGAGTGCATGAAGACTGTATAGTCTATCGCATTACTGCACTGTCTAGCCCGGCCATTCCCAGTTAAAAAAAACTGCAACAAAAAAACTGCAACAAAAAAATTTCACACGACACTCACATTTCACAGGTGTCACTCTATAACTATATATTTCTATTTCACAAAAAGATCAAGTCTATGTTCATTAGCCTACAGCAATGCAGTGCAAAATAATAATCTGTCCACAAGACATCAAGCACAATACGGTGATAATGATGCAAACATTTTGAAGAAGACTGTACTGTATGTCCGTCGCTCGAAGCCCAGTGCAAACCTTCCCATGAACATTCGGCATGTAAAATTCCTGATCTTTGAAAAGCCACAGATCCTTGCACATTACAGCAACTCAGCTGGCAGTTATCACCACATCCCCGTACAGTCCTGTCAGACTCTAGAGCCAGTTTCATCATGGTGCTTGATGGGTTTTGCAAATGCACCTGACACTACTACAGGATGTCACCTTACAGTACAATAATGTTCTTGCAAGATCTATCAGAAGAGCTGATCATCCTGTCTTAAATAACAACTGACTGTTCTTGTTATTAATTACCCAAATAAATTTGTGTTATTTAATAGTTTTGAAATGTCCAATATTGTTCTAGAATGTAGAAAGATAAATCCAAACTTTTGACTGGTGTGTCTACATTTTTGACTGGTACCGTAAGCCCAGGTTCCACTTATTTCTAATTGTTGCGCAATCATGGGGCAGTATTCTGGCTTCCCCACTTAGCTTCCATAAAGATACCGTTTCACTCAGTGGATGAAAAATGAAAACAGAGGCCCATTGAGACAGCAATCATGCTACACTCTATGGACGTTCTCAATAGAGGAGGTGAAGCATACAGGGCAGTTAATGACAAGGTTACCAGGGTTTACAAGAAATACTCAGCGGCTGAAAAGGTTTTGTTTCATAATAATCAGAATGATAGCTAATACATATCCACAAATGAAGGGAAACTGTATGTATAGTGTGTTTCTAATGTATAAAACCTTTTTTGTTGCACATGTGCTGCAAAGGCTGAAATATGTCTTTTGCTCTTCCACTGCCTAAACTTTTTGATCTAGTTTTAGTTTTCCATGAGGTTTTGAGATTGTTGTAATAGGTGAGAGTGTGGGAGTAAGAGTGAAGGAAGTACATTTTCATACCTTCGGGTACTTTAAGATGGATTGCATCACACATGCACCTTTCACATGTGAAACTAGTATTCAGGTAACAGGTCACTACATTAAGAACACTCAGACATTTATGCTCTATGCTGAATTACTGTAAACTATCAACTCTCAAATGCCCAAACCAGAGTTACTTTAAAACTTTCTGACCTCCCAATGGGCAAATAATCATTTTAATAATCACTTATTGTTCATCGCATCATGTATGGGTTGGTGCAACAAAGAGAGTGCCACGGAAATGAGTTGACACCAGATTTTTAAATATCTGAGAATCAGGAGAGTGAGAGTATGTAGAATATCTTCATCGAAGTCTAAAAACTATACAAAACAAAAAAGAAAATGCCACAAATGGCGCCCCCCCCCCCCCCTTAAAGTTAGGCAGAGAAGAATGCTACTTTAACATGTAATTATTTAACATAATAATTATTTATTTTAATAATGAAATAAAATCATTTAGTCACAATATTACGCTTTATTTCTTAATATAATTTATTTGCAATTTTAAAAAAAATCTAAACTGTATTACGTTCATTTGTGTTCGTGTACGCGGGGGGCGCTGGACAAACGAGTGTCTATATAGCAACGGCAATTTTTGAAAACCATGTGATTTTGAGGCTGAGCTCTGATTGGATCTTTTACACACGTGGACAAAATTGTTGGTACCCTTCGGTCAATGAAAGAAAAACTCACAATGGTCACAGAAATAACTTTAATCTGACAAAAGTAATAATAAATAAGAATTCTATGAATGTTAACCAATGAAAGTCAGACATTGCTTTTCAACCATGCTTCAACGGAATTATTTAAAAAAATAAACTCATGGAACAGGCCTGGACAAAAATGATGGTACCCCTAACTTAATAGTTTGTTGCACAACCTTTTGAGGCAATCACTGCAATCAAACAATTCCTGTAACTGTCAATGAGACTTCTGCACCTCTCTGCAGGTATTTTGGCCCACTCCTCATGAGCAAGCTGCTCCAGTTGTTTCCGGTTTGAAGGGTGCCTTTTCCAGACAGCATGTTTCAGCTCCTTCCAAAGATGCTCAATAGGATTGAGGTCAGGGCTCATAGAAGGCCACTTTAGAATAGTCCAATGTTTTCCTCTTAGCCATTCTTGGGTGTTTTTAGCTGTGTGTTTTGGGTCATTGTCCTGTTGCAAGACCCATGACCTGCGACTGAGACCCAGATTTCTGACACTGGCCAGAACATTTCTCTCTAGAATCCCTTGATAGTCTTGAGATTTCATTGTACCCTGCACAGATTCAAGACACCCTGTGCCAGATGCAGCAAAGCAGCCCCACAACATAACAGAGCCTCCTCCATGTTTCACAGTAGGGACAGTGTTCTTTTCTTGATATGCTCCAAGTATAATTAGCAAAATTTGCCTTGGCAAAAAGTTCCATTTTTGTCTCATCTGTCCATAGAACATTCTCCCAGAAGCTTTGTGGCTTGTCAACATGTAGTTTGGCATATTCCAGTCTGGCTTTTTTATGATTTGTTTTCAACAATGGTGTCCTCCTTGGTCGTCTCCCATGTAGTCCACTTTGGCTCAAACAACGACGGATGGTGCGATCTGACACTGATGTTCCTTGAGCACGAAGTTCACCTTGGATCTCTTTAGAAGTCTTTCTGGGCTCTTTTGTTACCATTCGGATTATCCGTCTCTTTGATTTGTCATCAATTTTCCTCCAGCACCCACGTCCAGGGAGGTTGGCTACAGTCCCATGGATCTTAAATTTCTGAATAATATGTGCAACTGTAGTCACAGGAACATCTAGCTGCTTGGAAATGGTCTTATAGCCTTTACCTTTAACATGCTTGTCTATAATTTTCTATCGAATCTCCTGAGTCAACTCTTTCCTTCGCTTCCTCTGGTCCATGTTGAGTGTGGTACATACCATGTCACCAAACAACACAATGACTACCTGGAGCCCTATATATAGGCCCACTGACTGATTACAAGATTGTAGACACCTGTGATGCTAATTAGTGGACACACCTTGAATTAACATGTCCCTTTGGTCACATTATTTTCAGTATTTTCTAGGGGTACCATCATTTTTGTCCAGGCCTGTTCCATGAGTTATTTTTTTAAATAATTCCGTTGAAGCATGGTTGAAAAGCAATGTCTGACTTTCATTGGTTAACATTCCTAGAATTTTTGTCAGATTAAAGTTATTTATGTGACCATTGTGAGTTTTTCTTTCATTGACTGAAGGGTACCAACAAGTTTGTCCCCGTGTGTAAATTCATCCTTCAGAACTCTCCCACTTTTGTTCTTAGCCAATCAATATTGTTTTTAAATATTTGGGCTCATGTGATTGGACCATTCTCAACAAGTCTTCCAGCACTTCTTATGGCGAGCGGAGCTGCTGACTGGATGCGATGTGAGTCATGACTATATTTTATACTAATAGTAATGATGCTTAATCACCTGATAAATGGCTATTTACAGGCGAGTATTAAAAGTAAAATTTGTAAAAAAGTTTTTCGCATCAGCCGCCACTGTCCATCTTGTTAAATAAAGGATATGACGTCTACACAACTAGTTACTGTACACAACAGCTTTGAGCATAGTGTGACATCAACAATACAGTACCTGGTATGCGTATTAAATGATTCAATTCTTTTCCAAAGCTTCCATAATTTCTTTTGATTGTGTGAAGCTGCTTTGCGACACTGACGATTGTTAAAATCGCTATACAAATAAAATAAAATTGAAGTGAATTAATGTGTGCAAATAATTCAGGTGAATAACTATAAAAACCCTAATTAAATCTAAATGTAATATATTATAAGACATTAGCCTACAGTAGCAATGAAAACTGAAAGAACTGAATCCAGTTCGGGAGGTCCAATCTTCAGCACAGTTTGTAATTTACCAACATTTAAACACACTCACTAACCCTGGAAATTAACTTGTTAGTTAAACCAGCTGTACTGAAGCAGGAAAATCAGCAATCTGTGCTGGACATTGGCTCTGAACCGCTCTGCTCAGTATAGTCATGTTGGAAGCTGACATACAGGGAGAAATGTCAGAATGAACAAAAAAATGTCATGAAAATATCGGGCTTCCAGTGATTCCTTTTGACAGGTCTTTTTCTAAGGCAAAATTATTGTATGACATGTATCTTAAATAGAAGAAAAGCCAAGGAATTTGGTGCACAAGTTCTTTTTTTAAATATAATTCTACCTAATATTCGCTTGAATGCCATTAGCAAGTTTTCTCGTTTCCAGATACTTTTATCAATAAGCATCTGGCAGGATTCTGGTTTGATTACTTGACCTGGGTAGAATTAGCAGAATTGTTGGTTTCCTGATACAAATCTGACTTTGAAGCACAGTCAGCAAATTTTGATGTAAATTATGTTGAATCTCTGAAAGCCTGTTTTATCCATTTCACAACCAGCATGCGATGTTTGTTTGGGGCATGCGATGTTTTGTCCTCTTGGAACACTTAATTTTGTCCAAGTTTCAAACACCTAGCTTATGATTTGAGGCTCTCCTGGAACATTCCAAGCTAGTAGTCATCTATCATTATTCCATCCTCTTCATACAATCCACCAGTTAGTTCCCCTGGCAGTAAAACAGTCCCAAAAGCATCGTGTGATCACCACCATTAAGAACAGCTGGTACAGTATTCTTGTGGCTGCGAACTGTAATCGGGCTCAAACGGCAGGGGCTTTCTTCTTGGAGTAGCCTTTTAATCTATGGCAAAGTTAAATTTGCTTGACTGAAGACAGGGACACTTGTGTTCCAGCAGCTGGGACTTGCGTACAACTGTTTGGACTGATCTTAGAATCTGGGTTTTGTTTAGAAACAGCATCAAATGACAAACCCTTTTAATGTTGGAACAGAAAATCTATCAGTTGTAGTCAATCATCACCACTAACCACCAACAAGATGTTGGGTTTGGAAGATTAAAGACATTTCGGGACTTTAAGCAACACTGGATTAATACTCTTCTTGGCTATATACTGTATATATATACAGTGTGTATGTATGTATATATATATATATATATATATATATATATATATATATATATATATATATATATACAATTATTATTATTTATTTATTTTATTTATTTAAATTCCAAAAGAATTACAACACCGTGCTCCGAATTCATGGACTTCTATTTATGATATATATTGTACCCTTATTCTTGCAGAGAAAAAGGCCTTTTCATATACATACTGTAATTGAAAGCTTGATATAACAATTTTATGTATGTGATGATAACTAAATTAAATAATAAAAACATATCTTTCTTATAATCTTATAATTCTTCAAAAACTTAATCTAGTGTGGTAGTGTTAACCATCTACCAGAAGAAAACGTCCGATGCGAGTGCAATAATACAAAGTGATTTTGACTTTGGACAGATACGTCATTGTACGCGAGAGAAAACAAGCTAAACTGATTGCTTCCTTGCTTTTGCTTCTGTTTCTTTTTACCTGGACAAAGAGTAGCGTTAATTTGTCTGTAGCAGCTGACCTAACTATACAGTCACAGTTCACAGACCTGCTGGATTTTGCTGAAAGCCATTGTGATTGAACTGTGTGATGAACTACACCTTCACACACTTGAGCAGCACTCTTTCTCTAACTCTCTCTCTCTCTCTGCCTTTCTCTTTCACTCCCTTTGTGCCATTGCTCTCTGTGGGGACACACAATAGCATGTCTTGTCCAAATTGGATCTCTTAAAAGTCGCCTGGATCCAGAAATGTCACTGAATGTCATTTCTCACCATCAGAGAGCCTGCTTCTATTTTTTATCCCATCAACTTCAACGTGTCACCGAGCATGTGTATTACATGACACGACATCAACACAGATTAATTAATTCTCCCATTTTGCGACCATAAATCCTACAGCCATCTGATATGATATAAGGATGTGTTTATTCATCAGTTATATTAGCATGATGGCTGCAGTAATAGTCGATCATCACTGATCACCCACGGAATATTCTCTGCGAGTGTCTCAACCATGAAGGCAAATCTCCTGGCCAGATCTGGCATCAGTGATGAATCAGAGCCAAAAACATCTCCAGCTGTTCGGCTCTCCTCATCTACGGCCTCTCACAAAGACATTCTCATTTACGATAAATGCCATTCAGACATTATTCATTAGCACCCTATTAGAATGTCAAATAGCTTAAAGAGAAACAAAATATCACTGGTATGTCAGACTGAGTCACAATCTATTAAAAGTCCTGTCTGATCACACGTAAAAGTATGATAAAACTCTTCAAATCTGGTGCACTCGATCAACAATGTGTGTGATACAAAGCTCATAATAATGAGGGGAAAAAAGGATTTATTCCACACCAAAGCATTCATTCCACATCATATTCATACTCTATCAAATATTTCCAGCTTAATCTAAATGCGCTTATTGAGTTTCAGAGGCCTGTGGCACATATCTTAAACTCCCACAGTGCGGCGTGGCATTGGATGTGTCAGTGCAGCTACACTGATGGTGTGCTGACGTTCAGAGGTGTCAGTGCCATTAACTTGCATGTCTGGTACCTGGAGGCAGGCAGGAGCACGGCCATGTGGTTTATTAACATCCACCGCCACAAGCTGCCATCCTCCAGACGCGTCCTCGTGGAACATCTGCAAGAGAAAAAAAACCGAGCGACAGATGGAGTGAAACAGTTATGGTGTCTCAGACAAGTGGTATTTATGATAGGCAGTTTGGATGAAAAAAAAACAACAAAAAACTGGAACTGAAATGACAGAGACCAATAAAAATTTGAGATCAATTAATACTGCATTAGTTTTACAATGAATAAAGTCAAGCATATTTTATAGCATACGTTAGCGACACTAAACCAGTTATCACAGAGTGAGAGTCCGGTACTGTGAGCACTTTAAACATTGAGAACGTACCTTATTTGTATTTTAATAAAAAATGACAGACGTATGTGCACTACACCGTAAATATTGACATTATTACAGATAAGGGGTGAATGCCCCTGAAATCACTATATTTTTTGGAAAATATCTAGGGTATATATCTAAGCAATATCATGATATGATTTTTCATAATTGATAAAAACTAGAAATTTGCACAGGATCCATTTACAAAATTGTTTTTGTTTGTAAATGCCTTCAATTATTTTTTTTTTAGGAATTTAGCTGGTTCATTTTGCCGAAATAAAAGCAAAGTAGTACCAGTAAAATATCACACTGTAGTTGCTTTCTTGTGCATCAAATCAAATTCCCTCCCCAGTCTCAATACATCTGTCTAATCTTAAACAGCTGTTTTTCTTATAAAATATTAGAATAAGAATAATACAAACACTGCCTTCAGTTCATATCCATATTTGTATCTGTTTAAATAAGATTATCTGTTCAATGCATTTAGATATTATATTACACATAACAAGAGGCGTTCAATTCAACCCGAGAAATATTCATGAAACCTCTCATGAATTGAGACGCAAAACTGATTGACATTCATAGAAGACTTCACACACAGTACAGTGAGACTCTTAACCGCACTAAAACTTTTGAATGGTGAAAAACGTTTTAAGCAAGACTGTATATCCGTTGTAACGAACAAACATCCAGAAACACCACTTGCACATTACAGAACCTCAGCTGGAGGTAATAGGCGCAGCACCTGCATAGTCCTGACTAGGCTCTTATTGATTTCCATATTTGGGCCAATAAAGGAGTGCCTGGGAGCTCAGCATTTCAGGCTAGAAGAAGCAGGCAGACCGATCATGTCTCCGGCATACTGAGAAGATTTTCTTTCTTAATGGTATCCAAGCAGGAGTGAAACGTTCAGATATATGCTTTAGTGCAACAGGGGATTACTGTATATGGAGAAATTAAGGGAGTTTTTACCTCTCATAACTATGTCCTATCATAACACCTGGCTTGACATGAACATGTCTCGTACTTTATTTTGAACATAATTGCACAATTTTCTGGATATAACTACAGTACAATATGCCGTCACTTGCCAGTTCATTATGTACATGTGACAGGGAAGCTCAAATTACTGGTCTTTTCACATATTTCTACCATACACTCCCTCTAGCTCCTGCTCTCCAAATCCTCATTAGTGTCAAGCCCTGTATCAGTATTGTGCATGCTGCTAAACGCACTTTAGATGATATTCATGCACATGTTGCTATACATTTGGTTTGTGCTTAATAATGTAAAGACCACCAATTTAAGAGTATGTATTATTTAAAAGCAGTAACTAGCTGCAAGCAGAGAATAACCTACAGTATGCATGCATGCTCATGCTGTCCAACGGTCTAACATTGAAGACATTATCTTCCCATGAAGCCAGCCATCCTGCAAAATCCCAACCTAAAATCTGTTTCCAAATATATGACTATTTCAGGCTGTTATTTTGACTGAAGCTTAGACCACAGCTGCTACGATTTTACTGTAGGTTCATATCTCCTTCCCAGGCCAATAAGCTCTGTAGAAAAACAAAGAAACCTCAAAAATGTAGGTTAAAAGAGGTAGAATGATGCTCCCTTGTCCCAAAATGTAATAAGAAGAAGAAGAATTAGTATAACTTTTGTCCAACATGAACTAAAATACAGTGAAATGCAATAAAAAGAAGTGGGAGCTTTACAGGATTGGGGCTTGAACCACTGACCTTCCGATCAGTAACCCATAGCGTTAACCGTTTCAGCCACCACTGCTCCAGTGGTTGATGTTGTTGTTGTTGTTATAATATAAACAAACCTAGGAACATTTTAACATTAAATGAAAAAGCAATAAAAATCTTAATAAAAAATTAACTAGTAATGTAAGTAGTTTAACATTAATGAACATCTAAAAAAATCGATTTTTTTTTAATACATTCTCTTCTAATCAGAACCTTGCCATGCATTCATGCGTTAATTAAATGAATTAAATATATGAATAGTTAAACAAAGAACAATTTGACAATTAGGCTATTCTCCAGTCCCTCAGATCCACCTGGGGTCAATCATTTTATTTCTTTGGGATTAAATGTACAGACCCGGGCCTTATTGATTAACACCCAGGGAATTACAGCTTTCTGTACACCTTGAGTTAATTGCTTTTTGTGACAGGAGACTCAAGAGCCTCTGTAATTAAAATTAAAGGCGATAGACAAAAGCTAATTGTTTTCAAGGTCACATCGAGGATAGTATAATGGACAAATAATCAGGGACATCAAATCACTGACAAAAAAAGACAGCATTTTAATCAAACTTCAAGCTGCATTCAGAAAATATGTACAGTGTAGTGACTTTGCATTTATAATTTTTAAGTTTTATTTTCTTTGTTATGCCTTCAAGCCAATCATGCATAGAATATCAAAGATTACATCTGGCTTTCATTTCACTAATCTAATCTTATACATTTATATTCATCTTAAACAAATCTTTCTCTTTTTTTATTTCCCATTACCTCTTATATACTAGTCTAAAAATATGAAAATCAGAGGCTGAGAAGTTAACACTTCCAGCCACTTCCTTCATAACTGTGCCAGAACCAAAAAATATAATGGTGCCAGTCCTGGCGGCTATTTTGCTGACGATTCTTTGCCAATTCCATTAATGCCAACCCCTGAGGTGTTGCTCCATCTTGGCCCTGGCACAAAGACTGGCACCATCAGCAACCTACTATGCCTCTATTCACATGGCTGCACTTACATATTTTCACACTAGGGCACTGCTACAGATTCTCCAGCAAATGAATGAAAGGACACGCACTGGATACAATCAGACGAAACAACACTAGTGCTGGACAGGTGTTAGACACATCACACTTGGGATGGTTGGCAGCATCAAGCGCACACATACATGCACAAACACACACACACACACACACACACACACACACACACACACACACACACAAACAAACAAACAAACACATTCATACATCTTCATTAGCTGCTAGTTTGCCATCATTGCAAATATAAAGCCTATGCCAAAACATCTCTTGGGTATGAGGCAGGAAGCCAGAATCTCAGTCCATTGCAGGGTGTCACACACACACACACACACACACACGCACACACACACACACACACACACACACAGACATAAAACAAATCAGTATCCCTAAATAAACCACAGGACCAGTAGAGAACATAAATGGACATGGGGAGAACATGCACAAAATCCGTGGAACCCGCGATAGATCGGATCTGAGTCACTTTCGCATGTGTTCCTAGATTGTATACATGTCTGCTATGCAGTCATGTGACTTCAAGACGGTCAGATCAAAACTGATGTGACTTTTTGCCTCCGTGCATATGTACAGTACGGCGCTCGCTGACATCGGGCTGCACCAGGAGTGTTTGGATTTCATAGCAGGGCTAGCAACAGCTGGCTTCTTCTGGACATCAACAAATACCACCAATTAATCGCTTATCGTCGTCCAGAGCAAAATCCCAAGCGTATTTTTTGTTCAAATCGCATCCATTATTTGAAATGAATGAGTGGTCACACAAACTCATGCCGAACTGTAATGCAGACGGCACAAGCAAAAACATATCGATGTGCGCATGCGTGCCGTTTCACAGGACAGATGCGTCCTCATTAGTGCCGTCATTTGTAATCATGAATGTGAACCGTCATGATATTCCGAATAAATCCGATGAGAAAAAAAATTGAATTCATGTACCTTACAGTACAGTGATTTTTTTTTCTTCTCATATCCCATTAAGAAGATGCAGTCAGAGAATAGGGTCAGTAAGGAGAGAGCACCCCTGGACCAGACAGGGTTAAGGGGCTTGAACCACACACCTTCCGATTAGTAACCCATGGCATTAATCGTTTGAGCCATCCCTGCCCCAGTGGTTACTGTTGCTGTTGTTATATAAACAAACTGAGGAAAAATTCTATATTAAATATATAGGCGATGAGTGAGTAAGTAATTAAAAAAAACAGGCCCTGATTATTACTGCTATTGCAAAAGTCTTATTGGATGTCTTCATCATTAAGTGGGACGGGACTGATGGCTCACAATCCAATAAATATACGAAATATATGAATATACCGTATAAATCACAATTGAGAATGAAATGTACAAACATACTGTATAAATCACACTGAAGAATGAAATATATACGTATACTGTATAAATCACACTGGACTGTAAGATTAGTGATGGATGTAAATGTGATAAGTATAAAAATCACTGACAAAATATGCAAATGACAAAGGCTTTAATACTGCACTACAGAATAAAAAAATGCTTAGAAAAATATATATATTTTATGTCAACATGCATTTTTTATTAATTATTAATTAATATAGGAATATGAATATTTGATATTAAAAGGGCATTCAGTATGATAGTGCCAATACTGTATGTGCTGGTCTCCCAAATAACAACAGTGCACCTCAAGTTTACCTCAAGTGCGCAAATCCATTTTAACTACAGTATATTAAAGTAAACACAGGAACCGTTTGAGGTGACCAAGTGGAATATCAACACGTTTAGTCTGTACCTGCGTAGTCGCTGTGGACGTAGTGCTACTTCTGGAGCCCCACATCTGTTGAAACTGCACCCTGATCTCAGCAAATGTCTCAATGATCACAGCTATGAAGACATTCTGAAAGCACAAGCGCAGATTATTCAGTTAGTTTGTCCATTTCTGGTCCATTGTGCTTTATCAAACCATTAATGAAACCATATTCTCTTTATCAGAGTTAAAGGACTGGAAATCCATCTGCCCTTAAGATTGAGTCAGATGTGGTCTACTCTCATTACTCGTGCCAGTGTAAAAAGTTGGAGGTGTAGCGGTCACATACTGTAGGACAATTTATTTCAAAGTAACCAGGGAAGGAATTCCCACCTTGACCAGCCAAGCAAGGAAGAAGATAAGCGTGATGAAGTAAAAGTAGGAGCGCCAGCGCGGGAAGCTGTCAATAGCACGGTACATGATGAAGACCCAGCCCTCCTGAGAAGCGGCCTCATACACTGTGAATATACTGGTGCCTGAGGAGGAGGAGGAGGAGAGAGAGAGAGAGAGAGAGAGAGAGAGAGAGAGAGAGAGAGAGAGGAAGCCCAGATGTGAGATCATCAGAATTAAGCCTGCCGGTGTGCACAAACAAACAAAAATGCAGACATAAACAAAGTTTTGGAATTACTGCACCTCGTCAGGTGTTTTTTTTTTGTTTTTTGTTATTGTTCCAAATCTGCATGTCTGTCTCCTCAAATAATCTCTTCCCCTAGGTTTAATAACTAATAAGAATTTTGATAAATCATATATTGTTGGGAATTTTTTCGTGTAAGGCAATTTAAATCAAAACTTTCCTTCAGATTTAAAAAACACTGCCACTGAAATGCAGATTTTCCTCATATTCATGTACAGTACACATGTTGATGACCCGTAGCCTGCCAATGTGCCCTTCACAGCCCATTTGCATTTAGTGATGTCCATAAAATTTCAAGTTGGTATACACGATTAGGAATATGGAATGCAGACTAAATGCTAGAAAAAGACAGAAGTGAAGGACATGTTGTCTCACATCTATACCAACAAAAAAATGTGTAAATTAGGTGTGAATTAAGTGAGGTGAACGGAAATACGGTGTGATGGAGGAGAAAAAAATCTTCACTATACCCAGGTGATCATGCACATGCACATCATGGCAGAAACAGGTATTGGCTGACGTGTTGAAAGTGTCTCATAGCAGTAAAAGAAGATGGTGTGGCAAATGGAGGCGATATAACCCAGCTTTCAGCTTTTGAATAAATCTTATTAGGATTTTCCCTCATAAATCCAGCATGCAAAAAAATTCATAATTATCTTCCATCAGCTGAGACACTGGGTTGTGGCTATGTGCAAACACACTGGTCTGTCCTTTTCGTTTTTTTCTACATTTAATTTCTCATATTCTTTAATTAACAGCAATAATATAATACAACTGGTTTTCATAAAATGATCTCAATGGAAGTCTTTGTCCCTGGCCTAGTGAAGTAGCATGAGGATGTGTTTTTGACAGAAACACCAGACACTTCTGTAATCCACTTCGGATACCTGCGTCTGCTAAATGCTGTGAATGGATATACAGTGAATAAGCTACTGACCCATTATAGTATATGCTGAAACTAAAAGTGCAGTAATCAAAGCAAATTAGACAATCTGGAGTTGATCAAATTAAACTTAACATTATTTACTCTGTGTACATTTACACACTGTCAGTAGCACAAGTTTTTTTGTTTGTTTGTTTGTTTCAGCATTCCCAATTTTCCTGATCACCGAATTCCATATGTAAGCGCTCCTATTAATGCTTTACAAATAAGTCTGTTCTTTGCCACCTTAATAAAGGAAGCCTGTTGTAAAATATTATGGCTTACTAGCTCATTACGCCATTAAATTTAATCGTAATATTGCCCATAGTGTGCGTGATTGATTGGCAGTGTGACTGTGTGTGTGTGTGTCTCTGACGTCCCGTGCTTCACCTCCACAACTATACACAGGGCAAGTGATTATAGATAATGGATGGATGAAAGATTACACAAGCTAAGATAAAGAAATCAACTTATTGATTACAGTGGTGCCTCGGCATATGAATTCTTAAGGCGAAATTTCGTATTGTGAAACGGATTTTCCCAGAGGAAATAATAAATAAATGCAGATCATCCCAAAATTTCCAGCACTATTATGGTATATTTTTGCATATGAAAACAATCAAAACATTTAGAAAAGGAATGTAAATAAAGTAAAATATGAAATAAATAGACATTAAACCTGACTTAACCTTAATTTATGATTCCTGTTGGCACCGGCTGCTTTAAAAACAAACAGCCAGATGTACGTGGCCACAGACAGATTTTATAAACATCATGGTTTGATATTACATTTTTTACAGTCTAAACAAACATTTTACCACCTCAAATGCAAACATTGAAAAATGTATAAAAAAAATTTTTTAAATCTATTTTGGAGTCAATGTGGTGACATGCTTTGCCACACAAAAGAATCACGACACATCACTGAATTGAGAAATTTCACCCATCTCTTAACGGACAAGGCTTTGACTCCAGTTGCTTAAACTGACTGTTACGTAAAATACTGTACAAAGTATTATGAGTTATTATGTATAATTACAACACAATCCTTTAGGTTTTCTCACACTTTGAGATTCAGGGCTGCTTCTTATTTTAAGGTTATTTTACGATTAAACATATGCATGTAGTCATTCTCTGGACATGATTTCTCATAACTATTTAACTTTTAATTAGTCTTTTAAACTATGGATAAAACTCTGTGCCGCTAGTAGTTAAAGACACATTTTTTACAGAACGTACTGTTTCTGTGATGTTTTTTTGCATTCATTTCTGAATTAAACTGAGTTCTGTAAACTGTTAGCGTCAGCTGGTCAGCGTGTCAGACACCTCACACTTACCGAGTTCATTGAAGCCGCTGTAGCCGAGCTCCTGTCGACTGAGGCCCAGGTCCTCCAGGTCCACGCACTTAAAGCCCATGGGGCACTGATATCCCTCTCCATCTGGAGAGCAGTGTGTGTCAGGGATGGCGAGGCTGTTCCATGTAACGTTACTACAAAACAAAGTTACCAAAATAAAATTAATAAACATAACATTATTATATTATCACAAAACTATATTCTTAATTACTGTATATACATTACACTCAAAAAAATCACATCATTGTTTTACTGGCAGAGAATTTCAAGAAATTCAAGAAATATAGAAACAGAACAAGAATTTTTTTCGTTTGCAATTTTAGTAACGTTTGACTAGAAAATAGACTATTACAATTGCTTTGTTGTAAACATATTGTGAGACAGTGTGTGTGTGGGGGGGGGGAGTATATGCTCTTTATTCAATTGTTCAGTGGTTCTTAAGCTAAATGAATATAGTTATATTGCAAGAAATTACATCTTAGTAAGTGAAAAAATACTCTTAAATCTAAAGTGCTATGAAAAGGTATTTGCCACCTCATTGACTTTTTTTTCCCTATCTGTCACATTTAAATTATTGAGATGTTAATATTACAAAGATAACCAGAGTAAATACTTAATGCAGTTTTTAAGGGGGAAAAAAATGTCCAAATCTACCTGAGTTTATAGGAAAAGTAATTTCCTCTTGGCTAAATCATGAATGAACTGTAATTAACCACATTTTTGGAAAGCTGAGTTACATTTCACTTGCCACGCCCAGGCCTGATTCCTGCCAGACCCGTTGAATCAAAAAATTACTTAAGCAGAACCTGTCCGACAGAGTCAAGCACGCTAAAACATCTTACCAGTTATTAGGTTTGGGGGGCACTTTCTTTTGCACAAAGTGACAGGTAGGGTTCTCCCCTTAATGAATAAAATCAAAATTTAAACTGCATTTTGTATTTCCCCTGGTTATCACTGTGTAATCTTAAAATTTCTCAATCATTTAAACGGGACAAATAGGAAAACAACAATGAGGATGCAATGACCTTTTCACAGCTGTCAATGACAAAATTATTAATGCAAATAAATTACACAATATCTACACCCAAATATAATTCGAACACAGGTAAATAGCTAATCAAAGGAAAACCCTTTGCCTCAGATTTTGTAAATTATTTTAGATTAGTGCTGTTTAGTGTTGTGTTTAATTCAAGGTTAAACTGTCTGAGATTCATACACTTGTGTGGATGCTTGGGTGAGACACAACCACAGACATGCACACAAAGAGACACACACACCCATATATACACACACACACACACACACACACACACACACACACACACACACACAATTCCCAATTTGGGCCACAGGTGTTACATCACGATCCACTTGATGTCTCTAATGAAAATTAATGTTTTCAAATTGGTTACCCAGACATTCTTTCAAATTGTTTATTAGGGGATCTCAAATGAGCAGGGGATAATTTATTGCGGTATCACAAAGGCCAATCAGAGATGCGCTGCTGAATCAAAATAGCTTTAATTATATGCTGATAAATCACCCCACTCAATGTTAACACAAGCTTACCCCAGCAATAAATAAATAAATAAATAAATAAATAATAAAACAGGTACATGCTAAACGTTAACCTTATGATTTATCACTGCTTCTTCTCACAGCCTGGGAAAAAATCAGTAATTCCCAAAGTGCAAGGTCACGTGGCGTAATCTCAAAACATAAAAGAAGAAACATAAAATGAACGCTGTCCTCAAATCCGAGATTTATCCCCATAAAAAAGGAACCCTGTCGGGAAGGCTGCCCTTTCTATTTTATCCGCCACCTCCATCAAATCCCTGCGACTTTGTGCCAAGGACATATGGTCTTGCTAGATTAGACACGAGAATCGACTCTGAGCACTTCTAAAGCGTGCAGAAGAGCAAACGAGAAATCTTGTCTCCTCCAACACGTTTTTAAAATCATGAGAGACAGTATCTTTAATCTCTTACTGCCTCTTTTATAAAAATTAATCAGTGAAAATGTATGTAAACTACGTCTGTAAGAGGACTGAAATCAAGGCTCGCTCAGGGTTAGGAGAGGGCCGCAGAGATTGAGACAGATTGAGGCTGTAAAGTTAGGGGAAAGATGAGTGTGTGTGCACAAAGCCCAGACAATGTAGGATGTGCTAATTATTATGATTAGTCTGCAGAGCACTCCCTTGCTGTAATACTGATGGCTGGGGCTCTTTGTTTCAGAGCTGGCTGCGACACACCGCTCTGCTTGGGAATAATAAATAGCCCTGTCTGAGAATACTGCGAAAAGATTTCGCTACATGCTTTTTTTTTTAACACATTTACACAATCATAAGGGTAATCATGAACATTTAATCGGTATACTGTTCACACTGAAAAAAAAAAAAAACATTCTTTTTCATCTACTGCTACAGATGTAGATAAATATTTTTTACAGATGTAATTCATCAGAATAGATGTATGTGGGTATTATAGTGCCAGGACTGTTGGAAAAAACAACTCGTAAAAAAAAAAAAAGATCTCATAACAATTGATGCAAAACAAATCATAAAATCGGGCAATAAGATCTATCCGGGATCTTCGTATCCACTGGAGCAGCACAAAAGGAGTAAAAAATGGTTGTTGGAACTGAATGAATTATTTATTAAGGGGTGTGATTAAGTGTGCTGCAGCTGTAGCCAATAAGATTAGCTTCTCTTTTTCGCTTTAAAGAACAAGTTTCAGCAGTGAGGCATAGTGGCCTGGTAAAGACAGCAGAGATCTGACTTATAAAATGTACAGTATAATGATTTTAGTGTCAGGAATAACCCATTTATAGACAGAAAAACAGTCCGTTCTTCCACAAGAATGCAAAGGGTTAAATAAACAGCATTCAGTCACACTAATACAGAGATCAAAAAAATATTACAACAATTACAAAACCACTGCATTAAACTATCATATATTTTTTTTTCTTTTCTTGGTAGTAATGCCAGAGTGCATCTTTCCTACATGAGAAATGGATAAATGGTTAATGGCTACATGAGCGATACTTAATAGTTTGATAGCATAACATAAAAAATTATAACCTCAAAACTTCAAAGCACTTTTGTAAATTGCTCTGGATAAAAGCATCTGCCACATGCCGAAATGTAAATGTTGTATTTTTATTATTCTATCTAACCTAAACCCCTGGTTAACCCATGTATGGGCAAACGGCCATGCCTACGTACCTCGGTTAGCACAAGCTAGCTAGCCTAGCTTTAGCTTAACTAAAACGCTAAGGTGCAGAGGCAACATGCAAATTTTTGAGGGGCATAATTCAAGTCACTCGTGCCATACTGGTGTCATTTCCTGAGCTGAGATTGGTTATTCACACCACCGCAGTTGTGTATAAGCTCGTAATATCTAGCTCATCTCCTACAGCTGCGCGGGTGAGCAGACACCTCTGCTAAGTTGGCTAAGATTCCTTTATATGCTAACGTTATCTCTACCCTACATGTTATCCTGTGAATTGGGACTCACTCCTTAGTGGTCACTGGAAGACATGACCTGAAAGAATACGTGTCACTACAAAGACTAGTAATACCTGAAATGTACACCAGCCATTTAATTTAATTTGTTATTTGCAAAAACCCCTAGTACTACAATCAGAGTTTCACAGGTTTTTACAAAATTTTGCTACCAACTTCCACCTGGGGCTAGGCAAAGGCTAACACATGCTGCCAACAGCAGCCATGAAGCCAGCCAACCTGCTGTGCCACAGGGTAGCATGAGACACTTTAAAGAGCTGTTGTGTAAAGGGCAAAACAGACTGAAGGTGTTACTTGTGTCTAAATATTAAAATATATTTGATCCAATTGAAATAGCAGCAGGCGACACGGTGGTGTAGTGGTTAGCACTGTCGCCTTGCACCGCCAGGGTCCGGGTTCGACCCCCGGCCAGGCTCGATTCCCGTCTCTGTGTGCATGGAGTTTGCATGTTCTCCCCGTGCTTGGTGGGTTTCCTTCGGGTACTCCGGTTTCCTCCCACAGTCCAAAGACATGTAGGTTAGGCTAATTGGCGTTCCCAAATTGCCCGTAGTGTGTGAATGAGTGAGTGTATGTATGTGTCTGTGCCCTGCGATGGATTGGCACCCTGTCCAGGGTGTACCCTGCCATGTGCCCTAAGCCTCCTGGGATAGGCTCCAGGCCCCCTGTGACCCTGAATACAGGATTAAGCGGTATAGATGATGAGTGAGTGAGTGAGTGAAATAGCAGCAGTTAAGGGGAAAGAAACAATTTCAAATGAAAACATGAAGTTTAATGTCTGTGGTAAATGATAATCACATGCCGAAAACAGACTGTAAAAAAGTATTTTATTATTTACCCTTCCTCCGTATCATTCGTAACGCAGTGATAATTGAACGTGCCGAACATCTGAACCCCCAGGATTCCATAGAGTAGCAGGAAAAAAAGTAAAAATATGGACACACTCCAGATCTGCTCTCCAGACCGCCTTAAAAGGAAAAAGAGCAGTTTGTAGACGATTAGTCTGGTTAAGTAATATTCTAATAAGTTAATTTCCTGAGGATAGTTCCTGCGATGATGAGTCACTTACTTGAGGATGTTGGTTATGCGAGTGCGCGGCAACTCGAATCTGAAATAGATCCGAAAGGCTCGGATCATAATAAGAGCTCTGGGTATACGCAGCATTCTCCACGGTGACATCTGGTCCACAAGCTTAGCTATTTCAAACACCTACAAACAATGCCAAGGGAAAAAGAGATAAACAGTGTGAATCATCACACTGGGTCTTTTTTTTTTTATTAAAAGCAAGTATAAACCAATTTTATCAGAGAAATATTGTTTAAGAAAGCATGTCTCATTTTGTACCTGGAGCACAAGAGAGACCCAAAGAAAGACCACCATGAAACCATCAAACATGCACCAGCGGTCTTTAACGTAGGAGTTATCTCCCTGGAAACAGAGACGGGTTGATAAGACACACGTTTTAATGAGAGTCCACAGGTGAGAAGCAGCTGGGCTGCAGGGCTAATGAAAGGCCAGGGCAGCTGGGAACAAAAGAGCCAGCATTATTTAGTCTGTGCAGGTGTCCTCCCTGGTGTGTATGCTGAGATACCAAATAACAGGTCAGTGAATTCGGGGTGCTTTATGATTACAACAATAATAGATATGGTTGCCATAATTATTCACTTATTAAGTTTGTGCATATGTAACTTTAGTGAAAAAAAAAAAGTTTTAATTAAATTATATTTCCATCAGAGCACAACATAAAAGCTTGAGCAAGGCCCTTAACCCTCAAGTGCTTTGATGTATAATGACATAAAAGAAAAAATGTAAATCGCTCTGGGTAAGAGCATCTGCCGAATTTCACATATTGTAGATGAATCTGCAACATTTACTGAGGTTAACTCTTCTCAGTCTTGTTTACACAGTCTTTATTTTTCTAAATAACATAATTATAAAACATAAACATCCAGGTTCCATAAAGATAGCAAAATGCAAAAAAAATCATTTAACAACACTTTAAGAACCCTGAACATCGGCCAAAGAATCTCCACAGAGACAGTAACCCAAGATCAGGATTAAATCTGGGGCACTGGAGCTGTAAGGAGGCAATGTTACCTACTATACTCTATTCACTTGGGACAAATAACTTTAGCTCTTTTGTTAAGGGTTACTGTAGATTAGGGTTTGAAAGGACCCAGGGTGAAAACCCAGCACCACCAAGCTGCCACATAAGCAAGGCCCTTAACCCTCAACTGCTCTGATGTCTAATGAGATACAAATGTAAGTTACACCTGGATAAGTTACAGAAATAAACAAATCATTACAGTAAGTGTTGTTCGAATTGAGATTCTACCAACTTGTCCAAATTCAAAGTAACAGTTATGGTGCTCTGCTAAACTGAATAACAAATCCAACTATAAAACAATTAAAAATAAATACTCAGTGCTGAACTGAACGCAATGATGATTTTACCTTAAAGCATCCACACAAACAAATTTTGCGAGTACCTTACTTAATTTTTCCTCAATTCCCCAAGTACTTTTTGGTACCAACAACCCAAGCACATTCTACTACAGTAGATGTACCAGACGTCACAGACATTACCAGAATGATCTTTCACCTGACCTGAACCCAGTTATTCTCCTGAACCTACTAGATTCTATTTTGATGAGCATAGTATATGATATATCTTTTTCTTTTTTTGTAAAGATTTTCACACATACTAACAGTTGTAAGGCTGTTAAGTATGCAAATAAAAAAGTGATTATTTTAAAACATAACAATCATTACATTGCCAGAGAAGGACATGGAGCATTCAAGAAAAAAATGTACACAAGCAAAAGCACTGAAGGGGAAAAGGACATAAAATTGGTGTCATTAAGCTTGAGTACCTGTCCAACAATGACTCATCAACTTAATGGAAATGCTGTTTCAGTGAACAATCTCTGCCCAATGAAGGCCAAAATAAAGGTCACTGACTGGCAGACATCTGATTGTGGCTTGACTAATTACCCAGAACAAAAATAGATCAAATAAAAGTAGAAAATCTGACTAATTTTGCTTCCGAAAATGACCATTTACTTGTTGACCCGACGTGCACTTGCTTACATGGACTATACCAGAGTGTTTGGGCAATCAAGCATTTATTTAAATATATGAAATCCGTCTCGGGTTACTTGGCTGTAACCCTGTTCCCTGATAAAGCGGGAACGAGATGCTGAGTGAAAACGCTACGGGAACATCTCTTTGTTGCCCGGTTGTGAAGCCTGTGCATGCCAAAACCGCCGAATACCTTCGGCTTATAACCTCTGCCAGGCATGACGTCACCGAATAAGGTGCACCTGCAGGTTATAAATAGGAGTGAACCGGAAACATCCTCAGGTCAATTTTGTCTGAAGGACGTCCAGGCACGCCAGCAGTGCGGCATCGGAACGCAGCATCTCGTTCCCGAACTGCTCTGACTTACGCCACTGGCTAGTGCGGTGGACGTAGATCCGAAGAGCACGTACTGGACAAATACACTCCATTTGAGGGCATAAGTTCTTCTAGTGGAGGGAGCCCTGGCACTTAAAATGGTTTCAATTACGCTGGCTGAAAGCCCAGCATGTCTTAGTTGGTCCCGTTCAGGGGCCAAACGTGAAGGTTGTAGAGCTCGGGAAGGGGATGAAGTATTGTCCCCTGCGCCTGAGACAGACGATCCCTCCTCACTGAAATCACCCAGGGTGAGCCGTCGAGGAGAGATATTCGATCCGAGAACCACACTATGGTCGGCCAATGGGGCGCTATCAATAAGAGGCGCAAGCCCTGTTGACGGACCCTCGCCAGGACTCCTGGGAGCAGAACTATAGGTGGAAATGCATAAAGGCGTAATCTGGGCCACATGTGGGCCATTGCGTCCAGACCCAGGGGAGCTGGATTGACTTCCTACTTCGAGGGGGTGTGTACATTCCCCATGTTTTACAGCTTGTCTGGATAGCAAGTCTGCTCCTACATTCATATGCCCTGGAATGTAAATCGCCCTGAGGGACAGGAACTTGTCCTGTGCCCAAAGCAGAACCTGGTGCGCTAGCTTGTTCAAGCGGCGCAAGCACAGTCCACCCTGGCGATTTATGTACGAGACTACCGCAGTGCTGTCCACCCGCACTAGGACATGGTAGCCTCTCAACTGCTGGAGGAAGTGTTTCAGGGCCAGAAACAGAGCCATCATTTCGAGGCAATTGATGTGCCACGCGAGAAGATGACCTCTCCAGCTCCCTTGTGCTGGACGGCCATCCAAGACCGCACCCCAGCCCGTGAGGGAAGCGTCTGTCGTTAGCATCTTGCGACGACAAGACGGACCTAGTGTGGGACCCAAAGTCAGAAACCGGGGTCTGAACCACATAGAAAGGGTACGAAGCCCCCGGCGCGTAACCCTTAGTAGCCTCTGGGGGTTGGCCCTTGAATGAAACCCCCTGGCTCTTAGCCACAGCTGAAACGCTCTCATGTGCAGAAGGCCCAAAGGTATCACCGTGGACGCAGCTGCCATGAGGCCTAAAGATTTCTGAAAGTGATGAACAGTGACCTTCTGGCCTAGCTTGATTTCCTTCAGGGTGTTAAATGGATTCGACACGAATGTGCCCGCATTGTGACCGAATCCCATGTGACACCCAATATGTTGTCCTCTGAACAGGAAGGAGAACGCTTTTTGTGGCGTTGAGTCTCAATTCTAAAGAATGAAGATGGGCTAGGACGACATCCCGATGTCGAAGCGCTAGCTCCTGAGACTGGGCCAGAATCAGCCAGTCGTTTATGTAATTCAAAATACGGATGCCCTGGAGTCATAAAGGAGCCAGAGCTTCATCCATGCATTTTGTATATGTGCGGGGTGACAGAGCTAGACCAAATGGAAGGACCCAATACTGGTAAGCTTCGCCCCCAAAAGCGAACCTCAGGAACTTCCTGTGCTGTGGCAATATTTCTATATGGAAATATGCGTTCTTGAGATCGATTGTCACAAACCAATCCTCTAGTTGGATTTGAAAAACAATCATTTTGACAGTCAACATTTTGAATCTGGATTCCTGAGATAGCGGTTCAAGCCGCGAAGATCCAAGATCGGACTCAACCCTCCCCCTCTCTTGGGCACCTCTCTTGGGCACAAAAAGTACCGACTGTAGTAGCCCGACTCTCTGTCTGGGAGGGGAACATGTTCTATGGCCCCTTTGCCCAGCAGAGTTTGTAACTGCTGGGCCAGCAGATGTGCTTGATCCGGTTTCACGGAAGTGGAGACCATGCCGTTGAAACGCGGAGGACGATGTGGAAACTGAGTCCTGTAGCCTGTGCCTACAGTCCTTTGTACCCAAGGTGATACACCTGGCAGTAGTTTCCACGATGCCAGCTTCTCAGAAAGGGGCACGAGCTTTGACACTTCGGCTGGATGGGGGGGGGGGGGGTGGGGGGGGGTGTTAGGTGTTGGTAGATGAAGTGTGACAGGAGATGCCTGAACACCCAACTTTTCATTGGAGACCGGCGCTCCCCGAAACACCAGTGGTGGCGGGGATTGAACACCGGCCTCCCGGGAGTGCCAGGGAGGAGGCCCTATTTTGTGATGAAAATCCAGGCGCCCCTTCAGGCACGAACCTCAGGGCTTCTTCTTTGAAGAGAGGTAGCTCCTCAGATCCGGTCTTTTCGAAGCAGATTTTTGAGAAGAGCGGCGAGCCCCACCCCAGTCTTTACGGGGGGGGTGCGCGGCTGGTCACGCTCTCCTTCTGCACCTCACGCCTGATAGGGGCCAGACCTGGCCGGGGCTGGGTGGCCGACGGTCCCGGTTCTTGAGCACGGCGGGGAAGGAACCTCCCAAAGGCCAGTTCATATAGCTTCGCCTCCCGAAACCTAGTGGCGATGGAATTAACAGCATCGCCAAAAAGGCCGGAAGGCGAGACGGGGGCATCGAGGAGGACAGCACGATCCTTATCCTTGATGCCCGTGAGGTTCAGCCACAGATGCCTCTCCATGGATACCATGGCAGCCATAGGACGGCCCACAGCACGGGCCGTCTGCTTGGTTGCACGGAGAGACAGGTCTGTGGCTCGGCCCAGCTCTGCAAACTCCCTGTCATCAATAACCCCGCCGGTGCTCAGGTCCTTCAGCAGGTGAAGCTGCTTCAGCCTGCTGCCTGAAAAGCTTTACCCACCAAAGCAGATGTCAATCTGCACAGCTTGGAGGGGAGAGTAGGCTTTTTCAGGGAGGATGATGTCCCAGGAGAGAGATAGCCCGCAAGCGTCTCTTCTATCTGGGGCATCATCATATAACCGCGTGCTTTCGCATCAATGATATCCGAATAAGTCGAAAGCACAAAAACACGCAATGAATACGGCTTGCTCCATGGAAGAGTTAATTCATCATGGAGGTCACCAAAGAAGGGGAGAGAGAGACGGTCCCCCCGGCCACCCGACAGAAACCTGTCGTTCCAAACGCTTGGGGGAATCTCGCTGCTGCGGCAGTCGATATGCAATCGCTCTACCGCACGCGTTATAACCTCTAATAATTCCTCAAAAGCTCTGTCAGCACTGGAGGAGCGTTGTGAGGAGGCTACTTCCATGGAAGCGGGAGAGGAGGATTCCTCCGCTCCTTCACAAGATGCGCCGGAGCGCGCTTGCAAAGCGGAAGCTAAAACGTCCTGATCCGGCGAGAGCGAGAGAGAAATTGGAAATTCCATCTCGTGCGCGTCTGCCAGATCAGCACGCGAGCCCCAGGAATGCGCCGCGGCTCGCGGTTTCTCCTTAAAGAAAGCGAGCCGCGCGCGAAGCACCTTAATAGGGAGAAGATCACAGTCTCCCTGAAGCCCGAGGCGAGCGTGTTCTTCCCCCAAGCACTCGAGACAAAACTCGTGAAGCTTGCCCTCCGAAAGAGATCTATCGCACGGAGGCACGCATCTCTTAAGCAACTCCGCCATATCGGTGAGTTAATGCTGTTATTTTCCTTTTATTTTGGCTTTCGTTATGGGTTGCACATGCACACGCAAACACAAAGCGGTCCTGAAGACAAAAAGATCTGAGGATGTTTCCGGTTCACTCCTATTTATAACCTGCAGGTGCACCTTATTCGGTGACGTCATGCCTGGCAGAGGTTATAAGCCGAAGGTATTCGGCGGTTTTGGCATGCACAGGCTTCACAACCGGGCAACAAAGAGATGTTCCCGTAGTGTTTTCACGCAGCATCGAGTGTAGCTTTTGAAAGGGAACAGTGTATTCCTTCCTTTTCAAGAAAGAAAAACCACCATCGAAGTGAGTTACCTTGATAATGCCCCTGATGTGCATCTTTGCGATCATCTCAGCAGTGTAGAGGAACATGAGCAGGGTGTCCAGGGTGAAGGTGACATACTGCAGTGGGGGATAGTGCTCGAACGTCTTGGGTGTGTTCATGCACACGGAGATGACACTGATTATGGCGCAGGCCCGCAGCAAAGAGTGCACCCACTGGGGAAAATCACACACTTTAACATGTCAACAAGACACCAGCCACCAGCCATTACGCAAGCAAGGACTATTTATGTGCTGCCACTGGTGCTAGAAACATCTGGTGTACAGCACTGCGCTGTTTGAGTAACCATTCACTCACTGCTTTGTTGATCCACAGGATATCAGCGCTGTCTGTCAGCGTTTCATCAGGCCCAAAGTCGGTCATGGGCTGCGCTTCAACGCGCGAGCTTTGCTTCCTCTTCAGCATGCTGGGACTCGCCGTGCTATAGAGGGAGTGAATCTGGAAGGCAAAGCCACAAACAGGACCAGACAATCACTTGAAAAGCAATTTGTCACCAAGTTATGATCTAGATTTATACTAATTTTAATAAAAGTACTATTTGCTAAAGTGCATAACTGTTTTAGTCACCGTCTTAGCAGCTGACGGTTCTATAATGCTGATACAAATGGTATAGACATAAAAAAAAAAAGAAGAAGAACGATGCAGTTATGCCTACACAGCCATGCAGACAAAATAAAAATAGAAAGCTCAAATCTGAAACAGCTCTCCACTGCTGCTGTGCATTACAACATAAAAACATACCAGACATTATGAGTCGCGTAGCCACCGTGGATTGACTAAGCACAAGGAGAACACAAGACAATGTTTCACATCACACAAATATAACCTTACCTTCCCTTACCTGCTGCAAAGATCACACTGGATCTTCACCAGTAAAAACACACCTAGAGCCAATCAATATTGAGGTTGCATACAGTATGGAGTAAGGGCCATTCTCACAGTGAACGATAATATACACGGATATCACACACTAACTGAAACAAAGCGCACATACCAACGGGAAAAGTAAAGCTGAAATTGTTCCAGCACTGCACATAACATGCGATCAGGCATACCCTGTAAATAACACACAACAGTTAGTCAACATGGCATATATGGTGTAACATGTACAGTATGATTATATCGACAAATAATGTCCACCACAACAGACAGAGCATATATACGACATTGAGTGGCGTGTTCTGGACAGATGGGATTGTTGAACCATGTGACTCACGGTCAGGCTCCTCATTGGTGCATTCATCCCCAGGATAGAAAGGGGTAGAAACCAGTGTGAAAGATTATCAATAAATATGTGTTGAAGACTCCTGCTGTTCAGCGCTAAGAAAAAGATTCAAGAAACAAACAAAAACAAGCTATTACCTATTAATAAACTATTCATCTGAACAATGGATTCTAGAATGTAAATCACAAGAATTAAATTAAAATGATAAAAAAAAGAGTTGTTTTAGGTCTTAATATGAAATTACAGATCACTTCAAGAATATACAGCACCAGTCAAATGTTTAGAAACAAGTTCGAATTTATTTTCTATGTTCTACAATAATACTGGATTATGAAATACGGTATGCACCAAAATATACAGTACTGAAACTCGCGCGTCTCAAACGCCATGTGAATTTGTCGACATAGCATAGCTCCAAGCGCATGTCGTGTGGCTCCTAGTAGTGAAAAAAAAGTTGTGTTGTACAGATGTGGTTGGAAATGGGTCTCTCGTCGGAGGAAAAAGTGTTCATAGTTGAGTATTTTTATCGTTCATGCAGAAGTAGTCGTGAAGGGGGACCGGGTTTTAAAAAAGTGGCAGAACAATTTCTTCCCGTACCCATCCTATTCCCCCATTTTAAACCACCTGATGCTTACTTGTGGGGAAGAGTGTGTTCAACTATGATGATTCGCCAAGAACTTTTCCTGCATTACGCAAAAAAAAATCGTCTCCTTTTGTAGCTGTCCTTTGTTCCTGGAATCCAGGTTGAGAATCTGCGTGAACGATATGAACACTGCCTACGGCGAGGTGGGGGGACGCTAACATTAAGCATAGTGTGGTCAATCAACACGCTAATAGTATGTATGTTAGTTTCTTTCAGGAGAAATAATCTCACAGATGACAACAAGGTAATACTGTTCGTCTTTTCATTTCAGTACTGTATATTTTGGCGCATACTGTGCTATAAAAAGAAACATGTGACACTACTTAAACAACAACAACAACAAAAACAGTCAGTTGTTATTTTATCACATGGAGGTCAGCTGATCTGGAATAGTTCTTGCAAGAACAGTATTGTCAAGTGCATTTGCAAAACCCATCAAGCCCCATGATGAAACTGGATCGATGAAGGCCGTCCCAGGAAAGCAAGACGGTGGCAAATGGTCCTTCTTTACAGAAAAGTAAATATATGCATGTATATATTTCTGAAAAAATATTTAATAAGTTTTCTCTTTGAATTTTTTATATTTTGTGCAGTTTATCATCAGTTGTTAGAGTACTGAAGGACTCCATTCAAGGACTCGTTCACTGTAATGTGTAGGAACTGAACATTCAGCTAACTCTTGTGAAGTGTACTTCTGCAACAACACTTCTGCACAATTTTGAGTTATGGTAAATGGGTTTATTTTTTATGCTGTAAAACTGCATTAGGTGGAAGAGTTGATGAAACATAAAACTAAAGAGATGACAGAGAAAAAGTTAAACCACCTTGTTTTAAACAGGTTTAAATTTATTATGCTATAAAACAACATTGAGTGTGTAAACCTGCTAAGGAGCTGAAAAATAAAACTAAAAATGTGTACCGTAATGTGTAACATATTTTTTCTAAAAATGAATCTTATGAAATATTATAGAAACATAGAAATAGAAAAGTATAGAAAACTATCGTTCAGAAACTGGTATCAAAGTCAAGCTATCAGTATCAGTACCTGTATCAAAAACTTTCTAACAATATCCAGTCCTACAAGTATTACAATTTAGTTTGAAAGAAAAAGCACTTTGAATGCTGCTTGACTTGTGAGAAAGCACTTCGATTTAACTGCAAAATGGAGTGACTTTACTCTACAGGCAGTCAATCTACATGCAAAGCAGTTTGGGGGGGTCACACACTAGCAAAGCAATAATGGGGTACATTTGAAGATGTGCTTCAGAAGTGGGACATTCTGAAAAGTTCTGTTCACATTGTGCATTGTTGCACCTGGGGCAACCTTAAGTACTTGTAACAGTACGCGGTAGCAGCAAGTACACAAAAGGAATTATTTGTACTCATACTCTGTCTGACAAAAAGTATTATTTGTGCATTTGTGCAGTAGCCAGGTTTAATAACTGGTGTTTACCATTGGTCTCAATAAAACATGGAAGGCCTTTCAGTTATAATCTTACACATATCAATAGTAACACAATTACTTATTAGTACCGTACCTTCAAAGTCGATGAAAGCGTTTTTTGTTTGGAGACATTGATTATCTTGCTTATCGTAATGCTTCATTAAGTGGCACACAGAATAAATTGTCGGCACACAGTGATAGGATGTGCTTGATCAAATGCTATTTTATAAGCCAAAAAAAAAAAAGGGTGAAAGGCATATAGTTAAATCAAGCCAAATTTGCTTTGATTAATGTCATGATGACAAAATGATGAGGGTTATCCATTCAGCAATATTCTGTAGTATGTTAGCAATAAAGTCTATTAAATGTTTATCTCGATGCTTCTTATTCATATACATAAAGGTCCTACCATTTTTCCTTCCAAACAGTCGTTTTCCTTTATGTTACAACATACTACATTCTACATCTTGTTTTCTGTACTGTACCTCTACTAAAGAATAGGAACCTTAGAATCATATACTACATGCAGGTGATTTGCTTAATCTGAGAGCAGCACTCAGAAAAGCAGTTTGAGAATGTGCATTACTGTATTCTGAATACACATAACTTTCTGCAAATAAATACTGATGTTACTTTTAAATACTGCTGAATGTAGAGATTTTGTTTGGGACAAATGAAAATAAGATTTTTAATGAAATCTATTTTAATTTAAGGTTCTAACACTGAAAAATGTGGAAAATGTGTACTGCCCCTAAACAAATTTCAAGTCACTTTAACCTGAATATTTAAGTAGCTTTATCCACAATGTTTTAAAGAAAGTATTTCAGACCAATGGGAGGAGCAGGAAGCACCAGGTCCATGGTTCCTGGTCAGACAAACCCCGAAAAAATTACATGGAGCTGATTGGCGTTTTTTTGGGGGGGGCTTTTGTTCTAGCCATGGTTTCCCATTAACAAACACCATGCTAAAACATAGCCTTGTTCATAATTACTTGGTACCAGACCACATAAGGCATAAGACCAGTGATTGACTTTGAGGTCAAATCATCTGATGTTTGACCATATGTTTTGGACTCTTAGGTGAAGACTGGAGCAGAGCTCACAACTGATCAGCTTGATGATGAGCTTGATCAGATGGTGTGTAGACACACCTGGTAACCTCAAGCATGTAGAGACAGTGATCTGGGAACGTCTGGATGAAGCCCCTGTCCAAAAAGGTTTTACCTTCCGCATCTCTAGGCCAGGGACATGGAATCTGAGTACACCATGCTCATATCCTACATTGTTGAATATGCTACTCAAAGCTGTGGTCAGAAAGTGGCAGATGGGTACTGGTGAGCCAGAAGGGCTGCCGCCATGGTGGCCGCCAAGGCAAAACCAGAGGTGTGGGGTGAGGTCAAAAAGGGGAAAGGAGAAGGATTTTCAGTTGGCCTTTAGAAAATGATGGCGAACCAAGAGATGATCAAAGAATGGAAAGAAGGGCTTTACCTAGGCTGTAATTAGCAACAATGGAAAATCGTCTAACTTGGACTAGGGATGTCATCAGGCAGTAGAAGGAGAATTTTGAGAAACTCCTGAACTGAAAGAAGGCAGACTCTAATGACTTGGGGAAAACCTAATATATTTGTCAAAGTTCTCTGAGGTAGTTCAGAAGCTCCATAGCAGAAAGGTGCCAGTTTTAGATTAAAATGCTAAAGGCTATGGACCTTGTAAAGCTGTATTGGCTGACACATCCCTTCAATGTCACATGCAGGACAGAGACAGTGCCTGAGGACTGGCCGACTAGGGTAGCGGTTTTCCATATTTAAAAAGAAGGACAGAAGGTTCCAGGGTGCTAGAAAGGAGGCTCACAATGATTGTTGTACCTCAGATTCAAGAAGAACAACATGGGTTACATCCGAAATTAGTACATTTAAATTAGTAATAAAACAAATAGAATTTTTTTATTTAGCTTTATAGTGTAAGGGCTTTAGAATTTGAAAAATTCACCCTATATTTTAATTATAAGAAGGGGGAAAAAAGTCATAACAATAATTAACATGAAAACATGTTGCCGCATGATTCTATTTAGAATATGCAACACACATCTTACACACACAACAAGTTGTTGTGGGATTAAATCACAGACGCTATTACCATGAAAGTTTTTTCTATTCTAACTCACACACTAGGCTCCAGTGGCCTAATGGATAATGCACTGGCCTCTATCTGGGTGAATCAGATTAGCAGAGTGGCACAGCGGAAGCTTTTTGGGCTTTTCACCCAGAGGTCGATGGATCGAAACCAGCATCTGGTAGTATAATACCTGCAATTTTTTGGCAGTGGTAGTTGATCAGAAGGTCCGTTACTGATCAGAAGGACAAGCTGGTTCAAGCCCCAGCCGCGCCAAGTGGCCACTGTTTGTCACTTGAACAAGACCCTTAACCATGTCTATTCCAGGTACATTAGGGGGGCCATACCAATTCCAGTGTATACTACACTGCATATGTGACAAATAAAGGCTTAACTTAACCTATTGTTGTAAAATAATTTTGTGACTTCTCATTTTCATTTACTTGCTGCATTTTTTGTGTAAAAAAGTATTAAAAAGTATGTTGAAATGTACCAAGGCTTGGTTCGACCTAGACAACCTTTCTATCCGTCCAACCTACTGAGAAAAGCTCTATATGTTCAAAAGCAATTTGCAAATAGGCTGTAATTGCTACACTTAGCATATACTGGTAGAGGTTTGGGGACAACTGAAAACAAAATTATAGGGTGGAAGTGCTATAATGTGGGAGTGAGATGTGGAGGACCACAATTAGCTTCACATTTTGAGAAAGAACCTTTTCAACACCAGCAATCACTGGGCATTTTAATGTTGGCTGTGGGTATCTGCAGGGGTCTCCCAAACAAACTCAAAATTGTTTTAAGTAGCCTATGCAAAGCAGTTTATGGTAAACCTATCCAGTGCCAACTGAAATTATTAAAGCTGAGAGTGATGTTAAAATATGTGGCATGGTCTTCGAGAGTTTTAAAGATGAGGTGATTTTTAAATATTTTATTAAAAGATGAGGATGGTCTTAAACACAATGGGGACCATAAGTCTGAACCCACATTAAAAATCTCGGATTTTTAATTAATAGGCAACAGGTGTGGGATTTTTTTCCATTTAAAAGAAAGAAAATATCTAATATTCATGAATTTGCAGTATTTCCAGGTCACTAGTTGAATGCAAGAAAAGTTGTGGTCAAATGCTTTCTACAAAAGGTTAGATTTTCCTTGGGCCTATTTTTATATATTGAAGCATGATTGAAGGATCACACAGATGCATATGATCTATTAAGTTTATAAGGTTTTGCAAATACTTGTGTTCGGGTGCACAATGTAATTAAAGCCAAAACAAGATACTTTTCACAACCGTTGCTGTCAAAAACATAATTTGTAATGAAAAGAGATTACAAAGCATAAGGACCTTTGCTCTCAGACTTTTCTCATGCTTCATTTAAAGAGTAGGATAGGCGTAGAGGCAATTAAATATCCAAGGGAGAACTGCTAACCAATCGTAAAGCCTGGACTCCAAAGCAAACAAGACCATACTGTAATCACACTACATTAAACATTAATTTATTTGTAACATGCAGATTAGTGCACATGACATTCTTTATATATCCCAGCTAGGGGACTGGGGTCAGGTCACAGGGTCGGCCATGATATGCCTCCCAGAGCAGTCAGGGTAAAGGCTTTGCTCAAAGCCCAAAAGTGGTCAGCCTGGTGAAGCTGGAGCTTGAACCACCGACCATCTAATTACGTAGTTATCTTCTGAGCTATCACTACCCCTCCCCTATTTAAACATCAAATGCTGTTATAAATTCTTGATTAGGAATAGGGTAACAATGTGTATAATTAACATTACAACCTGTAATAGTCTACCACAGAAAAATCATGAATGCATACAGTAAATACAGAAGGACTGCATATACAGTATGCAAATTTTGCACTTTGGTGTTCTTCCTATGCCTACAGTATGTGTGTATCTAGATTCCTTCTAAAAAAAATAAATAAAAAAAAATCATACCAGTGGTCAACTATCTATCAAAGCTGCAAAGTGTGTGCATGTGTGCGTGGGTGGGGGGTGCTCTGTAATGAACTGGTGTCCCATTCAGGATGTTATTTATGACAGTAAGTATTCCCTTATGCATCCAGTGTTCTCAGGGGAGCTTCCCTGTCCACTGTGACCCTGAGCAAGATAAAGTAGTTATTAAAATTGAATGAATAAATGAATTTGATATTTTCTTCTCCAACAACACTGGAAAAAATTTGAGCCTCTTCAACTTTAAATGTTCTGTAACTTTAAAAGTGGTTACCGCAAGTGAAGAAATTTAATTTCTATTTCATCCGGAGCATCTTGCGCATAGAGATCAATGTACCAGACGTTGCAGATACTTGCAGAAAGTCAATTTGGATCAGAATGACTTTTTGACCAATGTTTAGATCTTTGTAGTGTAATCTAGTCTGTACAGTACATAGGCAGAGGTTAAATATACATACAGAACTATATACACATTTTTATAATAGTTATGGCTCTTATACTATTTATGATACAACATAAAGATCTTCAATGAATTTGTCATACACAGCAATTTCCAGATGTTTTGTTCTGTACCTCTGCTAGAGATGAGGAAAAATCTATTCAGTTATGAATCTTAATGATTTTATGTATCGTCACACTAAATTACACAATTCATGTATCGCCACATAAATCAACTTTTAAATATATATATATATATATATATATATATATATATGTTTTTTTTTTTTAGGTTTATAATAGTGATGAACCAGTCGATCGTTCAGTGACCAGAATTGACTGGTTTTCAGTTTGACTGGCCCGGACCAGTGATCGGCTGGTAATTCGTTTAAATCATGTATGTAAGAAGTTCACTCGACCCATGGGCTCACTGTCAGGTTGAGTTTTGAGACTTTGGAGGCATCTAAGGCGATAAAACGTCACTGTTTCTTTATAACCCCACTGGAGGTACACTCTGTACTATTTACACATTTTCATCCCCTGTGGTAGGAGTGAATTATTTGCTAAGTTTGTTTCGAAAAAATTATGACGACAGATAAAAAGTGTATGGGCTGCTCAGTTAAATGTTAAATTCTTGTATTTGAAGTTAGTTTGTATTGTTTAAATGCTGAGTTTGGCTTTAAAAGGGGAGACCAAATGTTATAAAGATGCGGGTTGCATAGAATTAATTATTAAACTTTTTAAAAAGGTTTTAAAATTGTAAAAAAAAATAAATAAATAAATAGCGTGGGGTATAATATTGAATTGGGATATTTATATAATCGTAATCGAGGTATCAAGATATTATCGTATTGGGAGGTGACTGGGGATTCCCATCCATACAGGTAACTATTACAGCTGTTTAGTAGACACTGTAACCTGCCTATCTAATAAATTGATAACGCACAGCATCTAGATCAGATACCCTGAGCCATTCTGAACCGGAATGTATGTAATGAAATGGACTAGCGACGGGGAAATCTATGGATGACGAAAAGTCCTTCATCTGCACCGAACATCTGCTTCCGCGCGGTTACTATAGCAACAGAGGAGCAGGAGACTCCCAGAGATTCAGGTTTAAAACCGCTATTTCATATTTCATACAACGCAAGCCGATATAAACCACACATACCTTTTTCGAAATTGACAAGCAATATATGCAAGACAGAAATCCACGAAGACGATGATAAAGCATTGTCTACCGCTGCGGTTAGGAGTGTTATTAGAATGGAGGCCTAGCCTGTGTGTAGCCGCTGCCTACTTCCTGGTATCAGCCCCGTAAACAGGAGAATGAAACTCCGCCATCACGCCCTTGACGCGAAGCGGTACAGCGAAACGCACGCGACGGATAACGGAAAGGCGAGACACTTACGGACGGGCTGCTGGTGCTGGTAAACGTGACGCCGCTTCCATGCGCGCGAGCTGCCGCGATGGTCTGTGTGTGTGTGCGCGCGCGCGCGTGTGTCTGTGTGTGTGTGTGTGTGTGCGAGCTCAAGCTCCAGCTACTGCAGCAGCATAGCACGCGCGCAACCTCAGAGCCAACGCGAGCTCACGGCACACAGGCCCTTGTGCAAGCCACCTCAGAAAATCACACACCATGCATCTATACGCTGTTCACACACTATACTCATGTTAGGGAAAGATTTATCATAATAATATTATTGTTCTGACTTTTTTTTTTTTTTTGTACGGAGTTTGCATGTTCTCCCGTGCTTGGTGGGTTTTCTCCGGGTGCTCCAGTTTCCTCCAACAGTCCAAAGACATACAGATTAGGCTAAACAGTGTCCTCAAATTGCCCAAATTGTAGTGTGTGAGTGTGCGCCGTGCAATGGATGGGAACCCCATTCATGGTGTACTACACCCCGTGCCCTAAGTCTCCAGGGATAGGCTCCAGGCCCCTAACGACCCTCTCTGTATACAGGATAAAGAGGTATGCCGTAGACAAGAGGTATAGTGGGTGAGGGCATGAGTATGCACACGTAATATTTTAAATCAGGCGTTAAACTGTAAAACAGTGGTCCAATAAAAATGCTGTTTGGAGGAACCCCAGGGTTTTGCTTATTCGTTTTCATAGTTATTTATTTATTTAGTTGGTCTGGCCGAATGAATTGAATGGGTTTAATTCGAACTTCAATACCTTGGAACACTAGATAACCTATAAAGGTATCACTCAGACCGGATTTGTTTTATCAATGGAAAGTTGAAAAGTATGTTATAAAAGCTCTAGGGCTCCAGTAAACAACTAGGATTTTACTGTATGTACATAGAGTATTCCCAGCCTAATGTTTGAATGAGAGACTGTTCATTCAAAAAGGTTGGTCTAAAAAATGAAGAAATAATAGTGATGGAATTTTACAATCCTGGTTGTTAATGAGTGAAGCATAAACATCATCTTCTGATTAGGAACAGGTGCCCGCTTGGTCTGCTCAAAAACATATCTAATGTCTTACAGTGGCGTAAAAAAAAAAAAAAAAAAAAATTAAGTCTTTTTATGCTCTGGATGAGTCATTGTTGTCATGGAGTCTTGGAGTCATTTTGTTAGGCAGACCTTTCCTGGGAAGGTTCACCATTGTTCCCAGTTTTCTCCATTTGTGAATAATGACTCTCACCATGGTTTGCTGGAGTCTCAAAGCCTTAGTAACCATTTCCAGACAGATACATGTCAATACTATTATGTTTCTCATCTGTTGTTGAATATTTTTAGATCATTTTGCTTTTTGAGAATGTTCAGCATGTTTCACTTTGTCAGGTTATATTTAAGTGATTTCTTGATTCAACATGTCTGGCAGTATTCAGGTTCAATTCAATTAAATTTTATTTGTATAGCGCTTTTAACAATTGACATTGTCACAAAGCAGCTTTACACAATCAAAAGAAGTAAGTTTGTATGAAATGTGAATGTGTATGAATCAAAATTATAAGACTGTCCCTGATGTGCAAGCCGAGGGCGACGGTGGTAAGGAAAAACTCCCTGAGATGGTAATAGGAAGAAACCTTGAGAGGAACCAGACTCAGCAGGGAACCCATCCTCATCTGGGTGATAACAGATAGCAGGGATCGATCTGCATAATACTGTGTAAGACTGGAAGTTCAGTATAACAGGAGATGTGCTTAAATTAAATTAAAAGGAGTCCAGTTTGTTCTTGGAGGCTCAGGTAGACTGTAGGAAATTCCAGTCCAGAACTATCGAATGACTGAAGTCACAGGTCCCCAGAGAAGCCCCAGCTGTCTGCATCAGTCGAGGACAGGACAGTCTTCGTGGAAACCATCCCCAGCCACCACACACATCCCAGGCAGACCACACGGGGCATCCATGCGACGAGATCTCCAAACAGAAGCAGGACTCCAGGACGGGTTAGACACGTCCAGAGGGCAGAGGGGTCTGGATCACTGGCAGCTCAGGAGCGACATGTATAGCTCGACAGAGAGATAGGGAGATGGAAACAGAGAGAGAGGAGAGAGCAGAAGAGAAGGAGAGATGGCAATTAGAAATGGTCACAGTCAACATGTATAAGATGAATGTATATTTAGTGCAAAGTGCAAGCAGGGACTCCGGCAGGACTAACTATAACAGCATAACTAAAAGGGAGAGCCAGAAGGAAACACAGACATGAGGGCTCCCTGAGATGTAAAGCAACCAATCACCTCACCATCAACAAACCTGAGTGATCAATGAGAGTGGGGAAGACAGCATCTAAACATACCAGTTCACCAGAATACTCTACGTCCATGAGTCCCACAGATCTGCTCCTTTACCTAAGATTAATCTACTGTATTTACAAAAATGCTTGCCAGTATTCAGGTCTGGATGGGGCAAGTGCAATTTAACTCAGCTTTCTCGAAAATCACAGTTCATTCATGATTTAGAAGGGGGGGGACTTTTTCACATAAGGCCAGGTAGGTTTGGGCAGTATTTTGTATTTACTCAACTTTACGATTACCTCAATTTTAAGTTTGAGAAATATGGAAAAAAACAAAAATTGCAGAACTTTTTTAAGTTTAAGGTTATACTAGACAGTTTTAAGGTTATACTCACTCACTCTCTGTACCACATATCCTGGAGCATATCCCAGGTTACTGATCTATCACAAACACACAATTTGGAAGCATTTTTGGACGGTGGAAGGAAACCAGAGTATCCCACACAGACATATGAGACATGAACCAAACAGAGCCGGGACATGAATCAAACCCTCAACCCTGGTGGTACAAGGGCACGGTTCTAACCACTACGCCACCCTGTCTTCTTAAAAATCAGTTTTCCACCCAACTCCTCAACATGCCAACAGGTTGATTGTCAGATCTAAGTAGCCGCTGAGTATAAACGTTTGTGTTCATGGTGTCCTTCACTAGGGCATCATTTTATTGATTGATACCCAACAGCCAATATTAGTGTATTTCTTCATTATTTCCTCTTTTCCAGGAATAGGCTCTTGATCCACGCCACTCTGCCCAGGATGAAGTAGTTAACTGAAGATGATGAATGAATATATGACATACAGAGCTGCCAGAGAAAGACAGTCCATTACCTCTTGGTAATTTATTTTATTTAATATAATAGATGTTGGAGCAAAGAATGCCCTTATTGGGTATAAAATCATTAGCAGAGTGGAAAACTTAAACAGAGCTCGATTTCATTTGAGTATTTATCCCTATCCATTGTGCTATTCCATCTATGGGGCTTTAATTATAGCAAATTAATAAGTTAAATAACTTTCATCTAGGTAGACTTTTTCATATAATCTATCAACACAGTTGAGAGGGGAGTTATTTATCAAAACTCAACATTAATAAAATATTTGACCTGTGCTCCCCACAAGGTTTATTTATTTTCTTAATATGTCCATGCTGAACATCTTGTCAACTAGGGATGTAACTGAATATGGATACATTAACCAGAAGGAAGAGATGATATGCACAGATACTGTACAAATATTTGTCCAAAAAGCAGTTGCAATATTTCTATTTTTGCTTGTCAGAAAATGTTCATCTATTTTAGTTGAGACAAGAGACATACATCAGGGTTAGGATCATGTGGAATGCCTAAAATAATAACAATAATAATAAATAAATAAATAAAAAAGGTATGTACCATTTTACATATTTTGTTTTAATAAATTTGAATTCATTTGGAAAAGGTCTGCAGAACAATCCGAAGACCGCATTCAGCAAAATGGATATTTGGTGCACATTCACTCATCCTTAGTAACTTCCTGGTCAGGGTCATAGAGCTGTATTTTGTTCTTATATATTCTTTTTTTATTTAATACGAACCACATCACAGGTAGGTACAAATATTAACTGCATGAGTAAGATTGCCCTTTCTTTATCCTTATAAAACTCACCTGGGCCATTGCACTGAAACCTAAGACTGAGATGAGATCATTTTCTTTTGGTACATTTATATATACCCTATCTTTTTTAGTCTAAAACTTTAGAGCTTTCAGTTATATTACTGTAGGTTTGACAGGGGTTCCACATTCTCTGCCCTGTTTCAATATCTCTTTTGTGGTACAGAGTACCAGCTTTTATTCTGCAGTTCTTGGCTTTTCTCTGTCTTTTTTCTTTTTTTTCTTTTTTTTACCAGAATTGGTATTACAGATGTTACTGTTGTTACAAGCCCATGGATGAGTATCTTTTATATGCATGGATGGATGGATGGATGCATGGATGGACGGATGGATGGATGGATGGATGGATGGATGGAATAAAGAAACAGCTGAATGATGTGTATGTATGCAGTACAGCTTGAAATAATACATACAAATGTAAGCCTGTAAAAAATGAATTGTAAGTGTGTAGGACAGATAGTCCTAGACAGTCAGGAGAGATTTTTATGTTGAGGTTGTTATGTTCAGCTGAAGTTGAGCATGGTATTGATCTCTTTAGACTTCGTTCCTGTGGCCTGTTTTGTCTCCTCCTAAGATTGGGATGGGAGATTGGCTTTGATTTGCTGCAGGATCAGCAGCAATGATCATAATGACAGATGTTTATGGGACCAGACAGTAGTCATTGAGTCACACTTTTTGCCAGTGGAATGGTCGTGGCAGACTTCAGTGAAGGTGCAAAGGTGGATTTGGTCAATTACCGGGTAAAGATCTTTGTAAAGACCTTGGAGAGTTTGTCTGCACAGTCCTGTAGCACCTATCCTGTCACCTTGGCTATCGCTTCCCTTGGCTTCATGGTCCTGCACAGTACTGTAGGATGCAGCTGATGGAGGCTGATGTGGGGTCGTATTTGTTTCTGCTGCTATCAACACATAGCGAGCAAAGAAGCAATTATGGTGCTCTGCCAACAAGGTGTTGCCTTTGGCGGTCATGTGGTTGCTGGTCTTGTAGTTAATGACTGTCAAGTGGTCTTTAATCATCCACATGTACAGTATGCTGCTTTAGCCTCCCAGATGCCTCTGTTCAGGTTGGCACCAGTGGGGCTGTATAGGGCTTTGTTGCCAGACCTGTAGGTAGTGAATGGTCCTTGCAGAGAGTTTTGACCTCCATTGTCACCCAGGGCTTCTGATGTAAACCTGGATGAGTACAGTATGCTAACAGCATTGTCAACCCAGTTTATAATGTAGCAAAGTCCAGTTGATGTTTACTCCTTCAGGTCCTATATTATGTTCCAAATATAATCCTGCAACTGCAAGTTTCTTCTGGGTGTTGGGTGGAACGTCTCCAGTGGGCAATGCATGCTTGAAAGTATGGATTGATTATCTGACTGGCCACTATAAGTGTAGTAGCATTGCTGACCTAAATCTGTTTTTAATATTTGAGTATACCATATATATAAAATTGATGTATTGTTCAGATTTGGTTAACATCACTGCCTAGGATATTGATATGCTTTGGGATAGATGCTCTGCTGTAAATTTATAGCACTGAGAAGGTAACCTAAATCTATGTTATCATAAACAGCTGTGACTATAACAGCTGTAACCTCACACAGAAGGTAAATGGGAGTGCATTTAACTGTCAGAGACTCTAGATTAAAAGAACAGCGTCTGTCTATGATTTTTGGTGTAATTTTTATAAACTGTTCCCATCTGCAGTATACAGACGTTTGTAATAAACTTTTAACAAAAAAAACTGCCTTTTATTACTGTCTCTGTATGTAGTTACTGTGTTAAGGAAAAGTATCTTTTTAAACTATTCATCTACATAATTGTCTTAAATTGTAGCAGTTGTGTCCTTATTTTTATTTTGATGTCTAGCTGCACATTAGAGTCCACCTCCTGCCTCCGGCAGCAAGAGTCAAATCGAATCAAAGGCACTCGCATGGAGAGCGCTATTGGCCTCCGAAGAGTTGGAGCCGGTTTTGGCCAGCCCGCTCTCCCTCTGCTTGGGAAAGTGGAAATTCCTGAAGGCATTTTACTTCAGATTTTTTGTGGGGATCTAAACATGAATGCAGAGGCTCTGGTGAACTCCATCTTAGGTTCTTTGTTTCTGATTTTACTCTTAGTCATTGAAGAAAGTTTACTGCAATCACTGGGGTGAGTTAAGCAACTTTGTTTCTCTCGTGAGCCTACATTTTTATCTGAGTTTCACCGCCTTGCAAGCTTTTGGCTACAGTGGGAAAAAAATGTACCTTTATAACATACTGTAAGCCATGCTTCATTCCATAAGTATTTCTTCTGTGCCTTATTCATAATTCTTAAAAATAAAAAATAAAAAAAAAACTCTTTTTGTTAAGTTCAGTTTAAATCATTTGCTTTTTTTCTTTTGTGAATTGTTTTATTGACTGTAGTCTGTTCATTTACTCTACACAGGAATAATATTTTGTCTCTATGGTATAGTTAAATGTAACAATGGAAGGGATTCAACTCGAATCATACTATTATAAGCACTTCCTTTGTGGTCTGGCAAAACTCCACAATTGGATTTTATCCAGTCTTGCTACAGATGGTACAAACTGTTTTTCTTCTTCTGTTGCATGCCTACAGTATTTAGTGGCAGTCAGTAGCAAAGTAATCCTGCCTCAGATGAGCTAATTAACTGTTTCTAAAATAACTTTGTGAAAAGGTTTGATCTGCCACAGACATGCGGAATGAAGGCAGGCAGAATGGAATGCATTGATTTATTTCTGTCAGTTTATTCACAACAGGTGCGTGTTGGTGCCAAAGTCACAGCTCTTCTAATTGACACACACACACACACAGTCAGGCAATCTAATCTGAAATGATACTTGAGATTGTGTTGAAATAAGTTGCACTTGTTTTAGATTAAGTTCACAGTATTCTGTCTGAGTGGCACGGTGGCGTAGAGGTTAGCACTGTCGCTTTGCACCTCCAGGTTCCGGGTTCGATTCCTGTCTTGGGGTCTGTGTGCATAGTTACACGGGTACAAACTACGATAAATAAAACAGTATGATATTAGTAATGGGCAGCGTGGTGGCTTAATGGTTTGTACTTGCACCTCCAGGGTCCGGGTTCGATCCACGCCTCTATGTGCATGCAGTTTGCATGTTCTCTGTGAGCTTCCTCTGGGTACTTTGGTTTCCAACCCACAGTTCAAAGGCATGCAGGTTAGGCTAGCTAGATTTTTGCATGAGTGTGTATGCCTGCGAGGTACCCTGCCTCATGCCCTAAGTCTCCTGGGACAGCCTCCTGTGATCCTTTCTACAAGATGATGCTATAGACAATAAGTGAGTGAGTGAGTCCATCCTATTAAATTTTAGTTGTCACTGTATTCATAAAAATCTGACCAGAAAAAAAGAATGTCCCTGGTGTTTATACAGTAGTAGTACCCCTCACTGCTCTCCCATTTCAGAGTTCCTTATTTCTTCTTTGTCTTGGTAATGTAATTTTAGCCAAATTTCCTTGTATAAAATTGGAATGTAATGTCATCATAAAAACATTGGTATTGTGTTTTTACTTGAACAGAACATTAAAGACTTTTTGGGTAAGAAAAGCATCTAAAATAAAGCCAACTAAGTGGTGATTTTCAGTATTTATGGACTAGTTTGTAATATTTTCATAATTTCCTGAGAAGTCTGTTTTATATTCTGCAGTTTTTTGACTGTCTAAAATACATGTATTGATTGTGCTACTAGAAAGAAAGAAAGAAAAATTTAATGAAAACGTATTTGGTTGCATAGTGCATTTGCAATAGTTTAAAACCCTGAGAAGTTTGTCCTAGCTCAAAACAATATTACACTAGAAAAATAATTGGCAGCTAAATATAACATGACAAGCCTCCATTCTATTATTTAAAGTAGAGGCTCGTCATGTTATGTTTAGCTGCCAGTTATTTTTTTAGTGTAATATTGTTTTGACCGAGACCATTATTTACGCTCACTGGCCACTTTATTAGGTACACCTGTTCAACTGTTATTCACACAGATATCTAATCAGCTGTCAAAGGTCAGAGGAGAATGTCCAGACTTTTTCAAGCTGATATAAAGTCAACAATAACTCAAATAACATCTTATTACAACCGAGGTGTGCCAAAGAACAGTTATACTGTATATGCATGATACGCCTAGGAAGACTAAACCAGGTGCCACTCCTGCCAACTAAAAACAGGAAACCGAGGCTATTTCAAACGTGTATACAATAGAAGATTATAGGATATAATACATATATGATTGTCTTACAATTTCCCTACAAAAATCTTACATGGATTCTATCATGGAATGTGCAGCTTAACATATTCCATCATACTTCAGTAGGTTTCCATTAGGGATTTAACTTTCCTTTAGGGAACCATTTTCATACTAATAAACCAGATTAAACACGGCATTAAAACTCTCAAATGGTGTCTAAGATCTTTTTCCAGTCTGTGTCCCAGAGGAAAACATACCTGTGGGTGGTGAGGACATTCCTCTATGAGACGTGAATGGTTAGCTTTTTGTTTATTAGTATAGTATATTACAATATAATGAATATACAATTAAAATGAAAATAGGGTTAATATTAGTTTAATATGTTGTGACCACCTACATAGCTTTTAGCCAGATCACCTTTTAATACAGAGGAGCGAATTATGAGCTCTGTCTGGGGAATAGCTGTAAAAATTGAAAGGGTCATAGTGAAACGTCATTAATGTTTGTGATAATGTTTAGTTTTCTTTTTGCAACTTGGAGATAAGCCACACAGCTTTACTCCTGATGTGAGTCTGTATAGTCTAGAGTGGGTGTGATAATTTATGTCCTCAGAGTTTCTGTTCCCATCTGTAAAACTTTTGTGAAACAAAAACACTGTATTTTTTTGTACTGGAGACTCTGTGGAAGATTCTGACTCATGGTGGGAAACTTTATCTGTGTTACGAAGCGCTGACACCAGAGACTCCTTTCCTAAGAATCTCAACATGTTGCCTTATCGAGGATTAGATAACATTTTTTATTATGAAAGTTATTACATGATATGGAGCATCCTGCATGTAGGTCCCTGTGAAGGAGCAGTTAGTTCAAAAACAAAAAGTTTAGAACTGCTTCTTATAATATATCATTTTTTCCTGAATATTCAATCCAATTCAATTTTATTTATATAGCGCTTTTAACAATGGTCATTGTCTCAAAGCAGCTTCACAAAATGAAAAGAAAAATGTATGGAAGTGTTTGTACATAGAATAGAGAATATAAATACCTCCATAAAGCATGCACAGCAGCAAAAAAAAAATTAATGTACAAATTGCTGACAATACACATTTGCCAAAATGTTTAAACCTTATAAACCCCGCCCCCCTACTAGGACCATGGGGTTCACTGCTATTGCTGCAAAAATACCATCCTGTAATATATACAGTATTTACACCACCATTGAGTACATTACATCTACAGAAGTGAAACAAATGGCACTTGGGTGTTATAGGCCACAGGTCACAGAGATGAACGAATGCTTGTATACGTTTCAGGAAGGTGGGTGGAAAATGTAAACTTTCCACCGATGCCTCGCAGAGAAGATGCCGGACTTCCGATGGCCTGATCTGCAGTGGGAGAGGAGAGTGTGTGTGTGGGGTCTGTATATGCCAAGTCAGTGAGCCAGGGATGTATTATGGTCCACGGTGTGAATGCCATGACTGGGTCTGTGCAACATATGACGGGAAGATCTGTGGTGGTAAGTATTATTGCAGACCGTTTCAATATATGGATAACATACGGCTTCCTTATTTTAGCTTGCACACATACACACACATCAGGATCAAGTATGAGGTGTGGAAAGAAATATGACCTAAACTTGTAAAAGCCTTTGTCCGGCACTGATGGAAGCTTCTGATGTTCCATTTGTCGTTAGCTACAGGGGCCTCATTTTAATTTCAATCATTTTTCTTTTACTCGAACATAAACCCTTTCAAAGTGCTACATTTGATTTTTTTTTTTTTTTTCCCAGAATGAGTACTATTGCATGTACAATTCTGAACACTGCTTCCAAAAGGCACTTTTACTTCCAGTTCTCATAATCAGTGTTACTTCTGAATAGTAAGACCTTGAGCTTTGTGCCATTTCAATATTTGTCCTCAAATGCAGTCCATTAGCCTCATGAGCATGAATGCACTGGCATCTGAATCTGCACTCCTACCTACTGTACACTACATTAAACATTGAAGATGACACTTTTTCATTTCTACAGTGATTTTTTTGGGGTTATATCAATGATGTAACTTTGATCTTTGGTCACAGTAGTGTCTTTTTTCTAAAAACGTAACAACGTGAATTTTGGAATCATTTACAAAAAAAAAAAAAAAGCTTAATCGCCAAAAATAACTGTTTGTAAAAGCTGGTGACTTTTTTCCTGGAAGTGAGCCTTTATTCATCAGTCCTTGTCTTTGAACCATTATACTGTTATTGTGTTAGTGTGACATGGCAGTCATCTTAATCTCGTAAAACAACTGCACCCAGACAACCCTTATTAGGCAATTCCTTGCTATAAATGGCTGCTTTTTTTTTTTCTTTTCTTTTGTCCCCATAAAAAAAGCAGCTCACTTGACAGCTTTTCAGAGGAAAAAAAAAAACACTCCAGCTTTTTTTTGTTCCACCCACAGTTTGCTCTGTGGAACAGTACCAATGCTAGGAAACAATAATGGAGATGCGTGGAGACAGAAAGAGTGATTTATTTGTGAAGACAGGTTGTGAGGCAGTGAAGAGCTCATTAGCTTCACCGGGTTCTGAAAGCGAGGCCGGGTGTGTGGCTGATAATAAGGTTTCATTCACACTTGTGCAGACCGCAAATGGACTCCACATATGGATCAGGGCTTACAGTGTAGGTCAAGCCTAATCGCTATCATTTCAAGCAAAACACCTGACGTCACATTTTTCGAAACAGATGGCTGCCATTAGCTAGGTAAATGCCTCGGCTTTGTCACGTGGCATTTCAGTGCTGTGCGACTGCCTTTGTGCCGGAAAATGGAATTTCAGACCTTTCAAATATCTAAATGCTATGAAATATCAGTTTGGCCAGGTCAACAGTGGACAGATAAACTGATCAGTCATAACATGAAAAGCACCACATAGGGTTTGGTTCAGCCCTGGCCCCTCACAGCGTAGTTCTGTACTGTAGTGCCTGGCACTGAGATATTAGCAGCAGATCCTTTGGGCGCTGTGGTTTGCGGAGCTGAAACTCTGTGGATTGGACTCCGGTGCATACCATGGTGCTTTATCTGGGGAAATTTGTAGGCCATGTTAGCGGCCTTGGTCTCTTTGCCTTTAGGGCACAGTGGATGATGGGCTGTGGTGCACTAGGTGATCTGGTACCATTCTATAATGGCCAGCATTGACTGTTTTGGTACAGTAATTTATGCTGCATTACCTCTTCTGCATGACCAGACCAGACAGACGGGCCTTTGGTCCCCATGGTCATGGGGGTAAGCCCAGAGTGTTATCACTTTGCTGGTATATAATTAATAATCATGGTTAATGTGTTAATGTAATGCCTGATCGGTGTATGAGCTGAACTCGTAATGACACTTATTCAACATTAATACCTAAGAGGTCACTCACAGGATATGATTAATACAGTACATGATTAATACAGTATATTCCAAGTCTTTCAGCTTGTTTGGCACTGCTTAGAGCATCTACATTTGTTACATTTCTCTATAAGAAACATATCCAATATAAAACATGTTTGGAAGCATCGATGTTTTACAGTAAAACAAAATCAGTCCTATCGTAGCTATTAAGTGTTAATGCATGTTGATTGATTGATTTGCATTTTTGTTACTGGTTGAATTTAAATGGCATTGAGTACAATAATGCATATTTCACATGGTCTTGAGTAAGCTACAGTATACAAAATAGTCTTTTTGTAATAGTTAATACATGCAACTTGAGTAATCTTGGAGTAAAAGCTTGCCACTATATACTGTGTAAAATGGGTGTAAAACACCTAAAATCTGCATGTTATTTTGTGCTTTTATATTGTGTATGGTCACAATGAAGTTGGAACTATAAATCAACAATGTGGAAACAGGCTGGGAAATGCACCAACTGGTTGCATTCTTTTGAACATGACCTGATTTAGCTTTGAATCTGTTCTTGCTTTATGCAACTGTTCAACGTGGCAATTTTTTCCCCTTCCCTGCACGTGTTTACTGGGTTCGATGGAGCCTCGACTCCTTCTGGCTCCAAGCATTCCTCTGTGCAGAACTTTTCCATCTGCTCAGCCTGTTGTAGATTCTCTCTCTCTCTCTGCCCTTCTTTCACTCTCACTTTCTCACTACCCTACGTGCAGTTTGACCCTCAGCCCGCTCTGATGTGTAACACATTGCTTTTTCCACCCACGATACTCAGTCACAGTCACACTGGATGCCATTAAAACTTTGTGCATTTGGACAACATATTCAATATCTGTTTTGGGTTTTTTTTCTTCGCCTTTCTTTTTTCACATTTTTTAAATTTTCAAAAATGCTAGATTCATATCCTTGGAAATGGAAGCATGATGTGTATGACTAGGCATACTTTATATGGTCTTTTGTGTATTTCTGAATGTCAATCAAAAAAAAAAGCATTTATGATTTCTGGTCACGTCTAAGTTCTGTCAGGCTTTTGGTGTCTGTTTTTGTTTCAGTAAAGGCTGAAGTTCAAAAGTTCTCCTCAGGAATGCTCTGCGAGTTGTTCAACCAGGTGAACAATATTTATTACAAAACATCTGGCTGCAACTTCAAGACCAGCTCCAGGAGTCGTTAGAAGTTCAAGGAAACTTTGAAATTTAAATGTGTGGCTGACAACCAGAGTTTGATCTGCAAAGCATACCCAGGATCCTATTTTCTACGATTCATCATAAAGTTAGAGTACTTCAGAGTTAGTAGTCTGCAAATCTCACAATGTAAATACTTTAAATAAGGAATTCAGAGGCCCGATTTTGTATAATTGGCATCGAAATAGTTTCTGCTCCTTTAGGTTAACTTTAACATTTATGTATTACTGCTTTCTTAAAATAAGACGGTGAGTCAGTGATGAAAATCATAAAGGAGCAAGAGATATGAAAGAAACCGTACATTACATTTACAGCAGCAAAAGTAAAAAATGTACTGCTGGCCCTTAAACCTAAAAACATTTTTTGCTACATCAAAGTATATGAAACCAAAAGAGGGAGGAGGGGGGGTGTTTGACCATCACACTAAGAGTTCATAAGTCACACTATTACTATGAAACAAAAACATGCAGCTCAGTGCACTTGGTGGTTCCTGCCTCACTTGCAAATGACTGTGTTGATGGACGGTGAGCTTATCATATCTCAGCTGGAGTAAAGGCCTAGTAGTGTGGACATGCTGAGTTAAATATGCTGGATTGGGCCAAATCGGCGACTTAGAACCTAAAAAGATTTGCGTGTGTGTGCGTGTGTTTAAACCTACTGTAATCTGTGTTGGGGAACGTTACTTTTTAAAGTAACTAATTACATTACTTTTTGAAGACAGTAATTTTGTAATCAGTTACATTACAGCGTTACTTTCTGATAAGAGTAACTAGTTCGAGTACTTTTCCATTGCAGAAAATGAAAACTCCTTTGTGATTCCTCATGCATGTTGTTTTAGTCAAGACCTTTATAATTAGCGAAGTTTGGCCCATAATCTGCATTAACTACTAATACCCCTATTTCACCTCGTGCGGTGGCCATAAGTATGATTCATCATGATTCACCGATTAGGTTTCCATCTTTCCGCGCGTCGGTCCTCACATAGTCAAACCGCATATGTGAGATAGGGGTATAACAGCAGGAATAATAGAGGGGGTGGTGGGTTATCGGGGACGGGGCTTGTAGGACGACTTTCACACACACACACTAATGGATTGGGTATGACTGCTGCCTGGCTCAGAGATTACATAAATTGTCTGAATAACCAGAGGTGGAAAGAGTACTAAAATTTTGTACTCAAGTAAAAGTACTGTTACTTCAGTGAAATTTTACTGAAGTACAAGTAAACTTACCATTACAAAAATCTACTCAAGTAAAAGTAAAAAAGTAGCTCATAAAAAATGTACTCAGAGTAAACGTTAATGAGTAACCTTTTTTTTTTTTTTTTAAACAGCGGGGTGGGATGAGGTATTCTAGTGTAGTTCCAAAAAGATGAGCAGATCTCAAACTAACTGTTTTTAACTGAAGGAACACCTATTGTACCTCTATTTCCTATTTTACCTATTCACCTATTTTACATCTATTTTAAACTGTATGGAAATGGTGGTATATGGCAGAAAGAACTAGATGCAGTCATAAACTGATGAAATAGTGAGGTTTGTATTGCTTTACAAACACACACACACCCACACACAACAGGAGGAGGATCAGATTCAGGGTGGACCCAGGCCGAAATTAAAAACAAAATGGTATTTATATTTAGTAGCTAGATTACCTGCAAAAAAAAACCCACAAACAAAAATACAGGTACCTTCCCTGACTCCCTAAACCAAAAACAGTGAATAAATTCCCTCTTCCCAAAATAAATGGCAGCCACGCCCCTACTACTGGTGAGTGCACAAACATACAGTGACATTATCTACAAATATATACAAAGACCAACCAAAGCAATAATCAAAGTCAATGGGAGGCAAAAAGTCACAACCAAATACCAAAACGCCAAAATCACAATCTCTTTCCTCTTTCCCGCGTCTCTCTTCGGTTTGTATATGGTCGCGCTGGTTGATGACGTCACTCTCAGGGCGGAAGCGACCGTGTGGAAGGTCAGGTAGATGCCGATGTAGAGACAGTCAGAAAACCTGGAGTGGAGTCTGGAGCGGCGCGCGACCAGGACACGATACACACACGCGGGCATTTATACATATAGGCATTTATACCAGGGGTGTCCAAATCCAGTCCTGGAGGGCCAGTGTCCAACACAGTTTGGTGCTTCTTCTTCTCAAACACAACTGATTTAACTAATCTGTTAATTACTAGGTTCAGTGGGTGTGTTTAGTTGTTGGTGAATTACAAACTGTGCTGGTCACTGGCCCTCCAGGACTGGATTTGGACACCCCTGATTTATACAAAGCAGAATATTTTTTGCATTTTCATTCATTTGTTTTGCTCTTTAGCGCATATGATTTAAAATGTAGCGAATTACAATACTTCAAATAAAACATACTTAAGTAAAAGTAAAATTACAGATTTTAAAAACTACTTTAAAAAGTAGAAGTACACAAAAAAAACTACTCAATTACAGTAACGCGAGTAAATGTCATTTACTTTTCACTTCTGTAATAACGGATTACATTTTTGAAAAAGTAATTAAATAACTGAGTATTTAAATAGCAGACCTAACGCATTAGATTACTCGTTACATCAAAAAAGTCATCCAAGTCCTCTAACGCGTTACTTTGTAACACGTTACACCCAACACTGACTGTAATATACATACAGTAGACACACATTTTCCATAATTAAATGGTCTTTTCTCATTTTGATTGCTTTTTACATTGTACATAATACTGAAGGCATCCAAAATATGCAATAATCTCCTTTGAACAGTTGATATTGAGATATCTGCTACTTATGCTCTGTAAAAGCCTTCATAATGGCTCTAATCTGAGGCGATTTTTGAGGCTGGTAACTCTAAATGAGCTTCTCCTCTGCAGCAGAGGTAGGTTTTTGGTCTTTCTTTCCTGGAATGGTCTTCAATAAGTTTCATTATTGTGCTTGATAGGTTTTGCAAATGCACTTGACAATACTGTTCTTGCAAAATGGCTTTCGCAGAACAGCTGACCTTCATGTCTTAAAACAACACTGATTATTGTCGTTGTTGTTTCTTAATTACCTAATGTCGTATGTGATATTTCATAGTTTTGAAAACTCCAGCATTATTCTAGAATGTAGAAAATAAATCACATATGTATATATCCGAGACAGAAACGTTTACAGACATTTGCAATGGGCCAAAAAAAAAGCATGAGGTGTAAAATAGTCAAAGCGATTAAGGACCTAACACAGCACAGCTGAAAACATTAGGGTAATAAACCACTGATACGATGTCAAAACTAATAAAAGTCGAAGATGAATGCAATGCTGTGCTGGAGGGGAATCCATTGCAAATCCCCTTGAAATAAATGCATTCCAGGTTCCATCATCTTTCATTTAGTTTCATCAGAGTGTCTTAAGTACAATGAGGCAAAAGAAAAAGTGAATTCCTTTCCTGAGCCCAATAATCATCTATGGGTGTGTTATATTGTTGGACATTGTTGGAGCAGTAATCAGTTCCAACATCGAGTCTAAAAGTGAAACGCAATATTATCTCACAGCAGACATGATTTTCTCTGACTCCCCTCATTACCAGTGTGTGCTTTGGTTTAAGCACTATGCAGGTCTGGTTGAGCTAAGCTGAGTTATTACCCCAGACAGGTGTCTCCCTCTCATTCACAGTCCAGCACGGCCCCTACGTGCAATCATTTCACGCTTCGCAACACCAAATGTGAGTAGAACAAGAGCAGAATAATTGCCTGGCTGAAATTCACCTTGTTTTATAACCGCAGTTAAACCAGCATTCGTCAGAGGATGAACAAATTACAGCACACACAATTTCTTACTTGTTTTTTTTTTCCTGTCTAACACTCCAGAAATGTGCACAGCATGTCCATTTATCATTAACATCTGGGTTTCATTAGGATACTTAATAGATTAAATTCAGAACACATTATAAAAAACAAACAGACAAAAAAACTATCCTTATAATAAATGTTGTGTATGGACCATTCTTTAAGAACATGAAAGTAGACAACCAGGTTGCGTCCTTGCTTTTCATTTCACTATTTCTGGTGCAGATGTTTGTGTGATGGGAATAACTGAGTGAAATTGGAAAACTCTCACAACTCAGATGAGGCGAGTGAATTTACGTAAATGTGAGCTTGAATTTATTTTCTGTTAAAGGGAACAATAGGTGTTGTACAAATCAGTTTGAGTTTGAGATTAAAAGTGTTGGTGGCTAGTACAGAACACCAGTATGCCCATCTTCCTCCTCTATACCTAGCTAATGCATGGAGGAGCGGAGAGAAGTTTCATTCATTCGTCATTCTTTTAGGTTTCATTCCTAGGGTTTACACGCCCTTGGTACGGGATCAGCCTTTCTCCTGTTTCAGCCAGCTTTGGGACTATCCATGTATTAGTCAACAATACAGCAATAACACATTATAGTATTATTATTATTATTATTATTATAATACAAATTTTTTTTTTCTTGGGAGGCGGCACGGTGGTGTAGTGGTTAGTGGTCGCCTTGCACCTCCAGGGTCCGGGTTTGATTCCGCCGGGTTTGATTCCCATTTCTGTGTGCATGGAGTTTGAATATTCTCCCTGTGCTTGGTGGGTTTCCTCCGGGTACTCCGGTTTCCCACAGTCCAAAGACATGCAGGTTAGATTAATTGCTGTTCCAAAATAGGCTGTAGTGTGTGCATGTGTGCACTGTACTGTATGTGTGTGTGCCCTGCGATGGATTAGTACCCTGTCCAGGGTGTAACCCGCCTTGTGCCCTACGTCTCTTGGGATAGGCTCCAGACCCCCTGTGACCCTGAATACAGGATAAAGCTATATAGATGATGAGTGAGAGTGAGTGTTTTCTTCAGGCTTAGCACCGCAGGGTCCGGGTTCGATTGCCGGTCAGGTTTCATTCCTATATGCAGATTATGCTAATTGGCTTTCCCAAATTGCCCATAGTGTGTGTATGAGTGTGTCAGTGTGTGTATGTGTGTGCGTGCCCTGGGATGGATTGGTACCCTAAGTCTCCTGGTACCCTCCAGGCCCCCCGAGACCCTGTATACAGGATAAAGCGGTATACCTGTTTGCATTTCTCAGCAAAATCAGCACTCGCAACTAACACAAGTGAAGCCTTTGTTTAATTTCCTCTCACTTAAACAAGTCCAGCAACTTTCAAAGCGAATAGCCATTAGCACCCGAGATGAATCACTGATCTGCAATTTGTCTGATGAGGATGCATATCCTATAAATACTGTTCTCAGCTGGTCTAGATGAGTCATCTGGTTCAGGGGTGTTGCGCTGCTGTCTTAGCCCACAAGTACAACACTCAGACACGCCAAGATCCTGGGGGATACTAGATAAATTACAGCCCCTGCGGCCCAGGCGTGTGGACGCCGTGGACAGCGAGGCCCACACACTTCCTTCTAGCAGTGAGTGGGTGCCAATTAATATGTCTAGGCGATTGGCTACGCTGGTAGGCTTAGATCTTGGCATGAATGATGCCTGAGAGAGCATGTGATGACAGTAGGAGTACAAATTTGAGCAGAAAAGATGTTAAACCCGGGACTTGTGTGGGCCATGATGGCTGCATTCTTTAGAGAAATGAAATGCTCTATAATTATCAGTGATCATGCTCGCTAAACAGTGTTATAACAGGAAGGATTATGTTTTTGCAGTTATGTTAATTATACAACAGTATGTTTATGATTACGATTAAAATGGTAATAGTTTTCATCAAAATTTGTAAAACTTTGTAAGAAATAAATCATGATGAGGAATGCTGTGAAAGGAGTTAATTATTCCTCTTATACCACAGAAACTTGCCTACAGTAAGTTTGTACTGTATGTATCCAAGACATATACACTATGTTGTCTTTTTTATGCATTTATAGTTATATTACAGATTGGGCAGTGATCTGAGGGTCAAGCAGCCAAAGGAAGGTTTGTAGTTGTAAAAAAAGTGAGTTAAGCAAAATTGAGAATTGAATAGCACCATGGCATCGCATGATATAAACATAATCCCAATGATCTTTATTGTTTAACTCCTTAGATCTTTATTAGTAAATGTGTTCCCCAACTTCCCCAAAACTATTATCTAAATTTACCAAAAAACTTCATCTATGATTTATTTGAAGCACAGGATTCACGTCGTTTCTTCTTTTTTTTTTTTATTGTGTTTTGTCAAATCCAAGATTAGCCCTAAAGCGTTGAATGATTGTGAGATGGAGCTAGGGCACTCCAGTAATGAGAACAGGTCTATTGGTACTGACTGATGGATGGGCCTTTAAAAGGATGTCAAATTTATCTGATGGATTTGGGTGCTAAGTGATTGAAGATGCTCTGTAGGCTTTGGCTAAAGACAAGGGGCTGACTTCATAATGGATATGCTTTAAACAGTTCATGTGCACAGTATAGATTATTGATATTGACTAATTCATTTTTCTGGAATTTAGAATTGTTAAAGATGAGCGAGGCGCATTTGACATTTGTGAGAAGTGAAATGTATCAGTGTTTTTAAATTCTGAAAAATGTGATGTAAAAATGCAACAAAGAAATCCAGTTGTGTGCAAAAATATTTGATACTAGAATCTGGCCCAATTATTATTATTATAATTTTTTAACGAAATGGATTTAACATATTTCCCATTCAATTCCAAAGGTTTCTAATATAAAGCTTTTCCATATTATGATCTATTTGCCCCTATTACAAATTGTCCAATTAGGCTTTAATGGTGTTCCTGGCTTTAATTGTATAATAGCACATTATAAAATATTTCCTGTACGATTAAATTACTTTTACTTACTAATGCTTTTGTTCTCTTGAGCATTTTAATTTCTTATTTGGTCAATTACTCCAACACTAAGGATGCGATTTGAGACATGGGGCCCTGGGGAGGGCTTGGCATGGGGACTGTGGCTTAACTTGGGCAGGGGCCATTCCAGTTCCCATGCTAAGCTAAGTTTTATAAACTTAGCTTAGCATGGGAACTGCAATGGAACTGGGTATGGCATCTGATCCAGCACTGGGCTAGGGAGCTGAAACTGGAGTGGTGCTGGGCAGCCTGATTGGGTCAGGGATTAGCGTGAGTGTTGTACTAGGTCTGAGCTGAGGTTAAGATTTGAGCTTGGAACAGGAACCTGGAATTTACGAGGGAACAGAACAGAACTGAAGAGGCCACCTCATGTGCTTACAGATCAGGCCAGAACATGAAAGGTACAGCCTTCAAAGCCAGTGGGTAATGTCAGCTTGATGCCATTAAAGCAAATGTGCGGAGCATGCATGACGTTTTCAAAGCTGGAGTGCAGAGCAAACAAAATGACATGAAATTAAGGGTGCAGAGCAAGTGCAGCATCATTGAAGCTAGGGTGCAGAGCAAGCACAACAACAGTGAAGTGAAAAGCACAACATTTTTGAACCTAGGCAGTGGTGAAATTGCAATGTCCTTAAAGCCAGCCGGTGGAGCCAGCAGGTTGCTGGGGTTTGCTGTGATGATGCAGGGCTTGGTTGAGATGGGGCAGAGCATGGCTCCAGTTGATCATGACATGTATAGGGTATAGGGCATAATTTGGGCACAAAAGGGCATAACTCTGATAATCAATAGTGTGCAGACAATGCTGTTAAACTGTCTTCTTAGTCTCATGAGCACACTGTGCCATCAGTGCTTGCTTGGCACTGAGCATGAGAAGCCTTCTCACACTGGACAGCTTAGTGATACTTGGCATAAGGCTTGCAGCATAGTGTGGGCAGAGAGCCCACCTATACCATACTGTCTGTCTGTTTGTCTGTCTGTCTGTTTGCCTGTTTGTCCGTCTATTTTAGAAAATATTCACATTCTGTATCACATTTTCCCCCATGCACTAACACATAAACTACGCCAACTCGCATTTTATTAAGTCATAAATGCAGATTATATTCAATGTGTAATTAACTGAACTGACAGCCTGGAGTGCTGCATCATTACAGATGTGAATATCACTGAAGTCCATGAGACACAGTGAATCACCATTAAACCACCAACTCCAGTATTAAACCAAGGTCATCGTTAGAGACAACCTTCAAAAAAATCTTTAAAAAAAAAACAACCTTCAACCATGTCTAGTCGCTGAACTACCTGTTAAACCATCCATTATGTGGAAAACTGAAATACCATTATTAACCTCTGGAAAGCATTAGAAAAACAAACAGGAACCAATTTAACCCATGATTGCTTTTTCGTTTCTGAAGGGTCAAGTGTGTTTGCGATGTGCAAGAGCAAGGTGATGCATTCTGCCCTTGAGCAGCAGTGTCAGGTTGCATTACGGATGCTAAACCTCAGGAGAGGAGTGTGTGATTGCAGGAGGGCTTTTGATTATGTGGGATTAAAGTTCTTTTTGTTTTTCATTAAAGTGTTTCATGCTGTCACGGCATCAAAGCACATTTCCATGGTCCTTGGGGTAAAGTATATACAAGCATGCAGGTTTCACGTGAGAGGCTGCCTGGCTCAATCTGAGCTTCTTGTTAATGTGTCACTGAGACACTGGAGATTTTTCTCTCCGTTTCATTCTTTGAAATGATTTGAAAATGGCATGAGATTAAATGCATTTCAGTGGGCATTCATTTTTTCATTACGTGTTTGCATAATTCATAACACAATCTACGGACCAATCTAAAGCCGAAGCATTAAAAACAGCTGTAATTCGTAGCTCAGAAAGAAACCAAGAATATGTACTACAGTATAAGAATTTATTAATTGCAAAGAGTACATTGATTTGCATGCATACTGGGCTGCTACGATCTGGTTTGGTTTTTACAATCAGCAGTTTCAGGAGTGTGAAGTGAGATTAGTAGGGTTTATCTGATCTGATAGAAGAAGCGATACTTGCCATGATATGCTGAAAATTTCTCTTGCGCTTTACGCATTAAAAGCAATTAAAGGCAACATAATTAAAAAGAAAAACTAATCTTACAGAGAAAAGAAACTCTTTTTATACACAGCCATTTATAATGGCATAATTCCAGCAGGTTTTTCCTCTTAAGTGTTATATACAGTATGTACAAGAAAATAAATCCTGCAGCTTATTTTTGGTGTTAAATGATGCATGAGCGTCTGAGGTGAAAAGTTTATAGACACCACAGCTGAAAATATTCAATCATGAACTTCCCACATCAAAGATAACATTTAAAAAATAATTAGATTTCAGCTTTAATTAAATGTTTCAGAATTCAAGAAGAATTGTTACAAAACTTGACATAAATCTATCTAGCTATCTAACTACAGGGGTTGGACAATGAAACTGAAACATTTGGTTTTACTCCACAATAATTCATTAGTATGGTGTAGGGCCTCCTTTTGCGGCCAATACAGCATCAATTCATCTTGGGAATGACAGATACAAGCATTGCATTGCGTCCTGCACAGTGGCCAAAGGGATTTTGAACCATCCTTCTTGCAGAATAGTGGCCAGGTCACTACGTGATGCTGGTGGAGGAAAACGTTTCCTGACTCGCTCCTCCAAAACCCCCAAAGTCGCTCAATAATATTTAGATCTGGTGATTGTGCAGGCCATGGGAGATGTTCAACTTCACTTTCATCAGACTCATCAGAGAACAGTACATGTTTCACATTGTTCACAGCCCAAGATTTTTGCTGCTGGCACCATTGAAACCGACGTTTGGCATTGGCATGAATGACCAAAGGTTTGGCTATAGCAGCCCGGCCATGTACATTGACCCTGTGAAGCTCCCGACGAACAGTTTTGGTGGAAACAGGAGAGTTGAGGTGCACATTTAATTCTGCAGTGAGTTAGGCAGCTGAGGTTTTTGGGGGGGTTACAATCCAGGTTAGCACCCAGACATCCCTTTCAGACAACTTCCTCTCGTGTCCACAGTTACTCCTGTTGGATGTGGTTTGTCCTTCTTGGTGGTACGCTGACGTTACTCTGGATACCGTGACTCTTGATACATCACAAAGACTTGCTCACGGATGCACCAATGAGACACGCACCAACAATTTGTTCTCTATTGAACTCTGATATGTCACCCATAATGTTGTGTGCATTGCAATATTTTGAGCAAAATTGTACTATTACTCTGCTAATTAAACCTTCACACTCTGCTCTTACTGGTGGAATGTGCAATAAATGAAGATTGGCTACCAGGCTGGTCAAATTTAGCCGTGAAACCTTCAACACTAAATTGGCCAGTGTTTCAGTTTCATTGTCCAACCCCTGTATATATATATATATATATATATATATATATATATATATATATATATATATCAAGTTGATAGTCACTAAACAGTTCCAAAGATTCCAAAACAATTCTGCAGGACCAATTAGAGGTTCTTTGTGAGCGCATCTGTTGCTGTATTTATGGGCCTCCTTTATAGCCACTGTCCTTTGGACCTTGATACCCTGTGAAAAATTCCCAGGGATACAAAAAAAAATCTTTGGTCTGAAAGGTTCAACTGAACCCAAGAAGCAACAAAAAAAAAAGAAGGAAAAAAAGTTGGAGGCATCATATACTATACAGTACCTCCACCATTTAGGGTATACTTTAATCACTGAAGTCTGAAAGGATGTGATGAAAGGAAGAAGCCCTTACTCCAAGCATGGCATGAAAATACCATCACCAGGCTTTTGAAAGAGTCAGATGAAACGGAAATGAATCTCTTAGGCCATAATTATCATTGTCTAGTATTGAGGGAAAAATAGGCATTTAATCCAACGAACACCATCCTGGCTCTGGGAACATCACTTTAGAAAATGAAGAAGGAGGAGTATGTAGAAACACTCCACAGGACTTACTGAATGGTATGAAAGGTGCAGAGTTACTGTATAAAAAAGTAGTTCGGCTGTCTTATGCCTAGGTTTTTATACTTTTCCCTGGTTCCATTGGTTTCATGCCTACATTATGCCAAATATTGGTTAGAAATAAACACTACAAGACACTATCTTGAGCAAGTAATCAACTCCAATTCACCCTGCCACTGATGATTATCCTGTATTTCTGTATTAAAATATAAAGCAAATGTCATTCTATAAACTACTTGTAGTCTGACACACACACACACACACACACACACACACACACACACACACACACACACACACACACACACACACACACACACACACACAGAGCCTGTAACGGGGTTTCCTAGCTGAAGCACTGTATAGCACATGTAAGTATTATTGGTTTGCTCATACATCACACTTCTCGTCAAACCTCCAAACGTTCAAAAATCAGAAACTTATCACAAAATAAATCTCTTAGCTCATGTGACCAAGGAACATAATGTTACTCTCCACCCAGCCGTTTCATTTCTCAACTGGAACTTAGTGTTGAAGTAATCAATTATTATAATCAATTGCTATAAAGTTTTGTGTGTGTGTGTGTGTGTGTGTGTGTGTGTGTGTGTGTGTGTGTGTGTGTGTGTGTGTGTGTGTGTGTGTGTGTGTGTGTGTGTGTGTGTGTTGTGTGCTGTTATTGCAGGTCATGGAATATGTGACTGTGGTAAGTGCCTATGTGATGACGACTGGTTTGGAGAAGCCTGTCAGTACCGGGAGAACTGCAAGCTCTCCAAACGAGAAAGCAAAGACCTGTGCCGCAATGCTCATGGCGTGGTGTGCTCCAAAGCAGGTGAGGGAAAGTGTATTATACCTACAGCTTATAAAAATGAGGTTGGGGTGCTGTCCATCTTCTTCCATCTAAGTGATCCAGCTGTATTTTGCCTTATGCATTATTAGTAACCTTCATAAGAAGAAGAAAAAGGGCCTATGTATGATACACAGTTTTATTTAATTACAATCCAAACATGGAATACAAAATCTGCCTAGACAAATTCCAGCCATTGTTAATATAACGAGAGAACGGTTTGCATGAGGTCAGTGTTACCTGGCAGTTGAATCTGCATCAACTTTTGCGTCAACATTCCTCGGGGGAAACTATTCGAATGATTTAGAAGGATTTCGGGGACCATGCACAAATAATGTGCAAAAGCGTGGCACAAACGCTTCAAAGACGTTCGAGGATCTGTTAAAAAGTTGAAAGTGATACACGTTCTGCAACAAGCAGAACACGTGAGAATGTTGATCGTATACAGGCTGCAATCAACAAAGATCGGCGATTGATGGTGCAAAAACTTGAAGCATAATTATGACTTTATTTCATATAATCCAGTTATTCCATGGCTGGCTACTTTCCATACAGACCTCATATTGCACGGGGTTTTTTTTCCGAACAAAACTACTTCTGTTAAAAGTACCAGCACACTTAATAGAAGCAATTAATATCTCCTTATGTTGTGTAGCAAAAAAAAAAAAACTTTATAGATGTCTCTTGGAACAGCTGTCATTACAGAACAGACTAAATGTTTAGGTTTGATCATAACGACCTGGAACCGGGTTTTAGGCTAAAATGTTCTTTGAAGAATTCATAATGCTATACATTTTTTTTTTTTTTTTTTTTTTACAAAACCCTGATTAATGATCCACCTCCATATTTTGTCATTGAGTATCTGAGGCATCTCTCTTTATTATTTACCTTTTGTTGCCAAAATCTGGATGCCATTTTTATTCAGATTTTTTTTTTCAGTCTCCCCTACGCAAAACATGGCTCGGTTAATCCATGTAAACAGCATTATAAACATTATAGATTTAACGCCTTAAATTCCTTTGAAACCTGACAACTTAAGGAATCAAATAAACATGTGCAATTCTGAAATTGTCGTCTAAGGATTTTTCTTTGCCTCCCTCAGCATCTCATTACTGTGTGGGAGGTCGGTATGCTCATGGGTCCAATTTCTGGTAAATACTGCAGAACTTTTTATGACCCCATTTGTGTGCTTTTCTTGTCTTCACGATATGCATTTAAATATATTTTAAGGGTGTCACTCATTTTGGCACATCTTTTTTTTTTTTGAAGAGAGAGAGGAAAAAAATAATAATATAGAAAATGTTTAATCATTGCAAATGTTTTTGTTGTACATTTGCAAATTTTTCTAAAGGGTTAGCACCCAAAAGCACTGAATTTTTTTTTGTGTGTGATTTGTGGTGAAAGCCTTCGATTAATTGCATACTTTGAAATGATTACAGTGGTTTATACACTTCAAAATTCAAACTAGCACAGAAACACTTTCATGATTAATCATCTGTGTGGTGTTTGCTTACTTTCGCTTTTAATTGCCTTATTGTATTTCACCCTTTTATACTAATCACGATCTTTATCTCAAAGTGTTGTGTAGTAGTGGAAATTCCCTTGCATGTACATGTGTGATGCGTTCCCATTATATCTGAATAATAACAAGGCAGACAAACTTAGGGTTGTAGTCATAGTGA
>CM059209.1:13337956-13372956 GCA_030347435.1 Clarias fuscus | reverse complement strand
CTGGCTGTGGTGTTCTCTCTCTCTCTCTCTCTCTCTCTCTCTCTCTCTCTCTCTCTCTCTCTCTCTCTCTCTCCTGTCATCTTTGGTTGCAGGCCATGGAATGTGTTACTGTGGAAACTGTTACTGCTCGGCTGGTTGGCATGGAGATAAATGTGAATTCCAGTGTGACATCAGCCCATGGGAAAGCAAGCGGAGATGCAAGTCTCCAGATGGCAAGATCTGCAGTAACCGAGGTTTGTTGTCTAATGCAGCACCATCCCGGTTCTGCATAGGTAGCTGATTGAGGTGATATTGCAGCGATCCTGTGCTGTTATTGCAGAGGTACAATAGAGGGGTTTTCCTGAGAGAAGATGCGCAGGCCGTGTTTGGTGTAGTGCCACATCCCAGCCTCTTACTGCATAAGTAACTCTAGCTGACGGGTATAGATGAGAATTGGGCCCCTCTTGGATCTGTTCCCAGACTAGTGCTGTAAGTGTATGAGAAAAGTCAGGAAAAACGATGGGCTAAAAGAAAAAAAGAAATCTTTCAGGGAATTAATAGCAAATAATTACAAGTGAATGATTTGGTAATTAGTCGCTGCTGTGATGGGTGAAAATGTTTGGCCTGACACTATATCACACTTATTTTTGCAGTTCAGAAATAACACACTGAACAACAGAACTAGCAAGTAAATATTGTATGCATTACTCCATACAAATAATCCTAGGCTACATGCAGAAAATGCAAAATGCACACACTTTTCCTTATACCTATGCAGAACATTTACGGCATCGGTTCTGGATTATTCTGATTTCTGAAGTGAGAATGGATTCTGACATGCAGTCTTTTTCAAAATGTCATGAGCATGGTTTATGCAGTGCCGGTAGCGCCTAACTAATCACTGAAATCGTGTTGTAACTGAGAGAGAGACACTCTCACTCTTTCTCTTTTTCTGTCTTTCTCATCATTAGATGCTTGATGGGTGAGATTTATATAAAGAGATCAAGGGAGATTGGGATGCCCAAATCCAGAGAGGTTAGCTGAGTGGTTAACACATTGGTCTTCTGATGAGATGGTCATGAGTTCAAATCCCAGCAGCTGATGTTGGACCTTTAAGCAAGGCACTCGACCATCAACTGCCCAGTTGTATAAATGAGATATACTGTACTGTATATCAGTGACTCAGGAAAGGGGCGTCCACCAAATACCATGAATGTAATTCTGGATTGATTCATGCACATTTCACAGACATGGACATGTGTCCGCTGTAGCCTCCGGTTCGTGTTCTTAGCTGGAAGGAGAGGAACCGAAAGTGGTCTTCTGCTGCTTTAAAGGTTCGGCATGCTGTGCATTCTGAGATGCGCCTCTGTTCGGCACTTGTAAAGAATGCTTATTTGAGTTGACTCATGTCAGTGCAAACCAGTCTAATCTAACCTCCTCTAACCTCTCTCATCAGCAAGACATTTCTGCTGAACATTGAACAAACAACCATGTGAAAAAAATCAATGAGATGAAATCTTTCCCCATTCTGATGTTTGATGTCAACATTAACTAAACCTCCTGACCCGAATCTGCATGATGTCATGTCCTGTTCTGCTGTCACTGATTCTGATTATCTGATTGGATATGGGGTGCAGGTGTTCCTATTAATGTGGTGAAGAACGGACGGTATATTATTATGGACTGAGCAATTCAAGAGAGGAAGTAGATACAACTAAAATGCACTTTTATTCAAATACAATTTACCTGTTTAAATATACATGAGCTGTACATGAAACACTGAGGAAATCTAAACAGACTGAAGGCAGTTTATATAGATTAAAGTTTGCCTTAGGAAAAAAAAGAGCCATACAGTATATGTATATTTTTTTTCTGTTCCAGGGCAAAATCGAAGCTCTTTCTCACTCTTCAGTCTCTTCTATTTCAGTATTCTATTCCCAGGCTTCAATTACCTATTCTACTTTGCAGTTGATAGCTCTCAGTGGATCGCTGGTATCTAGTTAAATGCCAGCATCCTTTTTACATTTAGCCATTCCACCTCTCAGTCCCAGAAATAGCTTATTCATTAAATGGAAAACTGAAGTGTCAACAGCCTTATGTTCATACCTATTTAAAAATTTCAGCTCTTAAAAATAAATATATAAATATTTATGCCATCAAATTGGCAGCTATAAATAGTATAACGGTCAATATACAGGAGCTTTTGTACCAGCCCACCGAATTCAGACCGAATCACACCAGATTGGATAAACATCATTAAAATGGCGATCTTACATCCACTTGTTCAGAAATGCGCTCTGGATGGCACACAGGTAAATTGCAAGACACCAAACACTTATTGACTCTTAAAGAGAATTTAAAGAAGTCGATCCACCTACCTAATGGAAGGAAACTCACTTGGGTGGAATCTGCAACAATCTCACCTACTTTGCTCTCTGCAGTCATTATTTACAAAAATACACTTGTAAATGCACACCAAATAAGAATGAGCATTCTCTGTGTACGCATGGGATGCAAGGTTATTGCAGGTCAGACCAGTGGCAGCAGCAGAATGAGGTTGGCAGATGGCAGGGCTATCCGTGTGCCCTCTCTTCACTGGAGCAGATGAGAGAAAATGGGATTTTGAGTAGTGTAGCAGCTTGGCTCATGTGCATCCAAGTGGAGGTGTTTCCCTTGACTCTGTTTCTCCACAAAACTGTTCCAGAAAATTTGCGAGATATGGCTGAAGCCACTGCTCTGCTTCAGCAACGTTTCACTTATACACACAAAAAATGCGTTCTCTGCGTGGCTAACGTCTTGTTATTTGATTATTTACTGTATATTAAACCGTGATAGTATGTACAGTATAGCATGTACAGTATATTAAACCACCCACTGAGGTGGATTAGTGGTTAGCGCTGTCGCCTTGCACCTCCTGGGTCTGGGTTCAATTCCTTCCTCAGGGTCAGTTTGTATTGAGTTTGCATGTTCTTCCCATGCTTGGTAGGTTTCATCTGGGTGCTCCAGTTTTTTTCCCAAAGTTTAAAGATCCAGATCCATCCAGGGTGTACCCTGCATCGTGCCCTAAGTCCCCCTCAGCCGCGAGCCTCTACACACATGTAAACATGAGGTAATCAGTTACAGTACATCAAATTTTTTAGGTAATGATGATTCCAGTTTTAAGTAATCAGTTTTTGAGTTTGTTGAATTTATTGCAAATCAAAAAAAATAGTTGTTGCTGTCACCACAGCAGACAATCAAGTCCGCACACGAGCTTGGCACAGTTTTTTTACACCAGATGCCCTTCCTGACGCAACCCTCCCATTTAATCTGGGCTTGGGACGGACACTTCATCCAGTTGGTGGGAATCGAACCCGGGCCTTTCGCCTGGCAGGCGAAACACCTACTGTACCACTGAGCCACCAGTGCCCTATTGAACTGCTGACGTCAGACACAAAATTGCTAGTTTGAAAGATTTTAAGTTGGTGGAACTTTAAGGTGACAGTTACTGTTACTTAAGTACTTACAGTTACTTAAAATATCAAACTTGTTCAGCTAACTTGAAAAGTGTCATTTCTACAAACTCATAAATACCAAAAGGTTCTAAATACTCATCAAGGTCTTTTAATTTTAACTAATTGTAATTATTTAAGTTACCAGTACTCAATATGTTTAATTACTTTGAGCATTAGGGTTTACAGTGCAGGATAAAGCGGTATAGACGATGAGGGTGTTAGATTGAGTAAAGCAGGAATTGCAGTAACTACTGTATTATTCATTATTCAGTATTCTACAGTATGCTATGGTAGGGAGAAAAACATATGAGTGTGACACAAGAGTGACAAAAGCAAGCTGGGGGCCAATCATAGTCCCTAAGTTAGAATGGACAGAAGTGATCTGTGATGGTGTTTGGGACATTGTATCTTTTAAACCATTTGGTTTAATATACTCTTAAAAATGTCTTCATAAAGTTTTAAAACTTCACTTCAAGCACAAAGCGTATACTCAGTATTCCCTCATTCTGTTTTTTTTTTTCTTGTCAGGAACATGTGTCTGTGGAGAATGCACCTGCTATGATGTAGATCCATCAGGAGACTGGGGTGACATCCACGGAGACACATGCGAGTGTGACGAAAGGAGCTGCCATGACACATATGATAGATACTCTGACGAATTCTGCTCTGGTAAAACAAGCGTGGTGTTTTTTTTGTGTGTGTGTGTGTTAATTAAGTTTGCTGAGATTGTCAGATAAAAGTTTTCAAACTATGTGGCATTTTAAAAGTAACGTTGGGGGCGTTTATGGGAAAAATGGTGCCTGCTTAAGCCCTTTATGACAAACGGATAACATTCAAAACATTCATCTAATCTCAAGTTGACATTTTGGTTGTAAATGGTTGTGTTGTGAAATTTACCAGGCTTACATACATCAAGTATATATCAAGATTTAGCTTAATTACTGGAGTCACATAATGGGGATGATGTCACATAAAGATTGTTATCTGTGCACTTCCCATGAAACCCGAAACTGAATTATTAGTTTAGCATTGAATGAGGTTAAAATCCAATGGAAAAAATATAGGCAATATTTTAAAAGACTTAGTTTTAGTCAGAGAACCAGTACTACCAGGGGTTGTAAATGAGCTATTGATTTTCTAGCACCAATTTACATTAGTAATAAGCCACAAGCCCTGAGCGCTTATAATAAAGGGCAAAATAATCATTATGCATTAAAATGAGGTGGATGTGATATGCATGGAATTATTAGTGGGACAATCCGCTTGCTGTGATTTATACAAATATCACTCCAAGTGAATCAATCATATTAGTTAACAGACATACCTTATGCCCAGAAATCATATCCTGTTTGAATATGAATTCATTTTTAGTTCAGTTCAATGTTATTTATATAGGGCTTTCAACAATGGAAAATGTCACAAAGCAACATTAGAGGGGAAAAAATATATACACACGTGGACAAAATTGTTGGTACCCTTCGGTCAATGAAAGAAAAACTCACAATGGTCACATAAATAACTTTAATCTGATAAAAGTAATAATTTTTAAAAATTCTATGAATGTTAACCAATGAAAGTCAGACATTGCTTTTCATCCATGCTTCAACAGAATTATTAAAAAAAATAAACTCATGGAACAGGCCTGGACAAAAATGATGGTACCCCTAGAAAATACTGAAAATAATGTGACCAAAGGGACATGTTAATTCAAGGTGTGTCCACTAATTAGCATCACAGGTGTCTACAATCTTGTAATCAGTCAGTGGGCCTATATATAGGGCTCCAGGTAGTCACTGTGTTGTTTGGTGACATGGTATGTACCACACTCAACATGGACCAGAGTAAGCGAAGGAAAGAGTTGTCTCAGGAAATTCTAAAGAAAATTATAGACAAACATGTTAAAGGTAAAGGCTATAAGACCATTTCCAAGCAGCTAGATGTTCCTGTGATTACAGTTGCACATATTATTCAGAAATTTAAGATCCATGGGACTGTAGCCAACCTCCCTGGATGTGGCCGCAGGAGGAAAATTGATGACAAATCAAAGAGACGGATAATCCGAATGGTAACAAAAGAGCCCAGAAAGACTTCTAAAGAGATCCAAGGTGAACTTCATGCTCAAGGAACATCAATGTCAGATCGCACCATCCATCGTTGTTTGAGCCAAAGTGGACTACATGGGAGATGACCAAGGAGGACACCATTGTTCAAAACAAATCATAAAAAAGCCAGACTGGAATATGCCAAACTACATGTTGACAAGTCACAAAGCTTCTGGGAGAATGTCCTATGGACAGATGAGACAAAAATGGAACTTTTTGCCTAGGCACATCAGCTCTATGTTCACAGACGGAAAAATGAAGCATATCAAGAAAAGAACACTGTCCCTACTGTGAAACATGGAGGAGGCTCTGTTATGTTCTGGGGCTGCTTTGCTGCATCTGGCACAGGGTGTCTTGAATCTGTGCAGGGTACAATGAAATCTCAAGACTATCAAGGGATTCTAGAGAGAAATGTGCTGGCCAGTGTCAGAAAGCTGGGTCTCAGTCGCAGGTCATGGGTCTTGCAACAGGACAATGACCCAAAACACACAGCTAAAAACACCCAAGAATGGCTAAGAGGAAAACATTGGACTATTCTAAAGTGGCCTTCTATGAGCCCTGACCTCAATCCTATTGAACATCTTTGGAAGGAGCTGAAACATGCTGTCTGGAAAAGGCACCCTTCAAACCGGAAAAAATTGGAGCAGCTTGCTCATGAGGAGTGGGCCAAAATACCTGCAGAGAGGTGCAGAAGTCTCATTGACAGTTACAGGAATCGTTTGATTGCAGTGATTGCCTCAAAAGGTTGTGCAACAAACTATTAAGTTAGGGGTACCATCATTTTTGTCCAGGCCTGTTCCATGAGTTCATTTTTTTTTTATAATTCCGTTGAAGCATGGTTGAAAAGCAATGTCTGACGTTCATTGGTTAACATTCATAGAATTCTTATTTATTATTACTTTTGTCAGATTAAAGTTATTTCTGTGACCATTGTGAGTTTTTCTTTCATTGACCGAAGGGTACCAACAATTTTGTCCACGTGTGTATATATGGATATAAATTAGAAAAATGTAAGGACAAATTTTTATATGAATTATAAAGTATAAATTATAACTATCAGCTTGATTCTGATGAGCAGGCAGTGGGTGACAGTGACAAGGAAAAACTGCCCAAAAGGAACCATGAGCCACAAGCTTGAGACGAACAAAACTCTAAAGGGGAACCCGTCCTCATTTGGGTAATCCTATACATCAATCCCAGCGATTTCTGTGTGCTATAAGGATGAAAGTTAAATTGCATAACAGGAAATGTTTAAGAGTTGATTTAAAGTCCACTTTTGTTCATTTAGGGTCAGGAAAACAATATACCTACAGTAACTTATCATAACTTGTCATCGCGATGCTGTGACCTTAAAGGAGAACCGCAGAGGATAGGGTTAAATAGAGTTTTAAATGGCAAAGAAATCCCTGTGAATAGTGAATAGTGAAATAGCTGTTACTTACAAATCCTTGACTATGCAACAGGTTCAACATGCTGAGTGCTGAGTACAGTACACACAGCGGCATCTTCTTCTTCGGTTCTCTTTGGTTTTCCTCTAGACCTCCTGCCTGGCAGTTCCAACCTCAGCCTCCTTCTACGGACATGCTCACAATCTGTCTTCTGAACTACCTCATTCTGGCCTCTTTGACTTTATCTCTGAAACATCTATCTATTGCAAATCAAACAATTTTTTCTCATTCATCATAGTTAACTGATGAAACTCATCAAAATTACGTGACGCCGACATAACAAAACTGCACAGAGCTACAAAGCCACAGTACCCGACTGCAAATCTGCTCGGAAATTTCCATAACTCAACCTGACAAAAATCTAGGTCACTTAACTCATGCTATGTTAACCCGATGCCAAAAGTGATTAAAAGTGGATTATTTCATGAAAGGCTTATGCAGGGGTCATGCAATCTTTTGAGCATGCTACAGTATCTTATAAATAGCTTTGCTTTATGAATAAAGACATTATAATATAATGTGTGTCAAGTAATTATCTGAAATAGTAGGCAGATCTAGACCTGTGATGAAAATACTGATTTGGTTACAACAATAAGGGTGGGCCCGTACTCCTTCCCTGCGACATTCTATCCTCCCTTACTCCTCCTTTAGTAAACACACGGCTGCTGTATTAGCCTGAGCTCACAGACATGAGACAAGAAAGGAAAACATACGCACATCTGTGTTTAATATTGCGGCATAACTCAGCGGTCAGGACTATGTGTTTTGCATGCAGTGGAAAGGTGGAGCAAACCCGGGAGGAGTAAAAAGTCGCATATAAACCCTCAAAGATAACATGAAGTCATATGTAGTGTAATTTGCTGTGCCGGTCTCCAGAGTACAGGCGCAGCTTATTTCGCATCCTTCATTGCTTCTGTAGGCCACGGACAGTGTAACTGCGGGAGGTGTGACTGCAAAGAGGGCTGGACGGGCAAGAAGTGCGAGCATCCTCTGTCCTGTTCACTCTCTTTGGAAGCCAGTCAGAAGAAGTGCAGAGGGACGTCGAATCTGCCCTGTCATGGCAGAGGTAAATCTCAAAATGACTGTTTCCAAGCAAAAAGCACTTTTCACACTTTGGTATTCGGTTTACGCAACACTTCGATGATAATATGATTATTTCACATAATGCCTGATTAATGGGTACACTCTCAAGAAAGGGAGACTACCTTGGACTTTTCATTGTCCCTGGGGTTCTATTCTCCTACAGCGGAGAAGTGGAAAAATATCGAGAAATTCTGCTAAATGCAAGTGTAAACCTTAACATAATGAAATGTTAACCATAATGAAAAGTGGAAATATGTAATGGTTTTTCAAATAGATGTTTATGCTTTCTAATAAGGCAAAGAAGAGGGGCAGTAGAGACTCAGGGTGGGTCATGGGTTCAATCCCTGCCACTGCCAGGTCACCTCTGTTGGGTCCTTGGGTAAGACACTATGACCCATGTATTATTTATGACCTTAGGTAGGGCCATAAATGCTTGTCTTGAAACATAACACTGCAGGCCATTTTCAAAAGCACAGATTGTATAAAGTAAGTATAAAGCTAATTACAGTACATTGTGGTATATGAGATGGTCACCACAGTGGATGAATCTTGACATGTACAGGGGCCTGGATGCATTCTTGTCATTGTCTTAATGAGAAAAGAGGAGTTCTTTGAGTTTTATAATGTGTAAGGGCTAAATAAAGTACATTCATTCAATTTCAATAATTTTCATGCAATGTATACATAAATACACTAAAATCATGTGTACGCATATTAACAATGTAAATTAATGAACTAATTTTCACTCTAACAAGTTTACATCTTTTTTTTAAATCTTACAGTACATATTGTGTATATATACTAATTTATGAGTGAATGTAAAAAATGTAGGCGGCACGGTGGTGTAGTGGTCAGCACTGTCGCCTCGCACCGCCAGGGTCCGGGTTCGATCCCCGGCCAGGCTCGATTCCCGTCTCCGTGTGCATGGAGTTTGCATGTTCTCCCCGTGCTTGGTGGGTTTCCTTCGGGTACTCCGGTTTCCTCCCACAGTCCAAAGACATGTAGGTTAATTGGCGTTCCCAAATTGCCCATAGTGTGTGAATGAGTGAGTGTATGTGTGTGTGTCTGTGCCCTGCGATGGATTGGCACCCTGTCCAGGATGTACCCTGCCATGTGCCCTAAGTCTCCTGGGATAGGCTCCAAGCCCCCGTGACGCTGAATAGAGGATTAAGCGGTATAGATGGTGAGTGAGTGAGTGTAAAAAATGTAATAAGAATGCACATCATTCAACCTTAAGGATTTTTAATTAGCCTTAGCTATACAGTATACAGCAGATAAAGCATACACACATTAAACACATGAAAGATGTGCTCTAACACTTTTTATGACTATGAATAAGTAGCTCATGAGGTGTAACAATTGGACAATTTGGATTGATCTAACAATTTAAACAATAATCAAAAATTCAAAATTATTATTGATTATCCATTGAATCATCCATCTATTCATCCATTCAAGCTGACATCCCTAAGCAATGGTTGGCTGCAAAGATCAATGACCTCATGCCAATCGCTATTGCTGTAGGGGAAATTACATACTGAGGACTCCAGCCTAAAAGTGCGTGTGCACATACTCATACAACCAATCATATACTGCTGGTATTTTGGAAATGACAGCAAGGCTACTGTCCATGTCTTCAGACAGTAGGGGTGCTCAGAGTTTCTGAAGAAAACCAAGCACAGGAAGAACATGAAAGCTCTATGCACATAAATTCAAGTTGAGTTCCTAACTCTGGAGATAGGAAGTGCTAACCTTTCTAAGCCTCTGTGCTGCCTTATTGATTATATAAAAGTTAATGGTACATTTTAATAGATAGTTTAGATGTTATAATGGATATTTTAAATAAATAGATATAAATTGATTGCTATTTATTATAATCGTTCATTTTTTAAAGGAATTCTTTGTACTGATGTACTGTATGTGATTTATTCATCACTCTGATACTTAAAGTAATAATTTTATATCATTATCGTGTATAAATAAACACATTTGGCCACATATTTATCAGAGGCTACTAAATAGAACTGCATCGACTTATATGTAGTAGATTTTGTGGGATGATCATAAGATAAAGTAGGCCAGTATGGTCTGTTATATTAAAAAAAAAAATCTGTGCCGCCACACAGTACCAGGAAGAGTGGAGAGGAGCTGCCTGCCAAAACCCACATTCAAAACCACTCACGAAAACATTTTCAGCAAGAAAATGCATCTGACAATGTTATGCCTTCTTAAACACGACTTTGTCTACTTAGTAATTGCTTAAAAGTTTTTTTCGAATTCTCTTTGAACCATCCATGTTGTGTTTTGATCTTACATTACTGCTACAGTAGGAAATGTGAAATGTGCCCATGTCCCAAAACCCTCTCTATACCATGAACTACAGTAGTTCACTACGTTTTGATTCTACACCCTACATTGTGCACTAGACTTTGGGATTCGACCCTGGAACAGTTAGTTATCTGGGACTGTTCTAGAGCAGAATGCGTGGTGACATAAAGAGAAACTTTAAGAGATTTATAGGGCTGTCTACCACCTGTATGCTTCATTCTCCTCACCTTTTGGCCAAATAGTACCAGTAAGAAAAGGACTTTCACCCCTGAGTATCGTTAAATATCGAATAATTGTCTGAAGAAACAAAACCAAATAGCATTGTGTAAAAGCCTGAGGTTTATGCCCCCAATAGTTTATATAATCTAATTTCATTTGTTGGAAAAGATCTCATGCCTCGATAACTTTCTATGTTTCCACTAAGATAATGTAATAGAAGGAAAAGCAAAGATCAGCCTTGCAATAAGTTTACAGTAGAGCTCTGTAAGTTCGATAACACAATAACACTATATCAAATTACACCAGGCAAGTTGTAGCGCATTAGCAGAGTTGGTGTTCTCAGAGAAGCCTCTGGTACTCCCTGCATCTTTTGGAGTACTGGAAATGCTACAGGCTCTGCACTTAATGGAGCATAATGAGTGTTTCAGCTTGGTCGAATATGAGAAAGTGTTCCCCTGGGCTGTTCCACTGCTAAAGCCGAAGAGCAAAACAAGCTGAATAGCCTCCTATTCGCCCAATATAGTCTAATTACAAAAACAGATCAGTGGATTTTTTTTCAAAATGTGAAATTATTTTGGAGATCTATTGGAAATAGCATGCGGCAAAAAACAAAAAACAAAAAAAAACTTACAGAAGTATAAATAATGTAGCAAACAATATATATAAGCAGCAGTTAAGGATGAGTCACAGTTGAAGATGGGATTGTATTTTGTAATTTTACTGTAAAAGTCATTTCTCAACTGCTTTATGGTGCCTACTCCTGGGTAGATTTTTTTTTTTTTTTTGGCCAGAGTTTCCTGCATGAGTGATGGTTTGTGGTTTGCGTCTCTCGTTATTGTAAACAGAAATTGTAGCTGGCTGAGGATCCAGCTATGGAGTGTTAACTATGCTTTGATTAACCTTTAAGTCTAAATGATTAATTAACTGATTTGTAATTTGTGTAGTCGTAATTCATAATTATTAATTACTTATTTAATACAGTGGTTCATTGTGTATTGAGTATTGATGCTGTTCTCTGAACCGCTAAATGTTTACTGAGTAGAAATAGAAGAACGAGCAGTTTATGTTATGAGTGTGCACAGTTGCTTAAAAAGTATTACTGATTTTTTTTTTCTCTGCACAAAAACAACGTGGTACATTAGTAATTATTGTGTTCCACCAAAGACAAACAGGGGTAATTTCAATGGACTTTGTCTTCCTGTGGGCTTGTTTATAAAATAAAAGAATAATGAATAACCTTTGGTTAGCTCCCCTCCAATGAGTACTGTATAATGATACTTTTCTTGTTCTTTTCCAGCTTCAAAGAAATTGCATTTAGAAGAACAGAAAATTACTCAAGTTCATAATACATGGTCACTTTGCAAATGAACACATTTTTTGCAATATATACCACACATCCACAAAGTATGCACTCCAGGGATTATTTTTCCTTTTGCAGCATTTCAATATGCAATTTCAGTATGGAATGGGATGGGATATTTGTCTGCTCATTTTGAAGTGACTCATTTTGAGGATTTAGAGGACATTTAGTTATGTCCTCTTAACTATTTAAAATGTAAAAAGTCATAATTGATCAATATTTATGCCCTCTTTCTTACAACAACCTAAATATAATATATATATATATATATATATATATATATATATAGGCACTGTAAACCTCACTGTATTATGTTAATATTCTGACTCCTGCTTTTATTTAAATGTTTATTTTATTTAAGACAAATGTTTATTTTTATTTAACACATGCCGAAATATATATGCGACCATCAATGTACAGTAAGCTGGCTAACTTTTTAAAAAGTATATATATTTATTATTATTATAATGGAACCTCAAATTATTCGTTCCGTAGCCCAAAAGAATTAATAAAAATAATTAACCACAAATATCAAGTGAAAATAAAACAAATTAACCTGCACTTTACCTTTAAAAAAAGTGAAAATAAATCCAGACAGATAAGTGTTTCTGTTTATGCACCCAGGCACTGTGTATGTATGTGTTAGTGAAGCTAAAGTAATAGGAGAGGAGGAATGAGCCCCTCCCCTCTCCTTTTTCTCATCTTACACAGTAAACCTTCCTCCCCTCTTATTTGAGTTTTACACACATGCACACTAATGTAAACACTGTTTTATCCGGAAAATAAACAAGAAATCTCTCTAATGACACTCGAATGAGCGCAGATTTTCACTGCTGTAAAAATAAAACAAATTAAACTGCACTTGAAAAGAATCGTAAGAGAGCAGTGTCTCCGTCAGAGAGAGAGAGTGTGTGTGCGTGTGTGTGCGTGTGTGTGTGTGTGTGTGTGTGTGTGTGTGTGTGTGTGTGTGTGTGTGTGTGTGTGTGTGTGTGTGTGTGTGTGTGTGTGTGTGTGCGTGTGTGTGTGTGAAGGCAAGAGGATAAGGGGTGTGTGTGAAGGGGCACGGTGTCCAGTGACGTGTGCACAAAGTGCAGTGCAAACACACACAGAGAGAAAAAATGGATCTTTAACCTCTATAATGAGACTTGCTTTTGCTTTAGACGCGCGCACACACGTGTGTTATTGTAAACAGTACACGCGTGCACTGATGTTGATTATACCAGTAAGAGACGAGCACTAAGACCCAGCAGGGGAGATGATTATCCAGAATTCCGCAGCGCTAGAGAGAAAAAAAAAAAACATTGGCTCAGTTGTGATCACATGACGCTATTCGGTACTCGTAAACCAAGACTTGCTCGTTTTTCAAGTCAAAATGTATTCAAAATCTTTGCTTGTCTTGCGGAACACTCGCAAACCGCGTTACTCGCAATCTGAGATTCCACTGTGTGTGTGTGTGTGTGTGTGTGTGTGTGTGTGTGTGTGTGTGTGTGTGTATATATATATATATATATATATTTTTTTTTTTTTTATTGTAGTTTTCTAATTGTTAAAAGACAATTTATTATGATGTCAGCTGTATGATTCATTATTTTGTTATGATAAAGATAATCATTGTATTTACTTAGTAAATTGCTGAAGTAGCCTGTTTATTCTAAAGTGGGATGACAAAAATGGAAAATTACCCCGAAACCTGAGCCAGTATGGCTGAGACATAACTTAAAGCCCTTTCTTTAAGTCAATAAAATACCATCTTGGCATCTCAGCAAGTAGTAACCAATTTGAAATCAAGTGGGCTTAAAAATATCACAAGCAAATATCACTCCCTAACCTTAGCACCTCACCCATGTCTGCACTGGCACAGTAATTCCTACACATAAAAATGCCAACTGCAAACAAATTTGTAATATGCCAAGCTTATTCCAGCACGAAAATAAAAAGCCTTTATGTCTTTATTTGTGCACCTTTTACTTCACAGTTTGATTTTCAATAACATCAAACCGAAGCTGTGCAAAAGATATTTACAGAGGAAGTAGGGCAGTTCGGTCTACAGTTCAATACTCAGCCAGACCTCTGGGAAGTTTCTGCAAGGGGAATGCTAGAGTATCTCTGATCGATACCTGATTAATGTAGCTGTTATGGATTTTAATTTAGCATATCGTTTACACTGTTTTGCTATTATCACATATAATTACTGGTCATTGTTAAAAATCCAGACAAAAATATGGCAATATATTATGAACATGTTGAAAAGGCAGGTGTCCCCAGACATGTTTGTATTTGTATGTTTGACCTAAATATTTTTACAGTAAATTAGCAATGACCTTCATTAAAATGTGATTAGATATGATTCCTTCAGTAGGAAATGTTAGAAGTATGAATCAACGCCTTCACTCACTCACTCACTCACTCACTCACTCACCGTCTATACCAGCTCTATCTATCCGAGGCAGGGTCCAATCCATCGCAGGGCACACACATACAAACACTCACACATTTATTCATATTACAGGCCATTTGGGAACACCAATTAGCCTAATCTGCAGGTCTTTGGACTGTGGGAGAAAACCGGAGTACGTGGAGGACACCCACCAAGCACGGGGAGAACATGCAAACTCCATGCACACAGAGAATCGGGAATCGAGCCTGGCCGGGAATCGAACCCGAACCCTGGAGGTGACCTGGAGGTTACTAATCTCCTTCATTCACAAGAAATTTCATTAAAGAAATTGTTATTCAGAAGTCTCAATTGGACTTTAACATCCCTCATAGTATGCCAAATGCTTTCCATTATTTTTTCAGCAATAATCAATTTTAGCAGATAAAACTATACAGATATCATACAGTATGAAAAATATTAGCTAAATTATGCTAATGGCACTCGTCAATCAGAGATTGAGCAAGTATAAGGAATTAGTTTAAGTTAAACTATTAATTTGCTGCAAAAAGTGGAGGTTTAAATTGATCCCATGCAAGAGAAAATTAATCAGCCATTCTTACCATTTTATAGAAAATTTCAATAAGGTTTAACTTGGTAAACATGTGAGGTCTTGAAATACAAGCAGTATTGTGGGTAATCATCTCCCATGCTCAGTGCACATGCATCACTTGTATAGTCAACATCTGTGTGCGCATATACTGTTTACTATAACATTATGACCATGTGTGTGCATGTAAAGCATTTTTGATACACAATAAGCAAACTGTTTTGTGTTTGTATATGTGTGTGTGAATGAGAATCTCTGTCAGTAATCGGTGTGTGTGTGCATGTGTGTGTGTTAGTCATTCTACACAATAGCTCCCTTCTTCCTTCTCTCCTCTCTCTGGGTCTGTCAGCAAGCTGGTGTCCGTGTGTGTGTCCGTGTGTGTGTGTGTCCATATTTGTGTCCGTGTCCGTGTCCGTGTGTGTGTGTGTGTGTGTGTGTGTGTGTGTGTGTGTGTGTGTGTGTGTGTGTGTGTGTGTGTGTGTGTGTGTGAAAGTCATCCTACACAGTAGCCCCCCTTCCTCCTCTCCTCTTTATGGTCTCAATCACTACAGCTATGAGGTAAAGTGTGCGTTTTCTTTTTTTTTACTTTATATTATGTATTAATTATTTTAATATAAATATTTTTAGGCTGTGGAGCAAATCATCTGAGTTTCCATTATTTCTTATGGGGACATTCATTTTAATATATGAGTGCTTTGATATGCAAGCACATTCTGGAATGAATTATGTGAATTATTTTAATTATATATCCATCAATCCACAGAAAGTATGGTGGGTTGCCATATCCCAATGGCGGGGTGTCAGGAAGGACATAAAACCTGTGCCTTTTTTCTAAAAAGTTGTTATGTGGATTGATGGATATATAATTTAAAAGAAATTACAGATATTTATTAGGGACCAACTTACTTGCAAAAATTCAGGGTTTCCTCTATGTTAACCTCAGTGTGAAGGAATGACATCATCCTTTGGTGCATGTCTTGCTTTCTGTTTGTTTAAATCCACTCATTGTCTATAACTCTTGATCAAGATCAATAATTAAAGAGTAAGCAATAGTAAAAAAAATCTATTTGGTAAACACTGATTTTTCCTTTCTTATAGTCAGCAACTATTGATTTCACAAAGAGGCTCAGTAAAACCATAGATTCTCTGTCTCTCAGCATTTTGCATGTAGCATTTGACAAGTGAGAGTCAGAGAGTCACCCAAATGATGATTTATACGTCTGTTTACATAGAATTTCTCCCATGACTGGAGCTATAGGTCTGCTACTGTAGCTTACATCCATTAGCCTGACAGCAGGTAATTACATAAGTTTCCTTCACTCTGAATTTCACTCCCACAATTAAGTTGACAGCTTGGCTGAGTCAGTCCACGTTCTGTCTCAGCTTTCAGTGATTTCCGAACCAAGTATCACATGGACAGACACAAGGTTATGACACCATGGCTGTAGCTAAGTGATGGCCACCCTACCATGAAGCATGGACACCTGAGGACAGTATGTCATTCAGTTCACCTTAATAAACTGGATAATTCCCTAGGAATTATGTACACAATCTAGTTTTATTAAAACTTCTGTTTTCTGCACTTTCTTATCAGTGCTTTCCATTCAAGGCTACTGTTCCCCCAGTCACTGGTATGTAGGTGTGAATGTGTTACATCAGTTCATCGCTGCGAGCAAAAATGGATGCCACATGCAGTGATTTCCATGAAAAAAGAGCAGTGTGCAGTGAATCGTTTTTTGTTTTTCTAGTCCGAAGGTGTACCTGGCGCCAAAACAACTTACGGATTGCGTTTGGATAAAACTTGGATACTCTAAGGAAGGTGACATTTTCTTAAAAAGAATAATTACTGGATGCATCACTACCAGCCTGGGAGTAAATGACAGAGTACAGAACGGAAACATCCTCAATCGCCGACCAAGAAAAAGTTTAATAGTTGACCATCAGCTGGAAACTGTATGTTTTCAGTTTTCTGGGATTCTCAAGGGCAAGTATTGGAACATTATCAGGAAAAAGGTTTAACAATCAACAGTGCTCATTACAGTGAGATGCTAATTGAAGAGCTGAAGCCTAAACAGAGAGGACTTCTATCCAAGGGCGTTTTGATCTTGAATGATAATGATAACACTTTTGTCTACACTGTTGAAACTCTGCAAAAAAAACTTTGTTTTGAGGTGCATACTTCCTATAGTCCTAATCTTGCTCAGACTAATCAGACTTCCGCCTATACTTTTAATAATATTGATAATAATTGAGAAAAAATTAATTTGTAGGTATCACAACCCACATCCTGGGCTTTTGTTTATTCAGCTATAATAATAGAAAAAAGAAAGTAATAATTAGTGATTATGTAACAAATAGACTACAATCTAGTCCTGCACAGTCTAGCTAAATAAGGCCAGAGGGAATGAAAAGCTCTTAGAGAAGATCATGGCATGTAAGTGACCTGTCTCCCTCTTGTTTGTTTGTTTGTTTGTTTTTTTGAGTTATGAGAATAAAGTACTATATTTATTCTATATGATCCCCTGCTACACGAATGCACTTATCCCAGAGTTTCGCTAGTGCTTGTATACCATCAAGATAAACAGCCAAGATCCAACTCTCTGCTTCACATCTAAAACGCTGGTCTCTGAGGGATTCCTTAAATAGAGAAGGCATTGTTCATCACCAAGCTCTTCTTGGATGGTTGGGAGAAGTTGTTCGCGGAGGATGGTTTTGTTCCATTCTTTATTAATTGCTGTGTTCTTAGGCAAAATTGGGAGTGAGCCCACTCCCTTGGCTGAGAAGCAACCTCATAAATGAATGGTCTCAGGATGCTTTAGCGTTGGCATGACACAAGACTGATGGACTGATGGTAACGCTCCCCTTTGCTTTTCCGGACACTTTACCCCAGTCCTCAGTAGTAGTACTTTTTGCAGAATATCATTCTGTTTCTGATGTTTTTTCTGAAGAGAAGTGTTTTTTTTTTTTCTTGTAATTTCTTGTAATTTCTGAAGGTGAGCAGACTTAAAATTTATATTTGTGTCATTTTCACAACTTTTGGCCACCACTGTACACTATGTATGATGCCCTGGAGCAGAATGCCTCTACACAATGTCTATGAGGAGGCAGTTCAGGGGTGGTCATTCCGCTTGGTGATGACATCTACCACACTATTTAAAGAGAACAGCTCCCTGTATCTTTTCTCCACATCATGACTAAATAGCTAAAAATGTCCAAATAGTAGTGTGGGATGTTTACTGTATACGAGAATGTCCCACAGGCTCCCACACAACACTGCAAGGTCAATTGATTAGTTAACATAGAAACTGCAGGCATTAAGGTCATTCGAGAATAATCTAGGGCTCTAATGTATGCAGATCGAGCTTATCTCCAAGACACGTGGTACTCCCACTCTTTATGCTGAAAAGACTATTTCATCTTTCCGTCCAGTATGAGACCTCTAAAAAGCTTTGAACTAAGGAGTCGGGACTCCTTGCATTTCAACAGAATCCTCAATATAATCCTACCAGGACCTTACTAGCCATTTCAGGGCCACACGCATGTTCCAAATGCACTCAGAATGTACAAACAGTTACACACACTACATTCAAAGAGATCACAGGAGTCTATTTCCAGGTAGAGTTCGGAATATATGTAGCTTTGAGCATGGATACAAGCTGTTATGCAGACAGCTTTCATAATTTGCGACTACACAGTGACAATCACAATCACTGATCATTTTCCATCAGTATTTCTATTTCATTAAAATAAGCAACCTTATAGTTACAATGAGTCTTATTGTACAATACAGTACATTTTGATATGACAAGACACTCCAAGACCGATTCTAGGTATCAGAGCATGCCAAATATTGTTTCTTTTTTTTAATTATGGTTCCTAACCATATATAATGAATGGTTCTTGGTTATGAATATGAATAGCCTCAGCAGCAATCACTGGAATAAATACTCTTGGAGCCGTTGCTTAGGAGTGAGCAAGAGAAAAGCCTTTAATTTGCTATGCAGATGTTGACTGGTATGATGGCACATCACTGGAGCTGCCTTGCATAATGAGCAATCTTTTCAAACAAATCAGCTGAATTAGTGCTGATTGCAATCACTCTCCCTGGGTCACATGATGATTTTCTCTGTGAACAGAGACAAGGCAATATTTCACAATAAGGACTTAATAGACTTCAGTAGAAATAGTCTCCAACAGCAAACCTACAGTACTGTAAATGAAGAAGCAGCATTGTGCAGAAAATTACTGTACATTTTTAGGTGATGTTTAGATACCGGATTATTTATTCAGTTTATTTATTTATTTAGTCTCAATTATTATCTAATTTGTAACCTGTTATCAAAATAATTTATTATAGTTGAAACAATACATATACAGGCTTTTTATATACAGTATTATATATACTGCATTTATGATATATAAAAAAGCTTGTATATGTATTGTTTTAGGCATAAAGAATGGCTACTTTTCTTATGGTTATGCTGTTTTCTTATGGTTATGGACCGGTTTTATTAGTATGTTCAGCACACAGCTCTCTGCAATTGTGGCGGTCATGTGGCCACTGATAGCGAGCAGCACTTGAATGGCAGTCTGATTAAAGGATGCCTCCAGATGCCCTAGCTAAACATGACTCCATCCTGCCTGACCTTTCATTTCCTTCACTGATTAAGGCCTTCCAAATGCTATCTCTGAAAAAAAGAGGCCAAAACGCACCAAAAAGTTTGCTGCACACTGACTGTGTTTGCGAAGTTTGCAAACAGGCTGCACCAGTCACAATGGAAAAACAGCAAAATTGCCTTGTATAATCTTTCATATAAACAATTTGTATTCAGGTGGGGATTTACAGTCCTTTTACAAATTGATAAAAGAGTAAAAACCATGCTTTTCTAACCTCTCTCTATACCTGTCCACTAGTTTAAATATTACCCAAGGGAGACTATATATAGTCCGGAGCTCACTAGGTAGGCTGCCTCCCCCTTCTGTAGGTGTGTGCAGGGGGGAGGCGGGGTGTTTGGGGCAGGGCCGCGGGAATGGGCACAGGCTGGTGGTGGGCTTCTCCTCATGCTATAAAACTCGGGGTCAACTCGGGGTCTGTTGGGCTGTCTGTCTGTCCATTTGCCTGGACCTGGAAAGCGACGGAGAACGAAAGAGCAGAGTCGCGTGGTGGACGTTAAAAGCGCAAAGTGCGAGAGGTGCTGTCAGGTACAAGAGGTACTGCTATGCGCCTTAAACTTGAAAGGCGTGGATGGAATGGTACCTTTGATTGCCGCACTGAGGACAGCTGCGAGCACTGCTGGAGCCCCCCATGGCACGGTAACTCAAAAACAGAGCCGGATTTCGTGACCCTGCTGCTGAAGGAGAAAAGGATGCTGTATGTTCCACCACAAGGCTTCCAGTCCCAGCCAGGAAAGCAGCCCAGACGAGGAGTGTCTGAGAGAAATCCACCTGCTTCTGCACCAATGAGAGCTGGGAGGAGCCGGTTCAGCTGATCACGAGAGGTGCTGTCCACATTGGCCCACTCTGCCACTCACGAGTCTGCTCGCCACCACCACTCACCAGTCTGTACCCCGCTGGCATGCACATAGGCCTGCACGTGCATCCTTTACTCGCTTTTTTCTTTCCTCCCTCCTTTTAACCCTGTCCTTTCCTATCATTCCGAGAAAATTACCCCTTTTCCATAAGACCTCACCTCGTGACCATGTTTGTTGTATCGCACGTGCATCAAACCTGTTACACTGGTGGAGAATGAGGACACAGGGGCACCCAACACGGGCATTGGGTTGAGTCCCTAATGAGGCTGAAGTCTTACTATGGATTAGCAGTGCCAACCGTGAGCTCGATGCTGAGGAAGGGGGAATGTGGCATGAGCCCAAATTTCCAATTGCTCCTCGCTCACTTCAGAGCTCACTAGGTGGGCGTCCTCCTCTTTCTGCAGGTGTGCGAGGCCAAATGGGGCCATCAACCTGGAACAGGGTAAATCTGGACTTGTCAAAACACATAACTATTTTCCAGTGCTTCAAGGTCCATTCTTTATGCACCCGTTTCACTGATAAGTGGTTCTCTTAAGGTTACATAACAATCCCAATCCCTTGAGTTCTCTTTGCATTGTGCATGTGATGATGCTCTTACAGGTACAGTCACTATTATACTGTACATAGCCAGGAGTTTTACTGTTGTTGTTTATTTCAGTGATCTCCTATCCATTCACAATTACAGTATACATTTTTGGTTCTGACTACTTTTCTTCCTTGAAAATGGTTCACTACTACCCTTCCAGGTTTTGTTGAACAGTTTCAGTTTTAGTTTTCGGAATTTTAGTAGTTCAGCAATCTCCTTAGTTGTTTTCTTTGCTTGATGCAGGTCAATAACTTGATCTTTGTGAAACACAATAACATCTTTGCTAAAATCACAGGATGTCTTCTGACAGCGTTGTTTAAGAAATGAGAAACCTCTCACTGAAACATGATCCATATTAATCACTGCAATAATTATCCAATGGAAGGCTTTCACCTATTTGCTTAGGTAAATCTATTTTTTTTCGCTTGCCAAAGTATTTATATCTATGTCTTGCAGGCCTACAAAGGACTTCAGGGTAGACGTTGTGGAGAGGACATGTCCTAACAATTTAGACTTAGATCAGAGTGCTCTTGCATTGAAATGGCTATTAGTATTGGGTGAGATAAAAACTAATGGAGTGTTTAGTGCATCCCTGAGTGCAGGCCAAATGGCAACAGACCTAGACATTTAGGTACCACATGGCTTAGTTTCGGTGGTAGTCATCTCAGCGGCTCTGGTGTAGAAAGTGAGCAATGCCACATAAACAAGGAGCTAAATTTGGTTGCCACTGTTTTGGCTATAATACATTGTTACTTGATAACCATATGCTCTTCATATCTCATATATGAAACATGTGAGTTTCATATCATATGATCTTAAAGCAGCTGAGATATGCAGTACATCAAGCAATCAATTAATAGCTTTCATTATTCCCTGACTCACTTCTTGTGCTCAATTGGATTGAGATCTGTTGACTTTGGCTGGCATTTGAGTACTGTGAACTCATTGTCATGTTCCAGAAACCAGTTTGAGATGGCTCAAACTTTGTCATGTCTCGTTATCCTGCTGGATATAAAGGGATGGACAGCGTCAGTTACTATTGCCAGTCTGGCCATTCTCCTCTGACTTCTGGCATCAACAAGGCATTTCTGCCCAAAGAACTTCAGCTCAATTGATATTTTCTTTTTGTCAGACTATTAAACTCTAGAGATGGTTGTGCATGAAAATCCCCGTATATACTGTAACCAGTTTTAGAAATACTCAGACCAGCCCATGTGGCACCAACAAACCTGCCACGTACAAAGTCACTTAAATCACCTTTCCTCTTGCTCAGTTTAAACTACAGCAATTTATCTTAACTATGTCTACATGCGTAAAAGCATTGGGTTGCTTCCATATTATGCTTTTTTTATTCCAAACATGATGATAAAAAACAAACACATTATGCAAAACTAATAACACTAAATAACATTTTTCCTCAATGGAAGACATGGAGAAACAGCAACAAGGTCAATCAGGACAATAATGATTGGTAACAAACTGGGTAGATACAGACTAAGTGTATACGTTGCGGTCTCAATGTGGTACCTGAGACTGTGTGTGTGATAAAGGACAAGTGTGTACAGTCAGTATTCAGGTGAGCTTGAACGTCTGAGAGTCTGTGCTGGTTGGGTGTTGTAATTCATAGTGGCCATGCTTATACTGTAGGCTGGGCTGTGTTCTGGAAAATGAGGTCTAACACCAGCTCTGACTTTCTGGCGTTCCCGTCCTGTTGAATGTTTCCCCTAAATAACAGCAGCAATCAGAACAGAACATCACTCATTCACGCATCATCTATACAGCTTTATCCTGTATTCAGGGCCACGGGGGGTCCTGGAGCCTATCCCAGGAGACTTAGGGCACAAGGCGCGGTACATCTTGGGAAAGGTGCCAATCCATCGCAGGGCACACACACATACTACGGGCAAATTGGGAATTAACCTAATTGGGAATTAACCTAAACTATATGTCTTTTGGACTGTGGGAGGAAACCAGAGTACTCGGAGGAAACCCACCAAGCATGGGGAGAACATGCAAACTCCATGCACACAGAGAAGGGAATCGAGCCTGGCGGGGGATTGAACCTGTACCCTGGTGGTGCAAGCCAACAGTGCTAATCACTACACCACCGTGCCGCCACAGAACAGAGTATATAAAACAAAAACACTTACTGTTCCACATGCTAAGTATTTAATTGACATCCATAAAATAGCACATATTCTTTTGATCATCTATTTAGAATCTCTTCTGCTGGAGCAGAACCCAAGCATTAAAATGTTCACATAGTCTGCTTGCAGCCAGAGACTTACCTGTATTGATTGGTTTTTGCTATTTCTAGAAGAGCAATTTCCAGAGGGTTTCAGTATTTATTACCATATATTTGTTTGTTTTAATCTCCTGATCTTTCAGCATGTAAAATATTACGCAGCAAAAGCATGATACATTTCATGTTGTTCAACGTTCTTACCTCAGGACAGAGGTCATTTCTGTTTGGCATTTTTCAAAAGCAGGGGGGTGGGAAATGGATTTTCTCTCTCTCTGATGCCTCTGAGGCATTATTTGCATGGTTCATGCAAGGCAAGGCACATCAAGATGCATGCGGTAAGACTCCAGTGCACTGTGGTGGCTTGGTGAGCACTGCTGTCATTTAATGTCAAAGATGGCAATGCTTTATGCAGCCGAGGTACTCTGATTTCTAGACGTCCTCCTTAGAAGTCTGTGAGGCTTCAGATTGACTCTTCAAATTGCTAACAGTTACAGTCATTTATGGTGACCGAAGAAGAAACAACTTAAAACACATTTAACTAAAAGCATAAATCACTTCTGGTCATATAGTAAGAGACGAGCTGAAAGAGCAGAAAGCTGTCCCGGGAGAGTACTTTGTTTAAAAGGAAATCTCAGACCTTGAACGTTAAGACTATAAATGTCCTACCACATCATTAACATTGATGAATTAGGGGCTGTAATATCCATATAGAGCAAGGTGAAGAGATTCTGAAGTTTAATGTGAAAGAAAGATGGAGTTTGTTCTGGCACCTGCACAAGTACCACTCCTTGGAGATCTAGAATTAGCAGATGTCTGTCTCTCATTTATACCTGGAGGATTAACTGTTACGGCTCAAAACACAGACCATGATCGGATTAAGAGATAATAATCACTTTAAAGCTACAGGTATCCTTTATTTATTTATATATAAAAAATACTTTCATATATGTAAAATATTTTTCCACAACTGTTAAAGGAGGTAGAGGCACAGTGGCTTAGGCGTTAGTACTGTCATTTTGCACCTCCAGGTCCGGGTTCGATTCCCGCCTCTGGGAATGTGTGCATGGAGTTTGCATGTTCTCAGTTTCCTCCCACAGTCCAAAGACATGCGGATTAGGCTAATTGGCGGTCCTAAATTGCCCATAGTGTGTGAATGAGCAAGTGAGTGGGTGGGTGTGTGTGTACAGTATGTGTATACAGTATGTGTGTGCTGTAATGTATTGGCACCCTGTCCAGCGTGTACCCCGCCTCATGCTCTAAGTCTTCTGGGAAAGACTCCAGGTGCCCTGTGAGGTAAAGAGTTAAAAATTGTATATGAGCAATGCATCTTACTCATTCATCTTTTGTATGGATATAGCCATACAACACAATTTAATCAGAAGAAAAATAAAACATGCTCTAATCAGATACAAATAGAGATATGGACAGACACTATCATAATCTGTTTCTCCCTTTAGGTTTAGCATCAGCAATCTGATAGTTTATTAGGAGACAATATTGGTAGCAATCCAACCTAAACCCTTTCTTACTGAGCTGCACAATAAAATAAGTATTTCTTAAGTATGCCCAGTGAATTTTTATGTAATGTAGCTAAATAAAAGCTAATCTCATCAAATAATGTATTATTATTCTCACTCACTCATCGTCTATACTGCTTTATACTGTATTCAGGGTCGCGGGGAGCCTGGAGCCTATGCCAGGAGATGGTGGAGTGCACCCTGAATGGGGCGCCAATCCATCGCAGGGCACACACACACACACACACACACACACACACACACACACACACACACACACACACACACACACACACACACACACACACACACGCACACACACACTATGGGCAATTTGGGAATGCCAATCAGCCTAATCTGCGTGTCTTTGGACTGTGGGAGGAAACAGGAGTACGCTGAGGAAACCAACCAAGCACAGGGAGAACAGGCAAACTCCATGCACACAGAAACGGGAATCGAACCCAGACCCACGGTGCAAGGCGACAGTGCTAATCACTACACCACTGTGCCATATATGTATTATTATTATTATTATTATTATTATTATTATTATTATTAAAAGATTTTTAACTGGCTTATTTGGTCACTGTAGATAGAAAGTTTACCATGAATCAGTAAAATCAGAAATCAGAAAATGTGTGAACAGAAACTATGTTCTGCAAAATGCTGTCACTAATGAAAATATGATCATTTTGTGGAGCAAAAAACAAACAAACCACTTGTCTAGACCACACCCACTTTTGGACTAAAGGTGCTGAAACATATCTTGTGACATTGTGACACATTCCTAGTATGATGAGCCTAAATATTTGTATTTATTTGGATAAAATCTTGAATAACGTTCTCTTTGCAAAGCATACAAATTTTGATGTAGGCAAGACAAGACGTAGCAGAAAACCTGTCACTTTCTTTGTGTCATTTTGATATGAGATGCCAGCACAGCCACAAACCAAATTCCTATTCACATGGTTTAATCAGCTCTCTCCTGAGTCCTCTTCCACTCATCTCAAGGTGAGACAAAATCCAGGAGCCTGACACAGCGGTTAAGTGTGAAAAAAATGCCCTGGATCGTCCGAACGGGCTGCGTGGTGTTGCGAAGGGTAATCGATGAGACGAGACTGTTATGACATCACCAGTTGCTGTGGTAACAGCAGCACGCAGCCGGGGCTTATCTGCTTGGCAGGCTGAGGGCTTGTCAGACAGGGCGTTTCTTGTTGTTCTCGCCGCCTGCCTCAAATCACGTTAGCTGCCAGTGTCGGACGGATTTTAGTACTCGTGCTAACATGTACACTGATATCCACAGGCCACAGCCATCTGCATTTCTTCATCCAATGACACGAAGTACATTTAGCTGAAAATCCGTGTCAGTGGATATCAAGATCACTGATTTCCCTCTTGCTGTTGAGTCAGTATAAAGACATGCATTCCAACACAGTCACTGGGGGTTACTGGATACTGTCACGCAGTGAGAATAATACGCTCAGTAGGTTTTTTAGTAGATTAGTAGTCATTTTCAGCTATATATGAATGCTAATGTGACATTTCTGGAGAACTGTATACATGTCTGTAAATCTGATATCTTCATGGATGACCATTACTGCTCTGCCAGCATTGAATATTCATAGAATTTATATTTGTGTGCCATAGCAGATGTCTTCTGCCATCAGCACCATGCTGCTTGGATGGTGAAAGCTATTGGCTTTGATAGCACTCTGTATATGGCATTCATTTGACTGTTTAAGTCATGAGCAAGCATGTCATGAGGGAGAATTGGCTCTTAATATCTGCTACACCAGAGAAACACTTTGAAATCTGATCAGTTCCTTATCATAACACCGTTTGTAATATAATCACTCCACTCCCAGCCATCATCAAAAGATACGTTTAATTGCATAAAATTGAGTCTATAATGGCAAAAGGGGGATAAGTTAACAGAAAGCAATTACGACATTTGCACTACGTAATGGCCTACAAATGATCAAGTTCTAAATATCTCACACGGTCATTGAGAAAGTGTGCCTGGACTAGGAGGTACACCCATCAGCCATATATTAAAAGCGTTAACATGAAAACCACCTAGGTTTTGGGTTCCCCTTCTGCCACTGGAGTGGCTCTACCCCCTCACGGTTTGGCTCCATAGGGCCTCTTGGGGTGTGCTGTGGTGTCTGGAACCAGGGCGTTTTCAGCCGATCCCTTGGGTTACGGAGTGGAGCCTCCATGGATCAAACTTGTCCGGTGCATTCCACGGATTCTCAGTTGTTTTGAGATCGGTGGAATTTGAAGGGTCAACAACCTTTGGCTCCTAAGACCCACGAGTCGCATGCTTTGATGTGCTGGGTATTCTGATACCTTTCTGTCATGGCCAGGATTGATTGAGTGGGATCGGACCAGACGGACTAGCCTTTGGTCTCTGTGCACATGGTTGAGCCTTGGGTGCCCATGATCCAGTCACCAGTTTGCTGGTGTATATTTGCTAATCAATGTTGTTCAGTTCACCTCTCAATGGTCATACAGTAATATTATGGTTGATCGATGTAAGTGTAAATGTAAGAGGGGTTTGTTTCTTGCCACGTGGACACACACTGCTGATACACAATCACCGGAGTGCTTTAGCTGTAACAGTCTCATTAATGACAGAAATACACCCAGATAGATGCAGACACTTATACACACTATTTTTGTTCCTACCCACAACATTGGGTATAAGGTAATCTGCAAGAATCCAGTTGAATTTGTCTAGCTAGTACTGTACACTGTTGGCTTTTTATGGCTTTTTGGCTTTTTATGGTAAGAAGATGAAACAAAACGCAGCCATGTTTTGGCATCTCACTTTAAGTTCAGTAAAAGATTAATGGATTTGCATGACATAGTACAGTCAATCTCTTCTTTTCCGTGTGTTTACATGTTTTAGGCCAGTGCCTATGTGGACAGTGCACGTGCCATCCACCAGGAGACAGCCGTGTTCATGGCAAAAACTGCGAGTGTGATGACCGGCAGTGTGAGGACGGGAACAAGAACATCTGTGGTGGTAAGCACAAACAATATAAACACACACACACACACACACACACACACACACACACACACACACACACACACACTGGATTACCATGGACCATCCCAGACAACAATGCCATCCTTTCCAGCTGAGATAACATGTGATCTACAGGATTATGAGTACTGATTTCATTTCATATTTGAGAGAAAAAGAGAGAGAGCGAGAGAGGGAGAGAGAGAGAGAATAGGGATCAAACAGCAACCCTCTTATTATGGTACAACTCTGGTGAAGTCTTCCACTCACTGACTCATCATCTATATCGCTTTATCCTGTATACAGGGTCTCAGGGACCTGGAGCCTATCCCAGGAGACAGGGGTACACCCTGAACAGGGTGCCAATCTATCACAGTTCACACACACGCATTCATACAGTACAGGCAATTTGGGAATGCCAATTAGCCTAATCTGCATGTCTTTATGGGAGGAAACCCACCAAGCACAGGAAGAACAGGTACACAGGGGCGGGAATCAAACCTAGCCGGGAAATAAACCTGGACCCTGGAGGTACAAGGCGCAGTGCTAACCACTAAGCCACTGTGCCGCCCATGCCAAAGTCTATAAAAGGGTACATGATATATATGAATGATATGATAGAATGATAGGAACTTCTTGTCCTTTATGAACTTCTATAATATTATAATATTTACTATATTTATTGAATGCATACATCATGCACCCTTGCAAAGAACTTCATTATCCACAGCGTGGAGTGGACAGGTTCTAACAACGAATACCTGGATCAGAGTGGTCTAACATTGAAAAGTGTCCTAAATAATGTTAATAATCTCCAAAAACATCCATTGGGGATGATACAAATATGGTAAATACGATGTTTCCTGCGTCACTGAGTGCAGGCCAACAGATGTAGACATTTAGGTTCCATACCACTTCGTTTCAGCGGTGGTCATCTCAGCTGTTCTGATGGAGAATGTGAGCAAGGAGCTAAATTTGGTCGCTACTGTTTTGGCTACGATACACTGTCTGATTGCTTTTTAACCACATGCTCCTGAGGGTCATGTCATATGATCTTACAGCAGCTGAGATGTGCAGTAAATCACGCAGTCAATTAATAGCTTTTATTATTCCCTGACTCACTCGCTTTAACGTTGCCTGTTACCGTGTCACGCACTGACCAGGCTTCAGGAGCAGTGATAATGATTCGGCAATCTGTCGATCCGTACAGACCTCGCAGCACCATGTGGATACACACAAGCAAGGGATGCACTTCAGAGATCAGGCATTAATGATTTCCTGAAGATGTGAGGAAGAAACTAATCAATGTAGTGCAATAGATCATGTAAGGCAGTGACTGCACCTCCATCCACCATTATCGAGCTGATATTTATTTCACCTCTTGATATATATACACAATAGAGATCGATTAAAAGTGACCTGGTAGCAAAGGGACTGGAGTGCTGAGTCAGCAGATCTGTAGTTGATCGGATACGTCGGAATTCCACAACGTGGATTTGTGACTTTTTATAAATCCTGGACGATTATCCTCCATAAGAAACATTTAAAGAGTGATGCTGCAACGCGTAGACATTTCTTTTTAACTGGCGTTAACTTTGTAATTGCTTGCCTTAGTGTAAATACCCAAGGCTCTTATATCATGGGGTGAACTCCAGGAGAAAATCATTACTAATTACTGTCTCATCTCGAATAAATCTCTGAGACAATGCCGAACTCTCATGTCTCTGAAACAAAGCGAACAACTTAAAATCATTATATCTACTGCAAAGCAGCTATGGCAGAGAAGCCATGTCAGGTCTTACCCTTACTTTAGTTTTAATGTGGACCACATATCGTCACCCCTTGGAGTGCGTGTGGTGTTTGTGTGTGTGTCACATGCACTGGGTCTCATCGCACAAAGCCAGAGGCCAGATGGCTGTAATCACTTGCCATGACTTTCACTCTCAGGCCAAGGAGATTATTGTCTTTAATTCCCCCTGCATTCCTCCACCACTGTTGTCACTAATCTAGGCATAAATGAACCCCTGGAACAAAAGTACTCACCCCTTGCCATCTTGTTAAAAAGCTTTGAATAAGCAATGTCTGGACTGAAGGTACGAAAAAGAGAAGATAATATTACTGTACAATAAGTACATTGAGTGAAGTGGGTAATTATGTAGTCTTTACAACATCTACATTTGAGCATTTGGCAGATTCCCTCAACCAGAGCAACTTACATTTTATCTTTTGTTTTTATATCTGAGCAATTGAGGGTTATGGTCCTTGCTCAAGGGCCCAACAGTGGTAACTTGGTGGCGCTGGGGTTTGACCCTGGGACCTTCCTATAACTAGTCCAATGCTTTAGACACTGAGCGACCCATGACCCTGCGCCCCTTACAAGGTACATAATAACCAATGTAAAAATGAAAATAATTTAATGCTAAAATTCACTTTAATAATCATGGAATAACAATGTTAACCCTTTATTTATATAATCATATACAAAAAGTATTCCAAATACGGGCTTTTTTTTTTTTTTTTTTACATTTTTTATTAACTGACATGGGTTCTTCAACTGTTGCACATGTTGGTAGAGTACCTCTTCCTCTATACAAACGTACTACTTAACATGGTCTCTGTCACAAGAGATACAAATGCACCCTTGTTGAACCCAGCTCTGGAATCCTCTTTAAAAATCCCATTTGGCAAAGATGATGATCTACCACGGTGCTATATCATGTTTACGGAGGTGACACCAATGTGCACATGTGGATGAAGAAATTTAAAGACCATTTAAACTGACACAAAAGGGGTTTTTAAAAAAAGATTCAGATTCAGGATTCTTGTGATGGTGACCATGTTGAGTAGTACCTTGTATAGAGGACAAGTTACTCTATTAATATGTGAAGTTTCAACAATGAATGTACAGTAAATTAATAAAAAATTATAATAATTTGACCACTTTTGCATGGCATGACAAGGGTACAGCTCTTGTATTTACTGCAGTGGTTTGGTACTGTAGAACTTGCCCACTATTATGTTACTTCATAATATGATGATGTCATTTTTCACATTTGCAGCATATAATTTATGCAACAAGAAATATTGTAGTACTACACTACTCCTGAGCAATTTCGGAATAATTATATCATAGCGGCAATAATACAGCAGGTTCACTTTGTCATGTTTTTAAAATTCATTAGGCAAATTATAGACTTGATTATTAAATTATTATTTTATACTTACAGATTGTATTGAATTATACTTACAGTATGAACACACCATCAGTATAAAAATAGAGTGATACTATATCATAGTTAACAGTTAGTTAACAGAAACTGCACAGCTCTTCAGTGCTCATAATCCTATAAAGTAGAGTCGAAGCATACAATTACTTATAGATGAGTCTTAGAGTCTCATAACAAAAAACAGGATATAGGTTCAGGAAGGCCTAGGAAAATGTTGGCTGGTCTGCTGACTCTCAATTTAGACAGATGTTTGGATCAGGATTCGACATGAACAGGATGAATCCATGGATGGTTGCTGCTGCTGCTGCTTGTGTAAAGTTTTCCTGGAATAAAACGGGCCCCTTTAAACCAATCAAACACTATTGGGATGTAGTAGTATAGGAGATTGGCAGCAAGAATACAGCTGACAAATCTATGCCCATTATGTTATGCAATTATGCAAACATGGACTGGACTCGCACCAAGTAGTATCCATGGTATGAAGAATTTACACTGTATGGTGAAAAATGTAGATTGAATTCGGTTGGGTAACTGAAATTGTTTCTGGATACTACTATCCATAAGCACTAGTTAAAAATGTTACAGCAATTCTACAGAACAAATATTATTTCCTGTAAGTGATTCAAATGTCCAAACAGTTTACGCAAATCCATTATATTAGATCACAATCAGATCACAATCTTTGTTAAATTAAGCCCATTAGAGGAGATATAATGAATAGCTGTTTTGTTATTCTGTTGTGAATTTATGTAATGCTGTGATGCATTGCAGCATCCTAGGCAAATGTTGCTCCGTTCCGGAGGTGGATGAATTATTAATCCTGTGCCTTTTTCTCAGACATACTCCTAAGTGACAGTAGCACAGGTGCCCGGCGGGCACACTCGACCCACTGGCCAGTCTGGGCATGCCTGAAAACTGGACTTTAAATATGCATGAACCTCTGCTGATGCGGATTATAGCATGTTAGCACAGGAGCGCTGAAGAACACAGTCATCCTTCACTAATGCTGATTCAGCCCACACACTCCCTCCAGTTCCTCTCACAGACACTACACAGAGCCCTGTGACTCTCACACTGGTGAAAAGTTAATATCAGCTAATCGGCTGCCTGATTCAGTTGGAGAGATAGTATTTAAAAAGGAGTGTGCACTCAAATTATGCGGGGTTTTATATGTGTTTAAAAGCAGTAAGTGATGATTCCGTTGTACAGTATAAATTCATTTCATATTTCAGAACCCGAGTATTACAGCATGTCAGTGTTTAAATTCAGTGTCATGCATTTTTCTAAGGCAACAGTCACATGCACAATCATGCAGAGGGATTTCTCTTAAACAAAAAGCCAGACATAAAAGGCTTGAAGACAGCACATGCATGCAAATTGCATTCCCAGCTTTTGGTAATGTGGAATCACAGGTGCAGTTTAATTGAAAGGGTTGGGGTGCCACTCTTCCAAAGCAATTAAATGCTCTCATAGGCTGACTGATTGAGTCAACCAAGCGTGCAGCCTCACCAACTGCACACTCCATCCCTTTTAACCCCATCCCTTGAAAATAACACTGGATGAGAGGAAGAAGACTAGCAGGTTACCATGGCATCTACAATCATACTGTGAAAAAAAAAATCTGAATCCACACATCATTTCTTCATATTTTGCATCCAATGAGCCAGAGTTTCTTATATTTTTTATGTAATCTTGAGGAATAGTTCTCCAGCCTACAAGTTTCAGTCTAGTCCCTGTACCTGAGCAGTCTCTGGTGAATGTTTTATGTTTGTTAAGCCACAAAATCATTTAAGCACAAAAAACATCCAAATTAAGACACAAACCAGTGAGAAACAGGTGCAGGTGATGACAGATGATCAGGGAGGTAATTCGTGGTTAGGACAGACAAGAGGGGAAATGAGGTTGCTGCTGAGGTTGTTACATAAACACCAGAGATTTAAATCGCTTCTTTAGACACTTAAAACATCTGTTTGTACTTCTGTAATTTAATCTACATAATGAAAATGAATATGAAGAATGAGTTGTTGCTCAAGATGTATTGCACATAACTGCGTATGCCCCCCCCCCCCCCCACAAACATATTTCTCCTCAATCTATTCCCCCGCCAGTTCCTACACAGCAGCTAGCTCTCTCCATCACACAAAGCTACCAACCATTAAAGTGAAGGCAGTGCTTCCTCTGAGACACAAGAAACCAGACGATGCATCTTTTTTGAACTGCTGCTCATGCTGCATCAAAGGGAAGTGCAATAAACTCAGAGGAAAGCGGTACCTTCCCTCTTCTGCATACAGACGATTACATATGCCAATGGTTTTTCTGTTGTCATTGTGACTGAAAAGGGAGAGAGGTTATGGCATCCTTCCCTGACATTTGATTCTATGACAATATTCTTCAATGCTTTTGTGTTGTATCACTTACAGTATGAGCCCTGTAATATCTACCACATATTATTTTAACTTCAACTGAAATGAACTGTCACAACATTAGAAAACTTGCTTACAAATTTTTTATAAGCATTTTTCCCTACTAACAAATGTAATAGCAATGCTTATATATCCCCGCTGTAGGTCTTTTCATTTTACACTGGGTTAAACTTTAATATCCAAAAAATATATACTTCTCTGCCCGGTTAAATCTTGAGGGAATCCTTGAAATTGTGTGTGAGAGAGGAAGCAGCAGTAGCTGCAGGTAGAACTCTATTATTCACTGTTCATTTCCCACTGATTCACAGACTCTCTCTCCAACAACAGAGAAACTCCAGCCTTCACAGCCTTTGAGAAAGTGTTTCATTTACTCCTTGCCAACACTCATACAGCCCCTACATCACATTTCCACTGTCCTGCTATAAAGCCCACACACTTACAATCCCAAACTCTGAAAAGAAAAGCGCTCACGAAACCTATGGAACTTATTTCTTAATTTTTCATATTTATCTTCAATTGCATGGCTGTTTGAAAGGACCAACAATGAAGACTATAAATCTAAAAATATTAAATATTCAATTCTGCACAGCAAATTCCTCGGGGTTATATTAAGACTTTTAGTTTTTTTTTTTTAACACCCATCAATACTCAAATATATTAGTCCAGTTGGACTTGTAAAGTGTTAAATCAACACTGGGGATTTTACAGTGTAACATATGTAAGGCCCACAATTATACATTTAGTCTTAATGTTAGCACATTTTTAATCCAGTAATCATACAGTATGTATAGACTGGCAAAAAAAGTATACATAAGTATATAGTCTGGCATAAACAGTATACATAAGTATATAGACTGGCATAAACAGTATACATAAGTATATAGACTGGCATAAACAGTATACTTAAGTATATAGACTGGCATAAACAGTATACATAAGTATATAGACCGGCACAAACAGTATACATAAGTATACAGAATGGCATAAACAGTATACATAAGTATACAGAATGGCATAAACAGTATACATAAGTATACAGAATGGCATAAACAGTATACATAAGTATATAGACTGGCATAAACAGTATACATAAGTATACAGAATGGCATAAACAGTATACATAAGTATACAGAATGGCATAAACAGTATACTTAAGTATATAGACTGGCATAAACAGTATACATAAGTATACAGAATGGCTTAAACAGTATACATAAGTATATAGACCGGCATAAACAGTATACATAAGTATATAGACTGGCATAAACAGTATACATAAGTATACAGAATGGCTTAAACAGTATACATAAGTATATAGACTGGCATAAACAGTATACATAAGTATACAGAATGGCATAAACAGTATACATAAGTATACAGAATGGCATAAACAGTATACTTAAGTATATAGACTGGCATAAACAGTATACATAAGTATACAGA